>JAWDGP010002623.1:782500-895000 GCA_033675545.1 Elysia crispata | reverse complement strand
ATAAACATAAACACCTGCAAAGTTAGAAGTCTGTGCGGCTGGGTTGCCTTCATTAAAATTCGTTTGGCATAGTGCTCTCTCTCTCTCTCTCTCTCTTTTTTCATTCTGACTGCCATTTATCACCTCTCTCCTCAACCATGGCTGCGAGTTTATGGTGACAACCCACTGTTCCGGAGAAAAAAAAGGCTTACCATTATAACAATAATTATGGGCGCACCTTTTTAAATTTATAAGGAACTTCATATTATGTAATGTTACTTGCTACGTTCAGCTGAAAGCTTCGGAGACAAAAATAACCAGTGATTAAAATAATTTGAGCAGCGCCCTACGTGGAGGCAATATTATAAATATTATAAATAGATATTTTATTTTCGTGTTTGTTTAAGATCACTTGAGTATTGTTTTCTTTCGATACGATTTTGATTTCATATATGCTTTGAAACCAGTATAGCCTACTTTGTGACTGCTGAATTTTTTTTCATTTTTGGCCAAAAATTATCGAAACTTTGCACGTGTAGAGATTACGAGCCTGCTCGGTTATGCCTATCTCCCACTGGAAAGGTTAAGATAGCACAGCTATGACGTCAGCAATGTCATCACGCCTAATACATCCTTCCGACACGCACACACTTGGACCCCCTCTATTTAGTGAAAGTAAGAGTGAGATATTACTTGACGTCTATTTCTATGTCCTTCTTCCTACGCACCCGTTAAACAGTTTGTAGCCTTATGTGACTATTTATACCGTCACACGTGTCCCCCAAACTACATCTTAATTCTACTGACATTTGAAGGCTTTATTTATACATGTATATACAAAAAATATAGTTCTTCAACTTCTATCCTTACTGCATATATCCGTACAGATATGATAATTATCGCACGCACTTATCCACAATTCCAATTAAAAGGTATATTTCATGTAAAATTACGCGGCGCTTATTTCCTGAAACGAAAGACTAGTTCTTTGAAGATTATCAAAGCGTTTAGAGCGTGATATTTATAATTACACATTCTGTTAAAAATGATAAAATTTTGCTTTGAGTTAAGCAAAAAGTTTTATGCGCAACATCCGCATCAGCACATACATACCCGGTAAATGGTGAGGCTCGGCGTGACCTTACACTTCAAAACTATTTAAAATGGAGAACAATATTATCACTAGGTAAGGAAAACAAGACTCTGTCTGCACTGGAAACTTAATTTTGGAGTTCTTTCGTTTCAATTTTTTTTTAATTGAAAAGGAAATTGACAACCCTCTCCCCCCGAAAAAAAGGCAAAAGGAAGTGGTATATTACGAAACTTACACCATAGCATGGCCATGCCCAGCAGCTAGCACTCTCATATAGTCACTGAAGGCTGCAGCATCTGCTAGACCCCCAGGCGGCCTCCGAGACGGATCCGAACTTGGATTTCCTGCAAGTCCCGGAGCAGCGGCGCTGACACCATCTTGCTTGACCGGCTCGCTCTGAGGAACTCTACGTTCCTTTTCCTCATGCCTCCTCCGCTCCGTTTCCTTCTCTTCCCTCCGTTCCCTTTCTCTTCGCTCCTCTCGTTCTCGGTCCTTGCGGTTCCTCTCTTCTTTAGCGCGCTGTTTCTGTCTCTCTTCTTTGTCTTTATCACGAATTGCACTGGTTTTGTCTGATATTGAAGAGAGATGGTTTGTGTTGATGCTGGTGGTAATTGCTGTTTCTCTTTCTCTTTCGCCAACACGTTCTGGTTTGCTCAAAGCGTTGTAATCACGCCTAACTGGGACCGCTTTATCCGAGTTGGTTACACTGGATTTGGCTCCGTGTTGACCAGCGAGCAGTTGCTGCTCCTTACCAGGAGAAACATTAGGCCCTTGGAGGGTATCATGAGATTTCTGGAAAGGATGGGTGTTGTGGTTCGGATTGTTGGAAGACTCTACTTTGATTGAACTGTTTTCTGAAGACGGTTGTGCCTTACTCTGGGGATGAGGCGTTGAAAATGAAGGTGGTAATGATTTAGCATTTACTTTACAGCTATTGCTGCTGCTGTTTGCGTTATTATTATTGTTATTGTTGTTACTGTGATGGTCAGAAGAACGTTGTAGCTGTCCTTTCAGAGCACCAGTATTCGTTGGTGACAAGGTCGGAGGTATCCAGATGTGCTCTGACTTGACGTTGTTGGAGGAGACAGACACGGACAACGGATGAGAGCAGACTCCACTCATCACTGCTGTAGAGCTGGAGTCCGACATGGAGGGTGTTACTGTGGGGGCTGGACTATCGCTAGAGAAGGAGGAGCCGAGAATGGCAGAGATTCCATATGGGTGGTGTTGTTTCGCTGGTGTTTGGCTGTTACTTGAAGCAGTCAGTGTCTGAGAGGTTATCGGCACCGCTTTAACATCTGAAGACTTGTTATCTTTATCATCTTCCTTTTTACTTTCACTGTCATCAATAGGTATCGGATCTTCTTTACTGTTGTCATTTCCAGCAACAGAATTGTCCTTTGCTGAAGTAACTTTTTCTGAAACAGCTTCTTCTTGCTCCATGTTTTCTGATTTCTCTTTCGTAATTGGGTCTTGTTTCATCTCAACGTCTTCTTCATCATCGTCGCTGTCTTCATCTGCTGAGGATACATCTGAGTCGGCAGTCTCAAGCTTTTCTGTCGGGACAACTTCCCCGTCTTCAAGATTTTTGTCATCATCCAGTAACAATTTGCTAGATTCCATGTGCGACTTTTCATCTGTAGTTGTGTTGCCTTTCTTGTGACAATCCAAAGCATTGGTAGACAGATCTAGGGTTTTATCTGGAGAACAAGGGGCCGCATCTGCTTCAGCTATTTCATCCGCACCACAAACATTCCTGTCTCCACTGCTTGGGGACTGAGGTTTCGGGAGAGATGGCGCTGCAGGTGAGCAGAGCCCACTGTGGCTTGAGGTTGAGGATGCCGGGGATGACAGCTCTGGGGAATGCTGGGACTGGGGTGTCAGCTCACACGCTCCTGCATCAGCTGATGATGATGATGTTGTCAACTCCAACGGCCGCAGAGGGGTAGAGGTCGCTGGTTTGAGTTTGTGCGCCCCGAGCATATTGAAACTGTCCAGATAAGCGCTGGCTTGTGACTTTAGGTCTTCTTGGCTAAGAACAGCGTTTTTCGCAGGGCTGTGGATCATAATTTTCAGTATTAATACCTTGGTCTGATAAGGAGTTTTAACAGCTTCAATAATAAAGAGAACATATTGTTATCAAAATGGATTCAATTAACAAGGAAATCTTGAAATGCAACTGAAACAAAAAAAATCTAAACAACATACCATAAAAATCGCCTTTCACATCATATCAACAAGCAACATCACAGAACTTAACAAGTTAATTTGTTGATTGCCTGAAACCATTTAGTATAGTGACGCATAAAGTAAGAATTGAGATACTAGTTACTCGCATTGAAACATTTACATGCAGATTAGTACAGCCTGTAGCATTGCTTTTTTTTTTTTTTTACATTTACATCGTCTATTTTCCAACCATGAACAAAAGCAATGACCATGATAACAACAATGCCAGTTGGCAATTGCAACAACAATAAATGCAACAAAACCGTCCATACAGCAACAATTAAAAAAAGAGGTTGCAGTCATATTTAAATCTAGAAAAAGACAATACACAGAGAAGCGAGAAGCTTGCTCCCCAAGAATTATTATCTCTAGAAAATCACCTCTGATCCGGAGACTGAGTCGCCCCCGCTGTTGCTATCTTGAGTTGCTTGTCACCACCAGAACGTTTGGCTTCCGGTTTGGCCGTAGCGCCCCCTGGCGACGCGAGATGAGACGCCACTGTTGGGGTTCCGCCTACGGGCCGGAAGGCACCCGCTCCCACACCCGTCCCAGCATGCCCTGAGCTGTTCCCGTTGCCAGCGTTACCGCCACCAGATAGCTTCCTGGGCTTCCGGTCTCCATTCGGGATCCGGCGCTTCTCTCCCTTGCGGGTCTGTGGGGAGATAAGAGGCGCGTAATCAATAATTAAGGTAGGCCACGGGTTAATACTGAGGGAAGTCCAGGAGATTCAGTGGGAGAATTCTGAACAGGATTAGGTCATTGGAAATGAGGTGAAGGGAGGGAGAGGAGGAAGAGAGAGAGAGAGAGAGAGAGAGAGAGAGAGAGAGAGAGAGAGGGACAGGGAGAGATGAAGAGAGAGAGATACAGAGAGAAGCGTGAGACAAAGCGTTGGATAGAGCGACAAAGAGAAAGCATAGTGTTTAGAGGGGGGGGGGGGGGGGAGTCTTCACCCAAAAAAAAAATAAAAGAGACAAACGAAACGAAGTTTTAACACATAGGTAAAATAACCAAAAATAAAATAAAATCTGTAGAATGTTGACGCAGAAAGGGGACTTAAAAAGAAAAAAAAATCAACGGAGGTGTTAAAGGAATTACCATTCAATATTCATAGAAGAGGAGTTAAGTCTGACACTGCAATAAAGGATTGTCGAGCAAAGACAGGCCTAGCTAGTCTGCCTTGCCTTAGGGAGGGAGCAAAATAGAACGAACTGGTCTGCTTTCTATGAAAGCATTACGGCGTGAAGAAACGGGATCGAATCAGAGGGCGTAGAAAACGAAGAAATTAAGCCTTAGCGAGAAAAAAGAGCGTTGGAAAGAGAGAGAAGGAAAAATAGGTGGCCTTTTGTCTAGCGTACAAGACCTGCCATGCTGCTGCAGTGAACCTTTCATGATCGAGCGCCATGCATTACGGACGGCTAGGTCTCTTAGAATTAACTACGGGAGGTTTCATGTGGCGCTCTAGCACCGAAAACGCCAGGGATATAATGGCGTTCCGTCAGGCAAGTTCACAAAGAGTGTAAAATTTAATGGCTTTCAACTTTTTAACAGGTTAGAGGCTTTGGTGAGCCAGTATCTCTCTCTCTCTCTCTCTCTCTCTCTCTCTCTCTCTCTCTTTCTTTCTTTCTCTCCCCCTCTCTCTGTCTTTCTCTTTATCTCTCCCGCTATCATCTTTTTTCCCCTCTATCTCTCTCTTTTCTTTCATCAATCATAACTCGAATGATGGGTCGCAAACCTGTCAAAAATACAAAATACGTTGTCACTTCCATCTGATAAACTATGACTAAACTCTCGATGTCACGCCAAACAAACACACGGCTGAGACCGAGGCAGCGTTTACTCTCAAACCAGCTCTGTCTCTTTCACAGGACAGTATAACCCACCCATCCATGATGGTCTTTCTAGCTGAGCTGAGCACTAGTCCTCGGGTTCCCATGCCGAGCTAAAAGCCCTCTCGGCAAAGCTGAGCGCTAACCACCCCAGGCGCCGTAAAAGCAAGCCTCATTAAAACTCAGCGCCTGCGATTGAATTACGCTCGCTAGCAGCTCTCTGCGACGGGCGACAAGAGAGTTGAAAAAGACCATGCGACAGGCTTAGGGTGAGCGGAGAAAGTGGAAAAATAATGATGGCACGAAGGACAGAGTAGATGGGAGTGGTCGAGAATATAAATGGAAAACAAAATGTTTGGAGGTGGTGTGAAGAGAGAAGACACGAAGGGAGAAAGATTAGTGAGATCGATACAGAACACATACAGAAGATAGAGAGACAGGCATTGATAATATTAAAATAGTCGAAAAAAAAAACATACGGAAAAAAGAGTACACAAGGGGACATTGGACGAGAAGAATAGGAAAGAGAAAGATAAACAGAGAGGAAGAGGAAGATAAATAGAGAGGAAGAGAGAGAGAGAGAGACAGACAGACAGACAGACAGACAGAGAGAAAGAGAGAGAGAGACTGGTTTGACAACAGCCGTGCCGAAGGACAAACAGACAAACACATTCACGGCCCAAGAGGGACAGAGAGCATAGGTCGATAAGGGAGAAACTAAGACAGGGATCAGACGCGCCACTGAAGTTGCATTATTACGGGCGTCCCACCACGCATGCGTATTGATCCAGTTCCGCCCGCCGAGGCCGGAAGTGGGATAGATTTTGCGTCTCGTCGATCACACAACGGAGTCCTCTTACTGGGGAGACGAGTGAATAAAGACGAATAGAGCTCCCAGGGAGAGGAAGACTGGAAAACCAGGAGTGGGAGGACACAAAGGGAAAAAGCGGGAGGTGGTCGCCTGTTGTTGTAAATGCTGCTGTTGTAGTAGGGCTTGTGCTAGACAGTCGAGTTGGCACTGTACCAAACAGCGATCATCCACCACTCAGCTCGACCAGGTAATGAGCCTGCCATTAGGGAGGCTTGCTTACAGACCGGGAGGGAAAACAGGGAGATAGAACGATAACGGAGAGAGGAAGCAGAGGAGGGAAAAAAAAGGAGGAGTAGATCAAAACATGGTATTTACGAGAGTAGGAGAGAGAGAGAGAGAGAGAGAGAGAGAGAGAGAGAGAGAGAGAGAGAGAGAGAGAGAGAGAGGGAGACAGAGACAGAGACAGAGACAGAGAGAGACACACACACACACAGAGATTTCGTATTGAGCCAAAATCGCGTGCATGTTTGAGGAGATCATCAAGAAAGGAGAAGGGAGTTGGCATTAGGAAGCGAGGGATATTCAAGGTATGAGATGTCACGGTAGAGTTTACTGGTTTTTTTTTTTTTTTTTTTTTTTTAATAAGTTGTAACAGTCGGAATTTAAGCTAGACGAAAACGTCGCTCTTGTTTTCATTTACATTGCAAACTAGGAAAATTTGTCAAGCGCTCTTCGCTATAGTTAACAACTTCGTAATTGTATTTTTTTCCACTGCTGTTTTCATTTGAATGTATTTTTTCCCACTGCTACTTTCATTTGAAGGATATTACACAAATGGAACATATTAAATAGAAATGCTGCCTTAAAATGTCTGCACATTAAATTATAAAATGTAATATTTCTTTTCCAATTGTCTTTGTTTCAAACATAATAAATACATACTATTTTAATATATTCATCTACGAAAGCGATGTGACTCTTTAAAAATGTAGTCTAAATCATCACACAAGAAATTAGAATGAAAATGAAAAACCGCCATCTCTATGGCAATACACTGCAGTCAGAAAACGTAGATGATTCAGTCGAGAACAATAAATAAATTAATACAGCACGCAGACGGCCAGCGACCAATGGAGCCTCCAGTAAAGTGAGCAACAAAGAACCGCTAGAGAGAATGGAAAGAGTGACGAAGTTGGAACGAGGAATGGGGTAACATTACCAACACCATCCTGTGAGTGAAGAATGAACAATCAGACAAGGCACGCACTGCCAGTGTCTAGATCTATACCCCACCCCTTCTATCATCCCCCAAAACTCCCTTTATTTCCTTCTTTCTTCCACTCACCATTTTCAGGCAGGAGACTGGCCGTAGGGCATTCATCTCGCCCGATCACTGAGTACGTCGCTCCCGCCTGGCGCGAGCCACTGAGGACGCTCCGGGAGACGACGGGATGCGGGACTCGTCGAGAGCTCATAAAATATTGACGGAGCCTGGGTGCGAATGTGTCAGGGGCCCTAGTGGTCGGAAAGCCCCAACTCCAATACACAGCCCAATAACGATAAGATTTGGAGCTGGGCCACGTCACGAGTCGGGTGCCTCGTGTGGGGTCCGATAAGCCAACAGCCCTGTATGGCCTCGTTTTCACGGTTCTCTTGGGGCTTCAGTTCCGGGAGATCGCGAGTGAAAAGAGTGAATGAAGAGACAGAGAGGAAACTGAAAGATGTCGCTAACAAAATGGTATATGTGACCTTTGGTAAATAAAATTAAAATGTGGTTAAGCAAATTATCCGGCTAGAAGGCTAGGTTTAGTCATATATTCAAAATATATTATACAGGTCTAAACTTAAATGTGTTGACTGAGCAGAGAAAGGCCCACTGAAAGTGGAATGCGTTACGGTATTTCATTCCAAATGGTAGCCAGACCTTCAAGCTCAACAGAAGCCTTTGGCACGGAAATTCTGAAATCGAGTTACTACTGCCTTAACGTCAAGACTGACAAAGTGAGTACAGGTTTGCATGACGCTGAGGAAAGCCCTGCTGGTTGTTGCAAGTCATCAATGACAAAGACTAGTGTAGAAGCCCCAACTTTCCGGGAGAAAAGCTGGTCTTCTGTGCCTCCAGGGGCAGAGACACATGACACCGCACGCGTGACAGCCTCTGTCATTTTCCCATTTCGCACGTGCTACTCTCTTCCAACTGAGGAGGTAGAAGAGGGAGGGAGTGAGCCTGGAGCCTGCGAGCCTGAAGCCATAATGAGGCAAAGAGGAAGTGGTGGAGCGGAGGGACGGTTCTAATAACAGAGGATGGCCGAAATAGCTTGGGTAAAGACTGGGATAGACTGAGAGAAGGGAGGTCCCATCTGAAAGGCAGGGTCTAGGGAAGCTTTACACACGAGTGTAATAACAGCCCAGCGGAGTTCGACATGCGCCGCAGCTTTCTCCGACAGCAGCCCTATATCAGGGACGATTAGGAGAAGATGTATGTGCTTCTATGTTCTTGAATCGTATAGGAGTGGGAGACCTACGGAGGGAGTGTGTGCATGTGTGAGAGAAAGAGCAAAGTAAACATTATTAGGAGAATATGATTTGTTGATATTTTACCCGCCCCTTTTTATAACACCGTATTTTATCAATTCTTAGGGGGATAATAACATTAAGCTGCGCTGGTTCCTCAGCAGTTCTGATCTCCGTTTGAACAAGATTCCTTTATTCTTCCCTTTTGGTAGTCGAAATAGAAAGGTAAAAAAGCACTCGTGGTTTTAATAATTTGGAGGATATATTAAAAAAAAACAACTAAAGAGGATATCAAAATAAAAAGGACAGTCTCAATATTTTTTTTCTTTGTTTAAATCATGACCACCATGTTTATCAGTTGGTGTTCTTGTTGATAGCACAACTACTCTGCAATAAGGGAGGCTTAATTACTTAATTACCTGACACTCAAAAATATTTGTCTATTTCCACTACAGTTAGGCCTACTGCATTTTTACTATGGGCGAATCGAAGCTGCAAATTCAAAGGCCACCCTGCTGTGGCTAGAAGGGCCATTCATCTCACGCCTGCAATCACAATTCGGTTGATTTTTGTAGGCCATCCCTCCTAGTCTTGTCATCAATCTTTCGGCTTTCCACTTGCAGGTGGCGCATCGCGGGAGTGTCTTCCCCCACCTGATGGTCATGTCACCACAGCATAAGTACCGTGCGGTATTCCTGTAGCTCAGGGCATCATCCAAACGATTTGACCTTAACCGCCCAAGGCTGCTGACTGCTGGCTTCACCAACTGGCCCATAATTAATGCGTCTAGGTTATAACTATAAAACAAAATCAAACTAAAAGTCGTTTGGTTCATCACTCCAAACCGAGCTGATTTGCAGGCCATCGCTGTTCTATTTTCGTACAAGTTTGGGGATCTTAGGGAACTAATTAGAACTACCTCATCCAATCTACGTCAGTCGTGATATGTGATGGCCTTAAAACCTCTCTCTCTCTCTCTCTCTCTCTCTCTCTCTCTCTCTCTCTCTCTCTCTCTCTCTCTCTCTCTCTCTCTCTCTCTCTCTCTCTCTCTCTCTTTTCCCATGCGTGACTTCTTTAACAATTTATGAACCAATTTATCACGGCTTTGATATCTTTTGTTGTAAGATCATTAAATCTATTCGCAATTCAGTCCATCCTGAAAAGATGTGTAGATTACGAGGCTGACAGAGAGATGAACTGGGCGAATCGGAGCTGAAATGCCAGGTCTAAAATTAATTTACAGTTAGCTACGCACAAGTGATAGTAAGGAGAGCCAACATCCATTCTCCACAACAGCACACACTGATTATCTACGGATCATCATTCTGTCTTTTGTCCCTCCGATTCATTCCCCTTTTTCTTCTATTGACGTGCGTGAAAATTTTTATGATCTTTTTTATGAAAGTTAAGCTTGACGAAATGAACAAATAATTTCTCACCGGTTGAAATCAGTCTTGGCACATGCAACTAGACTGGCACAACGGTGCACAGATAATCCAAACGCCCTTTCTAAGGGTGCAGACAAGTATACCGGTAATAAAATGGCCATAAGCGCAAAAAGCCACTTGCTCTTATATTAGCCGTGCCCGCCAAGTTCCGACACAGTCGTGGTCCCAAAAAATATAACATGGCTGCTGGATCATCATAACGGTAGATGCAACCTTCTACAAAATTACGCATTTTTTTTTTTTTGTCAACTGTTCAACATATTATGTTGTTGACTAAATGACAAAACACAGTGATAATACTTACCAGAAGCGCTGTAAAAAATGTGCTTTACAAACATCGCTGATCTATGTTTCCAGAATTCTCATGGCGCAAAACAAGTCAAACATGGCCATTGTTATCACCGGTGTTTTATGCAAACCGTCTTGAGCATAGCTTGTCACTAATGTCTCTCTCTCTCTCTCTCTCTCTCTCTCTCTCTCTCTCTCTCTCTCTCTCTCTCTCTCTCTCTCTCTCTCTCTCTCTCTCTCTCTCTCTCTCTCTCTCTCTCTCTCTTACCACCCCCCCCCCCCCGCCCCCCTTCCTAAACGCACAGAGACTTAAGACATAGCAATCAAATGTTATTTGATTTTTTCCTTTTTTTTTAAATTAATTTACTTCAAACATCAACAATCAAAAGCTTCTAATATCAAGTGGATATTGATGTGACAGGTGCAAACAAAGACGGATATATAATATATATTTTTTTTTCCAGAAACAACATTACTTTCAATATTGCCTCAATCATACCAAGAGCAAAACTCAGCAATCCTAATGGTTGTAATTAAATTTGTTTCACGTCTTCAATAATTACAATCATCTGATCGGAAGTTAATGTGGTAAAGCAGATTCGCGTTTCGGTAGACGAGACAAAATTAATCATAAAAGATTGAGTTAAATTTATTCAAACGCTAAAAAAAAAAAAATTAAGAAAAGAGCTAGATGTTTATTGTTAGCGTCACCTTGCGCCGTTAAAAAAAACAAAACAAAAGTGGAGATAGTTAAAGTAGGGATCTATTTGACCGTGAAAGAAGACAATTATTGCTATCATTCTACTCAGGATCTTGTGTAAATTCTTGTCACAATGATAGAGATAGTGCACAGTCCTCTTAGTTGTGTTTTACACCATATGATAACGTTATCAGAGACCGTTTCGATTTCACCACGTTCTCGGTTATTGCGCAATTCTTGCGTTTAAAATTAAGTGGATAGAGAGGCAACTGCTTCACTCTGACAACCTAAAGACGCGGATATTGGCGAATCCACTTCTGTTCCCCCCTATATCAATATAAAGTTCCTTTCCCTTGAGGTATGGCGTAACACACGGATGACCCAGACGGGGCGTTTATTTTTCCCCGCAACTTGACACAGTGCGCGCCCTGTTTGTTGACGGTGCGCGACGTCCGACCCGGGTTCACCTCTCGACAAGGGTCAAAGGTAAGACCCCACACTTGCGTGTAGAAGTCCGCACAGCGAATGATGGCACAGCCATGCAAGTCGTGTGTGGTTGGTTTAAAGCATGGACGAAATAAAAGGAAGGCATTAACTTAGGAGAATCAGGGAATGAAGGCGACGCTCGCTCTGTCTACTATTATCTATCTAGACTATCTTGTGGTGCAGGTGGCCGCATCAATCACACCCGGTCGCACTTGGGTCTGTCACAGGCAATTTGAGCCGGCCGAATGTACCATCGGCTATTATTACGCTCCAAGGGGGTGGAAAGGCCTTTCTCGTGCACTCGTCGCTGCTCTGCATCATTGAGGTTGCATAAAACCAGGCCCATCAGCGACTAGACCTCTGACGAGATACCTAGATCTATAGGCCTACCTGAAATGGAGGAATAACTATGCTACAAATTTGCTTTTCCTCCTGACGCAAATTAGACCGATCTATCAGCAACTTTTATCTCGAACGTTGGAACTAAAAAGTTTCACGTCATGCACATCAGGGTAATTTGCTTTCCAATCATGAAATAATTACAGAGACCAGAGTTGGGCGCTTGAATTACCTCTTGCTGCACATCTCCCTCCCAGCTGCTATTGGATCTGAATATGAGCTGGTGGAAGCGAAGAAACATTTTCTAAGAATGTGTTTAATTTCTAGATTCTATTTGTCTAACAGATAAAGCATGTTTTCAATGAAACACCCCCCCCCCCCCACTCCAAAAAAAAAAAAAAAAAAGAATCAATAAGTTTTCAGCTTTTTTTTTTTCTCCACGGAAATTACTATTCTCCGGGTAAAACCATGACATGTGAAACAAAAAGGTTAAAACATTAGCTAAAATAGGAAAAGGAATATACTAATATTGAAGGGGTTCCCTGTGGAGCGTATGTACTGTATCCAACACGGAAGTTGTTGTAAGTTCCGTCAAAAATATTTCAGAGGGGTTTATTTTGTTTTGTTTTGTTTGTTTTTTTTAATTTCATGAGTTCGAAATGGAAAATGTCCAGAAGGAAGCACAAAATTTCTTTAAAGAGAGAGAGAAAGAGAGGAGGGGGGAGGGGGAGAGATGCTATCAAACTGAGGGAAACAAAGAGGAAAAGAAACCGGCCAGCGTGAGTTATCCTCTCTCGACAGCACAATCCAACATAAATCCATTGTCTTCGTTAGCGAGCAGTCTCCGGTTGCCAAGGGATGCACAGAATCTATGGGCATCCAACAACGAGCAAGATGGCCGCCCATGAGCCGTCGGTGCAGAACTGATGGTTTCTGGCAAGTGATTGGATGAGGTCTATGGCCTACGCGTCTGCGCAATGCAGTGCTACTGCAAGTAAGAACTGCATGTAGTGAGTAGACTAGATGGAATGAGGTTTTCATTGTAAAATAATACTCATCTGGATCTTTTTGGTTATTTCATGTAAGGAATGGCTCCATGAATGTTATTTTGGGCGCCAAATTATGATTAACATTCTCAAATAGCAAGCCAGTCTTACAATGCCTGGCTCATAACATCCTATTTGAAAGGGAGATCATAGGGCTTTGCATGTAAAGAGAATAGCGGGGAAGAGGACAGTAGAGGAGGCAGAACAATAAATAAGACTGAATGTAGTGTAAGTTTGTAGTAATACAAGAAATAAAACTATCGAGTGAAAGAGAAGTAAACAAGAAAATTAACAAAAAAGTCTTTTAGTAAACATTAAACTTCGTAATTCACATCTAGCGAAGCCTGTGCACGCGAAACAACCAAATGCTACAATAGCTTTCAAAAAAAAAAGAAAAAAGAAAAGAAAGAAAGAAAGTAAGATGGGAAAGGGGTAGAGAGGGGCGAAACAAGGAAAGATGGTAGCTGAGTCAACAAACGGGGCAAATGGAGACTTTCCCGTAGGGAGCACGCTGTTGTGCTTGGCAAGCCCCCCCCCCCCCCCTGCCCTCAGGTGCTGTTTTAATTGAGCGCTCCCCCGCGAAGAGTAAACATCCGCCTGGTCGCTTATCACGGAACAGCGCCCCGTTATCTGAGCCAGGTGGAGAGAGAGAGAGAGAGAGAGAGAGAGAGAGAGAGAGAGAGAGAGAGAGAGAGAGAGAGAGAGAGAGAGAGAGAGAGAGAGAGAGAGAGAGGACACCAAGATTGGATAACATAACACGGGGATTGAGCAGTTTCAAAAGCCTAGTCCACCATGAGCGGTCATGATCCCAGGGCTTGTGTCTCCCTAAACTGTGTTATCAATTTAACATATCTTAAGAATATGTTATCAATTTTAACATATCTTAAGAGTTGAAAAAAAAAGAGCCTCAGAGCTGCCTACCTCCCCAAGAATTACCAGTTTTTCAAAATTAAAAAAAAAACAAAACCAATGTACTCACACACTAAACTGGTATTCGTTTGAGCCATCTCTCGAAAAAACAAACTGACGTAAATTGTGTATGTGAAGGCTTACAATAAAGTGGGTAGAGATTGAGAGGGAGTGAGGGACAGAAGAGAGAAGGAGAAAGAGATGGAGAGAGAGGGAGATAGAGAATGAGAGAAAGTGATAGAGAAAGAGAGGGAGAGATGGATAGAGAGAAGAAGAAGAAGAAGAAGAAGAAGAAGAAGAAGAAGAAGAAGAAGAAGAAGAAGAAGAAGAAGAAGAAGAAGAAGAAGAAGAAGAAGAAGAAGAAGAAGAAGACGTAGAAGACGAAGAAGAACCGCAGACAGACGCCCAAGCAAAGATACGGCAAAAGTTCGACATTGGTTTCGAGAACTCGATCCAGTCTTAACGGATGTCCATAATTAATGATGTAACATCGAAAATGATGGGTTCCAGTCCCCCTGCGGACACCCACCCTCTCTCTCTCTGTGATGCTGTTTACGATCCGACACACTGCTAGAAGAACACTTGAGACTGGACAAGGGAATAATGGAGCATACTTTGGAAAAACAAATTTTTTTAAGGTGAAAGAGGTGATCGATGAGTGGGAACTCCCTTTGGTTTGTGTAGACCATTATCATTGTCATCGTACGTTTTTCATAAATAAAAATTATCAACACGTACACGCGGAAAACACCCCGATCACTGGGAGGAGTACAAGTAGGAAAATCTTTTTCTTTGCTTACCAAAGCCACAGACTGGAAGTGGCGATAACAGTTACACGCCATTACAAAAAAGTGTACATTTCAGAGGGAGAGGGAGGTGGATGTAGGCATGTGGATATTGAGGAGAGGTGAAGGTCGATAGTTACTGAAGAGAAGAAGTAGATCATAGAAAGCAGAGGCACGTACAGCCGCATGTAACATTCTTAGAACTGGTCATGCAGTAGACATTCAGACAGGATTGTCTGATTGTGGTGTGGATACAGTTCAGTGTAAACAGACTGCTGCCCTCCGGCGCCGAGGTAACAAACACAAGACTACACGTTGGAGATAGATCTTAGCAACAATCCTTACATCGAGACCAGTAAAGTTATCAGCCAAATTTGAACACCTGGTGAATGTTCATTAGTATGGGACAGCCGCATGGCCACATAACAACACATACACACACAACTTACATGAACCAAGGCCACCACCATCATCCATGCGGACTTTTTAGATCTCGAAAAATACCTAAGGCTACGCACTATCCGATAGCTTTTATTTTGGTTATATAATAAGGGCACTATTGAGTCGGTCGTCGTTGATAATGGGTGTCAAAGGATCACCCACAGCGCTACTTTACTTTTGAGTGAAAAAGTGTGAAACACCGCAAATTGTGACCCATTTCAAGTGGGGTAAATATAGCTACATTCGTCTAGTCGTTAGCTTGGCTCATGTCCACACACGCAATTCCGCTCTATCCTTCTATCCTTTCCGAGGCGGCTGACTTCTAAACGGTAACAATTCGGTCCTAATTGCTTCAAGCCGTGCCACGACTGACACGGTGGAACATCTCTGTCAGAAAGTTTCCGTTCAGGCGTTCAGACACACTGTTACTGTTAGTCATAGATATGCGCCGGATATGGAGAACATTGATAGACTTCGGTGAAATATTGAAAGGGAGGTATATTTACAAGAATGGCGTCAAATTATCATGTTTGCATTGTAGTACATTTACATAGTCCTTTATCTCACATTGAAACAATTATCTTCGATTCTTTACCTTCGATTTGCGTGGTTCCATATGTGTTTTTTTTTTTTTTTTTGTTTCTCACCAATAACAAACTCTCATTCTTTGAAGACTCACACAATTCCACCCAACATTAATAATTCTCTTCGGTGTTGGATCTTGAAATTTAGTGAAGGCGTGCGAAGCGGAAAACAGGCTTTATGCTACGTGATTGGCTAAAGGCAGGCCTTACTCCTTTTACACCATTCATTTTTCACTTCAGGTCTGACACCACTTGAGGTGGAGAAAGGAGTGCATGATGGAAATGAAGGCGAGTTTTTACATGGATTCGAGTGAGGCCAGCTAAACCCAGCGCAGAGGAACCTGAAGAAGAAAAAGGAGTTCAAGAAGGGGGTTCAACCAAGAAGAAAAGAAACCTCCCGTAAGATCGCAGAGATCAGCCGCGCTCTCCCTGATGAGGGCAGTCAGCCAGCTAGGAAAGTCGTGGAAGAAGATTGAAGGGCCAGCGAGGCCGGAAAGAAGAGGGCGGGAGACGGGGGAGGAACGGGAAGGGAGGGGGGGGGGGGAATAGGGTGAAGAAGGGAGAAGCAACGAAGAAAACGAACGATCCCCTCTCTCTCACTCTAGTCGTAATGAAAGCCGCAGGGGTGCTGTGCCGTACAAGGGTCCAGGAAAATCCGCGCGCCCGATAAATGACGCTTTTGTGGCGCGTGAACACTGGGGCCGTGTTTACTGAGGCGGCGAGCAAAGCCGGAGCTGATCCGGCCCGCCGATTGCCCCAGCCGTCACCGAGAAAAGAAGAGTGCGCCGCAAGGCTCCCTCAGCCCTGCCGGAGAGGGCTGGGCCGTACACTGTTGGCCAAGCTAACACCGCAGGCGGCTGCTATTTGCCCGCCGGACGTGACCACCTCAACGCCCAGTGGACGGCTAGGCAGCTCAATCTAAACCTCCCCAGCAAGAAGACGGAAGTTAAGAAAAAAAAAAAAAAGAAAAAAATACTTGTTAGAGAGAAAGAGCGGAAAAACGAACGAATGCCCCCTGACGAAACACAACGGCCAGGTTTCATGGCTGTCAAGCAGTGAGGAGCCCTGGCTGAAGATACAAAGTTCGGTCTTATCCTGCTGTCTGTGTCTAGATTCTATACCTGGTGCAAGGCCCTACTCCTCCTTCCGCTGCGCCAGGCATGAAGTACAGGGGGGGGGGGGGGGGCAGGGCAACCCTGAGGTAATTTTATACTGCTCAGGCTTATCTCACCTTCACAAGGTTCTCTCGCACGCCCGGCCCTTCCCCATCAATCTCTCTATAGAGGTGTCAAGGCACGTTGCTAAGCTAACTTGCTTTGCGTTTAGTTTGCCAGGTCGTCTAGTAGATCTAGTGAATACTTGGCTCGAGGCATCCAGTCTTCATCATAGGAAAAATAATTTGATGGAAATTTAACGTTATATAATGTTTTTTTTTGTCCACAATACAGCATAAGAGCTGGCCACTGGGAGGAAAGTCTTGGACTTTATATTTTACTATAAATACTGCGATGAGACATGCAGTAATAAAGATAAAGACGGGGAGAAGTGGGTGTTAAAGGGAGAAAGAGATCCAGACTGATGATTTACCAAAAGAAAAAGAACGTGGGTGAGTATGAGAGAGAGAGAGAGAGAGAGAGAGAGAGAGAGAGAGAGAGAGGGAGATATGAGGTGGTCTTCTAACACATCAGTTGAAAAGTTTAGAAGAGAGGAAGTCAAAGTTAGCTAACACTTTGAGCTGCAAAATAATCAGGCCGGTACAATGAATACCAGATGACCGGAAACTGCAGACATTCGATGAAACCAACGCATGGAGACCAGACTGAAAATGTACTTCACCATTTTGAATGCGTGTGGTCTGTGTGTGAAAGTCTCTCTCTCTCTCTCTCTCTCTCTCTCTCTCTCTCTCTCTCTCTCTCTCTCTCTCTCTCTCTCTCTCTCTCTCTCTCTCTCTCTCTCTCTCTCTCTCTCTCTCTCTCACTCTCCCCCTCTCTTTTACAAAGTTACATAATGACCTTATTAGTGCATATCCGACCCGAGCCCACAATTACTAGTGTCTTAAAAAATGAGAGGAAGGCTTTTTTTTTGGTGTCATAGTAATCATTCTTCTTAACCTAGAGGTCAAGGCACCTAAACCTTAGTCTCATGAATCATTGATTAAACTAGAAGTAGTTTGTGTATGGAGAGGAGGGGGTGGGCGGGGGTTACTTAACTTAAATAATGCAACACTTAGCTTCCTTAAAAGATTTTACCTTTGACCAATTTTGTCTTTGTTATTCGGAATCTTAGTTAAACGTGAAGAAGAGATTTTGTTGTGAAGACTACAACTCTGCATTTATGAAATTCTTTCTGGATCTCTTCAGAGTGAAAATAAAACCCAATCAAAATTACGCTAGGTATACAGATATAAATTTAACATACCGTGGCACATAACATGTTTATCCATAGTAATATCGGAGTTAGAAGAGTAACCTTGACTCTCCTTAAAAAAAATTCTAAAATTTGAAAAATGGCGTTGTGAAATCGACAAAAAGAGAAGGCAAGGCGAGGGGTAAGAAAGAGTTAGAAAACGATATGTGATCCAGGGATCCGATTCTGTTGTTTCAAACTACATGGCAATGCTCTACCTCAATTTCGACGGTGTTATTGTGTAAATGTAATAAGCGATGATGACGATGACTGATCAACCGTTTCCCATCTTAGTACTTTGTGTTCTCTCTCTCTCTCTCTCTCTCTCTCTCTCTCTCTCTCTCTCTCTCTCTCTCTCTCTCTCTCTCTCTCACGGAATTAAATTTCCGTTTTGAAATTCAGCACCTCATGTGATTCACTTGTCTCAAGTCTACTAAGAACGACACAGCTGCCCTTCTTCTAGAATTTTGTTTTTCTTTAAGAGCTTTGAGCCGCGCGCGGTCTCTTGAATCCTCACGGTCGAGAGCTGCCCCTGCAGTAGTTGGCGCCAACCTTGCAGTGGAAGGCTTGAATCTGGGCAAGCAATGGCAAAACGGTTCTCTAGCTGGTGCGGCAAACTAGAGGACGGGAGAGAGAATTATGAACAGAAGCTGTGCCAGTGAATTCTTATGTCTCTCAAGTTCTGATATTCTAAACCTAAAGAGAAATTTAGTTAACACTTACGATACTGACGAGAGAGCTAGCTCTCTCTCTCTCTCTCTCTCTCTCTCTCTCTCTCTCTCTCTCTCTCTCTCTCTCTCTCTCCCTTCCTCCCGGCCTACTCAGATCACCTCTCATTAATTTCTTCTGCGGCCGACGGCGCTGGTGTCGAGAGGGCGGCGCTTGGAAATTATACTGGGTAGAAATCTGAGGAGCATGTAGGAAGTTGAGTAGGGGGAATGCCAGGGGAAAAAACTCATTATTCTAATTCGCTTTACAACCCGCCCCTTTCCTTCTCTTTTTTTTTTTCCCTCAGTTGGCTCAGCCCATCTCTTCCGCTCCGACACAGTCAAAATACCCCTGACACTTCCCCCCTAACCATCTTTTATGCATATTATGTATATAATTATTGATATCGAGTCTTCTCTCTTTGAAAATAGTCATATTCTTGATTTATTGTCTCCTCTTCCCCCCCCCCCCACCCCCTTTCTTGTCAACATAACTATCTCATAACTACAAAACATCTACGTACGTGTATTAGTTTCGCTCTCTGTATAAAATTTCGTAAGTCTCAAAATGAAAGAGCCTACGTAACAGTTCGAGAAGACAGACAAAAAAAAAAAAAAATGCGAGTGAGTTACAGTGGTTCACTATTATTTTCGAAACTGCTGGCAGCTTTGGAAGAGGAAAAAACCGCATGTTCCCTTCCCCCCCTCCCCCCTCTCTTGCTCCTGTTCCCTGCTGGATATCCTCGTGGCTTGCACGTAGTCATGGCACTAACAACCTGACGATACGATGGCAGCGGCTGGCCCTAGGCTTATCTCTCCACTGCCAGGGCCGGCAGAGCGGCGAACAGTGTGTCTGCCTGTGTGAGGCCCCCGCGGCGTGCCGAGCAGACACAACGGGCGCGAGACGAGAATTAATCGCCTCCGTCTGCCGGGAAAATCCGGTGGCCCAGGCCTCTTGCATACACCGTCTGCTTCATTTTTTTTCCTCATCCGCCAGACGTGCTCTTCTAATTTTCCCCTTACCCTATCCACCCTCTCCTCGGATTGCACTGCACACACACACATACGGACACATGTGTTCGTTAATGTCTGAAGCTGACATGAAATAGACCAGTCAGCTAGTCCTGTGGTCCGACCGATAAATTTTTCACCATTTTTTTTTTTTTATCACTTTCAAGTAAAGAAAAATTCCCCGTTAGATCGAATACATGTATGTCCTTGCAAGCACTAGATCTAGTCTAGTCCCAATACCACACCGTGCTTCTCGTGGATTGAATATCGCCCGAAAGCCTGTCTACATTCTGTCTCCTGGACGGACGCCAGTGCGTGCATGTGTGGCGAATATTAGCCAGACCCGACCGAGCCAGCGGTTAGCCCCTAACGCACTCGACCGCTTACAGAGGTCTCCGGTTTCGTGTTCGCCTCGGCTAGCCGGGTATCAAGAGGGATTACATCTGACTCCCACCTTTTTTTTTCCTCCATTAATTTTTGTTATTTTCCTCTTCTATTATTTTCTGAACAGCTCATGTGAACAATTTTTTTTTCGAAATTGTTGCTGTTTCCCAATCCGGTGAACTCCCACGTTGTTCTCTCTGTATTAAATTTTCTCCTTTATGCATCTTTCGGCTGATAGTTGCAGTGAGGAAGAGATTGTTCTCTCTAAACATAACAGTATGTGCATAATTTATTAATTGTTAGATATTTAATTTGAACAACACAATATTCATTACTTTTCATATAATCATCTATTTAGATGATATAACTCCTCCCATCCATTCTCTCTATCTATCTATCTCTAACTTTTTCCCTAAATACTTCTCTTTCTCTTAAAATAAAAGTATACCTTAAAAAAAATGATACATTGCCAAAGCCCTGTCCGCCTGACCTGATAAATGTTGCGCACCAGCCCAGCCAGCTTACAGGAGGCTATGCCCTGATCCACACTGCCACAGCTCGGAGAAGTGAAGCCCTGGCCTACCACGTCGGATCAGCCCAACTAGAAACAGATGGGCAGCCGTTTTGAATGTCACAACCACACCACTTTTTCCCTCCTGGTCGTTATCGCTATCCAGTCATCCCCACATCCTAAGCTTCCTCTAATGTGTTTGTTTTCCTTCTTGTTCTCGTTTCTTCTTCTTAACCCTCTTCTCTTCCTTCTGATTCTGTAATCATGTTCTGTGAGATTGTTTAGTGTCGCGGTTGCTCTTGCGTGCTTACTACTACTACTACTACTACTACTACTACTACTACTACTACTACTACTACTACTACGATGACGACGACTACGACTACTACTACTACTACTACTACTACTACTACTACTACTACTACTACTACTACGATGACGACGACTACGACTACTACAACTACTACTACTACTATTATTATTATTATTATTGTTGTTGTTGTTATTGTTATTATTACTTTTTTTTTTTGAAATAGTCAGATTCTTTTGCCTTTCCGACCCGTCACCTTCGCCATATATTTTATCCTAATCGTACATCCTTCAGACCCGATCTTAACTCTGTCTGCAGCGGAACAGTACAAAACTTATGTTTGATTATTCGTTAGAAGATCCATACTACACACCACCGCCCTCTCTCCAATCCTGCACATTACCCTGGCATTACTATCCTCGTGCTGTCTTCCCGACTTTCTCTTACCCAAAAGTGATTCTGGGTCGACCTCCCTGGGCTTGACAATATAAATAATCAGTCCGCGGGTCCGAGAAGACCACGATCGCTGCCCGTAGGTCAATTGTTTCGGTATTGATTTCAAACTCCGATAAGCAATCGATCTATTTCAGTAGAGCTCTGCGGTCTCTCTTTCCCTGTCTCACTCACGTATTATTTATCTCTCTCTCTCTCTCTCTCTCTCTCTCTCTCTCTCTCTCTCTCTCTCTCTCTCTCTCTCTCTCTCTCTCTCTCTCTCTCTCTCTCTCTCTCGCTCGCTCTCTCATGGTTCTAGCTTAGCACAATTTCCTCTAAATTATCGCCAAACCCCAAATTATAGTTAAAGCCAAACCTTTTTTGCCTTCAGTTTTCAAACTCGTATTCGTACGCTAAAAAATCTCGGGATCCCACATTATTATTTTCCAGTCACCTTCCATGAAGATCAAAGACTGACGCGCGACAGTCGCCAGACCTGCACCTGAGACGAGACCTTGCCTGAAACTCTTCCTGGCTTGATCGGGCACATTCACTTGCACTAACGTGCGCCTTCGGCATGACTGGTCGAATAGGTCCCAGTCTACGTTGCAAGAGATATGGTCTAGATCATGGAGACCTCGGAAGAGAGTCAGACGTACAGCAAGTTGCTTACACTGATAGTCTTGCCCCCCTCAGACTCAGGGTGTAATTATGTGGGTAAAGAGGGAAAAGAAAAAAAAAGTGGTCGTGAGGGGACAGGTAGACCCCTCTTTTTTCCTTCCCTCTCCTCACAAAGGCCTGAGGCGTACGCAGTTTACGCTGACGGACCGAGACCACGACCGCGCAAGGGCACACGTTTTAATGAGTGCAGAGACCTGGAGGCCATAAAGCTTACAGTAGGACTGATCTTGATTGGGTGTGTGTTCGCCATACTCCCCACCACAGCTAGGAAAAGAAGAAACGGCGAAGGCAATTGGCAAGTAGAGCAGTTCTCGATTCTACAAAGAGAAGAAAAATCAAACTCGGAGCCGCTAAGTACAAGATCAAATAGTTATGTAACAGAAATTATATGGGCTATAACTACTGTATTAATTATTTTATTTCGTGTCTCTCAGATCAAACAGGTATACTATTGCATGTTACCAGTTCTGTCTCAGAGCAAGAGTTACACGAAAAGCGACATTTTTATTACGCAAGATTGTAGGGAAAAAAAAGTTAAACTAATGCTTGCATTATCAGCTAACCATAAAACTTATCCATGCCAATTCGCACTGCCAGATTCTATACCAAATCTTGCTCTCACAAATGGCAAAGACAAGATCCAAATTCAGCGTTACATATTCTTGTAAAGAAGAATGCGAGAGAGGATTATTAGAGGAAAAAATAGCGGTACGTGTTGTAAACAGAGAGGACCTTGAAGGAGAACAATTTGACCATCAATTATAGACAGCAGTGCTATAATCTTCTTCTTTCTTTTTTCTTTTTTTCGTTCAATGATCTTCAGCGCCTGTCTCTAGACCAATTCCATCTCTCCGTGACGAACTAGACACGGAGAGTGTCTCCTTTTATTTCACACCCATCTGCTTCAGTTCTCAACCTACTTTCGTTTTCTTCCCTTTTTCACCCCAGTGTTCGCTTTCCTGTTTCCACATTCACTGTCTCTACGGATTGCCGAGGCAATTAGGGCCTGGTCGTAATTGTGTTGATTGTCAAGGGGGAGATTCCGAAGGTGTCGAATAATTATGTTATGAGAGGAATAGTTAGACGGGGATGGTGTTGGGAGGAGAAGAGCCATCTATTGAAACTATGACTTTGAACGGATAATGGAGTCCTTGTTCAACCTCATCACCGAATATAGTTTTCAAAATGTTTCGTGAAATAAGTTGTGCTTATTTTTCTAGGACGGATAAGAGGCGAAAAGCAAGAAGCTAAATTATGGGGCCGAAATACAGAAAAGGAGAACAATAAGAACAGGAACAAGAAGAAGTAAAAGAGCGAAAAATATGGAGGAGAACATTATCATTTACGATAGAAAGCATTCAAGCAAGCATAGGTCTAAACGACTTCATATTTTTGCACAATTTGAGAAAAAAAATATTTAGATCTGGAAAAACAACACTGACAAAGATAAACGTTAGGCTTGATAAAATTGATACACTTACAAGCGTAATTACGTGTGATTCTTTTTGTTTAAGGTCAAAGAGCTATGTTTCTTTTATGAAATACAGTGAGTGCATTTAAGATATCTGGGTGTTTTTTTTTCTCTTTCTCCTTCTCAGGTGTTACTGTAATGTGCTTCTGCCGCCTCTCACCCCCCCCCCCCCCCCCCCCCCCCCCCAACAAAAAACTATGTTTCTGTCAGATCTCAACTTGACTGGTCTGCAGGTGCGTACATAGCACGCGAAGACACGAGATTTGCAGAGGAAATTAGCCACCTCCGGGGCGGGAGAGACGGTCGTTCAGGTTTGTAACCCGCTGGCGCGGTACGACGCAAACTAGAAATTAACCACATAAGTATTTTACTTCTGAAAACAGCTGCAAGACAGTGAATGCAATGGGATTTTCCCGGTCTCGAATTTTCCAAAAACTCATATCATTACAAGGAAGATCTACAAGATTATTTGAAAACGTTTGATTGTTTCAAAAACAAGACTAGTGGGGTTTTCTTTTTTTCTTTTTTTTTTCTTTTTTTTTCTTTTTTTTTTTTTTTATCTTTTTTGATGTATACAAACAAGACTAGAAGTGGCGACCTTTTAAGACGAAACGGAAACGGCTGATGAGCACCCGAACTCATTGACCTCGAAGAAATATTAGAATGTCTTTACGTATGTCAGAGCAAACTTAAAGCCCTACAGCCACTGAAAAGGCAACGTGTAAGTAGATTTTGTGAAACAAATTAAAACCTGGAAAAAGTTAGCTTGGTATGGTATTCATTATCATATATATATATTAATGATTTATGATATAATACTTAATTATTTTTCCGAATGATGAATTAGATAAATCATAAGAACCTTATCTATTTGCTATGCCGTTTCTGTTCCGTTATAAGGGACAAGAGCCAAACTATTTCCGTGATAAATTCGCGTTGGCACAAGATCTCATTGCGAAACGCCCCTGTTGCCTCGCATGACCAGATGAAGCAGTTCGAACACCTTGCCAGTAACTGTTCCCTCTTCTAGATCTACATGTAATTCTTCTCCACATCCTCGGCGCAGACTGGCCAGATTTCCCCATGGCACGCAAACACAAGCATCCCCTTCCTGCCCTCATCTCGATCCCTGTCTAGTAAGTCTAGATCCCAGATAAGCAAGCGTTATGTGATCCCCACTCGTGGCCACATCTCGAGTAAGGACGACAGACAGGTCTCGAATAGCTCGTCTTCCACAGGCCGTGCTAAAAATCCCCAGCACGCTCCCTGCTCGGGGTGCCTGTGAGTGTGAGTGCCATCTAGATTGACTTTCAGATCCCGAGACATCCCTGGTGCAGATCTTTCTCCGCGGAATGTGGGCGAAAGGCCTGGCTTGTTGAAAGAAGAGAAGACCGGTTCTCAGGCCTGAAGCTCTCTAGACTGTATAAATATCGGCACAATGTTGTTATGCACGTGACAGAAGGGAGGAGACCAGACAGGAACGAAAACAGGCAAGCCGTAAAGGCGTGCAGCATTTCTGCAGAATTCCTTGCGGGAGCGGTAACTGTGTACAGAACAGGCGGGTGTTCAACCATTGAGACAAGGAATGCACGAGAGTGGGCTTCCTCAATACTGATAGTATATATACCTGACTATCCAAGATGGTAAAAACAACGCCTCTAGCTTCTGAAAATCGGATCATCATAGGCTCTGTTGGTCTGATCGATTCACTGGTCACTATAGCCCCTGGATACACGTCCAACCCAGTCACCAATAAGTAATAATAATAATAATAATAATAATAATAATAATAATAATAATAATTAGAAGAAGAAGAAGAAGAAGAAGAAGAAGAAGAAGAAGAAGAAGAACAACAACAACAACAACAACAACAACAACAACAACAACAACAACAACAACAACAACAACAACAACCATATGTGTATGTATACTTCAAGAAATTCGATATGAAAAAAAAAAAAAACACACAACTCACTCTATAATTTTACATTTTTTCGCCTTTCATGTTCCTTTTCAAGTAGACGATCAAACAGTTCTTCCACCCAGAGGCATTAAAGAGGGCAGAGAGGACGTAAAACGACAATCGCTTCTCTCCGTGTAGAGGGATGAACAAAATATCATGTTCCGTAGAGCTCGTGAAGGCTTCAATAATTCCTCGCAAACACTCTGACGTCTACACGTAGATTAAGGCAGGAAAGTATAAAGAAAACCTTCAACCCAGATGCGGTTTTAGTGTTTCCCAAGACGCAAACATGTGTGAGCCTCACTTTGGCGTTGCCCAGGATTATGGCAGTGGTAGCAACGGTGAAGGGCTGATGGGAATTTCCCTACATAAATGATAACACGTATACGTGTTAAGTTAGCTTTAAATCCCTGAGATAGGTGAAGCTCTTTCCGGTTGTGTATATCATTTTAACTGTAAGTGCGGATTAAGGCCTTTTAAAACTTCAGAAGGGAAAGAAAGTTTGAAAGTTGATGAACCAGAAACTAAAATAGGAATTAATGTCCAGTAATTCAATTTTCATCACTTTCTTCCTCGCCCAACATTATGATATAATCTTCCCATCCGTTTTTCTCTGCTGCCGCCACCACCACTACCTCTCTCTCTCTCTCTCTCTCTCTCTCTCTCTCTCTCTCTCTCTCTCTCTCTCTCTCTCTCTCACTCTCTCTCTCTCTCACACACACACACAACAAGCTGTCCCTCTGTTCAGCTTTTCCAATCTCGAACCAGACTTCTGCTATCCCAAACTCGATAACAGCGCCCTCTATCGGACTGACCGAAACAATCTAATGTCTTCCCAAGCATCTCTCTTTTACATCCTTCACTATTTCACTATTTTTTTTCTCTTCTGAGCCTGGCTTTCGCCCAGATCGAACTGTTATCGGCCTCTGTCAGGTCTGAATCTGATATCGTGAGGTTGGGGCAGACAGCGGCCGTCCTCTCGCGACTTCCTGTCGATTCGGGTCGGATTTCTTGCCAGCATTGAGCCATTGACAGGCGGGCCAGGTGAAGAGAACTTCGAGATGGATAAGAGAGGGTGGTAGTAGAGAAATGGGGAGAGGCAAAGGTTACAGAGAAAGAAGAAGAAGAAGAAGAAGAAGAAGAAGAAGAAGAAGAAGAAGAAGAAGAAGAAGAAGAAGAAGAAGAAGAAGAAGAAGAAGAAGAAGAAGAAGAAGAAAAAGAAGAAGAAGAAGAAGAAGAAGAAGAAGAAGAAGAAGAAGAAGAAGAAGAAGAAGAAGAAGAAGAAGAAGAAGAAGAAGAAGAAGAAGAAGAAGAAGAAGAAGAAGAAGAAGAAGAAGAAGAAGAAGAAGAAGAAGAAGAAGAAGAAGAAGAAGAAGAAGAAGAAGAAGAAGAAGAAGAAGAAGAAGAAGAAGAAGAAGAAGAAGAAGAAGAAGAAGAAGAAGAAGAAGAAGAAGAAGAAGAAGAAGAAGAAGAAGAAGAAGAAGAAGAAGAAGAAGAAGAAGAAGAAGAAGAAGAAGAAGAAGAAGAAGAAGAAGAAGAAGAAGAAGAAGAAGAAGAAGAAGAAGATACCAAGCTGAAGAAAAAAAAAACTTTACCCAAAACTTTAACCAAAAATTGAACAGTCCATGCAACTCTAGAGCTCAACACTATAGAGCTGGAAAAAAATTATATAAAAAATACACTCATGCTAAAAGGCACCCGCATGAGCGAGCATTCACGTGCATGAATGATCAACCTGTTGATCTCAGTAAATCTGTTACATTGTGCTGATATGTGCGACATTCTCACATCATGTCCCTCCTCACGGATATTCTTAACTGGCTGCAGACTGACTGAGGAACATATCGAATCTTAGTTAGGTTTGAAACAGAAATAAACAAGTATTTACTAGGTTCACTCGGAGTATAAATTGTAATTATCATTGAAAAACCCCCTTGAAAACCCCCAAAGAAACCTGCTGGCTGGTAGACCGGTGTGCGGAGCCAGAGAGCGCAGCCTGGAGAAGAAGCCCCACTAGCCGTCAATAATGGAGCGACCATCAGGAGGTGCACAGCACTGGGCAGACATGTTGCTCGGTTCGGTTTTCATCTTGGGCAAAACGCCGCGAGAAACCGCCAGGAAAACTGATTGAGAAGCCATTGCTATCACAGTCTGCGTGAGATTAACCATGGAGTTTCTTTTTTTTTTTTTCAATTCTAGAATTTCGTCGCATCCTACGTGGAAAGGGAGTGAAAAACAAGTCACGGCAAGACGACAATTTATTAGGGTGGCTTGTTTTGTTTTTTTTTTTCCAATGGAATAGTCTAGTGAAAGAAAATACATGCACAGGGAAAGAAAGGTTTTACGCTGGAGACTGAACTTCGAGAGTTTGGACAAAATACTTTGAAGATTCTTTGAAAGTCAGCTCGAGTAAAAGTAATGAAGCAAAAAATAATATTTTCAGGTATAACTTCAAAACCACCTACCCCGTAAAAAGTAACATAAAAATAAGATGTTAAATGCAGCGCCACTCACTCCTCGAGCTGTAAGCCATTACTGTTGATTTCTCTTCTTTGGCGATCACCAAATGCGGGAATATATTTTACAAATCATCCTTGCCTTTACAGGTTATATCAAATCTAGTTAATCCGAGTAATATATTTAATACAACATAGAACAAAGCCACCAGCGAATTACATGAAGATTTTAAAAAATGTCTCAATAGATCAGTATAAGGATTTTGTCCGATTTCTCCCCGCTGTCCGCCGGAGAATGCAAGAGAAGGACAGAATACGACGTCAGGCGATGAACGTGACTTGGCATTAGGCATCAGGCTTTCAGCAGATCCAGCCAGCCTTCAGTCTGCAGACTGTTGGGATAAGATCGTTCCATCCACATGTCAAAGCCCTCTAGGCCCTTGGCAGAGAGTCACCTATTGTTCTCCTCCTGATTCTCTGGGATTACGGGCATTTCGCTCCAATACTCTTGCCGCGAGGCGCAGGACAGTTCTCAGTGCTGACGGCGACAGAAATATTTGCTGTGTCCAACTTAGAAGTCTTTCGACTTTTATCTTTGGAGAATCCAGTGAGCTAAAACTTGACGTTTTCGCTTCCTATTTTCCTGTTTTCTAGATGTAACAGCACTCGATTGGTTACAGAGCTAGAGAAAACATACTGCAGATTTTTTTCCCCTACGAGTTTAAGAAAAAATTTGAATGATCTTCTACGGACCGATTTCCTTAAAAAAAAAAATTCGCAAAGAAAGAATTATATCATTCTGTTTACCTCGGACACTTGACCCGAGATCCGGGAATGTGATCATCAATTTCAATCTTTTCAAATTTCACTTTTGAACAATAGCAATGGTTGTATCTTCTTTGAAATACATCGTTACACCTAGAAGAATGCGCAAACAATATTTTGAATCTGGTAGATTCGCTGGTGAAATCTAGAACGCCATCCCACCTGGTGGAAGTCCGATATTTTTTCATCAAACATATTCAAAGCCGAGCCGCGTCGCGGCGAACAAACACATGGGAGGTCCTAGATCGCAATATCAACAAAAGCCATTGAATCCCCGGCTTGTTTTGCAGAAACCGGAGGTGGCGAAGTTTTCAAAGCTTGCGAAGGGAAGAGACAGAGTAAGATATAAAACTGGTATATTGGAGGCCAACTCAATTCAAGACCCCTTTTCTCTTCTGTTCGCTTAGCTTCTTTGTCCGTTTTGTTGTGAAAGACCCAACATGCGGACCAACCGCACTACGATTTTTACGAATATGACGATCAATTCTCTCGGCAACACAGAAACTCCCTTCAGGTTCTGTGTGCTGTCTCTATACATTCCTAAGCTTCGGTTCGTTTCATTCATTGTGAAGGTACCGGCCTCGTCTCGAGCGGATTGTTACGCCCCGGCCTCTAAATAATATGCATAATTTCCATATTTTTTTGTGTGAAGGCACCGAAGAAATGTTGGTTGCAAATGCCTGGTCTGCGATGGCTGCAAGCAGAGACTTCACACCACATTTATTGAACACATGAAGGAGGCATGTCTGATATCATACAAGATGGTTAGGCTGTTTAATTTTTTTTTTTTTTAAGTCATTGATTGAATTGAGTGAATAAATTGTATTCCAAAAATCTGTTATGACTGTCGGCTGTAGAAAGCATAGCCATCAATCTTAAGTGCTATAAAATTTACGGAATAGAGAAGAAAAAGAAGGAAATGAGTATAACGCTTAACGGAGGTAAGAGAGGGAAAAGCCTCAATTATTTTTGTCTGAAAGAAGCAAAGAGACCACCGAAAGCGATGACGTAAGTTCAAATTGCTTTTTGATCATAATGATTGTGATGCATGTCATGAATTGGAAGCAAATATGAGACTGGTTCTTCTTGACTATGCAATATCGCACTAGTATAGGTGAAACCGATAGCTCGTTGCTTCTTGGGGAGGAAAAAAAAAGGAAACATGAGTTTGCACTGGAGGGCAATAATTATGTCGGGTCTTCGAATCTTCCACAGAACACCACTTTATCGATATGTTTCAAGAAAAGAAGCACGAATCAATTTCTTTCCAGCTGAATTCTACCGCCGACAACCAAGTTAGATAATAGAACCTTTCCTTGTAACACCCAGTCTATGGACAGATAGAGATAATGTAGGCTAATCCGTATTTCCGGTTGATCGGACTAAATCCCTGGGCAGGCCAACACGGTGTCTGGCTTTATCACACGTATTACCTTCGCGACCCAATCCTCTTCAGTTCTCCCAGACCAGCTCAGGCACTCGATTTCTGCAAACTTGGCACCCAGTCACCTGGGCCTATCGAGTTCCTGCCTCGCGGCTCCCGCCACTCGACCGCTAGGTGGGGGTTTGCAGAGTTGCGCAGGCAAGCAGGCCAGGTCGGAGCTAGAGACCCCTGTGGGTCTTGTCAGCCAAACACTCGAGGTTTATTCTCCCGGCGGGTAAAACCTGGCCTCACTTGATCGAGAAACTTGAGGATCTGGGCGCGATTTTTATTTCTCCCGTAGGTAGTGAGAGAGATACGGGGGTGCCTGCACCAGTGGCGCACTGGCTGATACCGAGATTTGAGCCTCCAGGGAGGCGGCGATAACAACAAACAAGCGGCTCTTCTGCCAGGAGACGCACGATCTAGATGGGAGATAGGCGTCGCCCGCACTGCTGCTACACAACTAGAGAGCAGCAGGCCAGATTGGTTTGCCGCGGAGATGATGGCTATGTATGAGAGAGAGAGAGAGAGAAGAAGAAGAAGAAGAAGAAGAAGAAGAAGAAGAAGAAAAAGTAGAGAAGTACGATAAAATTGGTGGCAAATATCTCATTGCCCACTAATATTTAAGGACATAATTAGGCAATAAGTTTGGTGAAGTTAATTGCCACAAATGGCTATTTACAATACACAACGGCAGCATTTTTTTTTAAAAATGGAATATATATATAAACCTTTTAATCACAATCATGGTCACTTCATATATGGTAACAAGATGACCGTGTTGATTGAAAGCCCTAGGACCGACAAACCTTATCAAGAAACGGACAAATCTAACAGGGTGTAGAATGATTGCGGCTCGTATGCGACCAAGAGAGACCTGCGCAACGTTCAACAGCCTAGAAACACTTAAGCCCACTAAGAATTATACAATAAACTGTAGACCTCTTTAGGCAACACCAAATTTAACATTACGTAAATAGTCATGCTGACCTAAGTTAGATCTAGGAAAAGTTTTCTTGTTTGTTTGTTTTTGTTTTTTAGATGTTTTTTTTCTTTTAGTTTATTTATTTACTTTTTGTCTATTTCGGCCTGCTCTCGAAACAACCAGTATTGGATCGGAATAGCGCCATTATGTTAGTCCTGTTGTCTTCCGAATACTCCGGTTCCTCAATATCCGCATACCGGTACACTAAGTGACATCTAGTTCCAACATTTGCGAGGTTGGTTATTAAGTATTCACTATGTATACTTTCAAGGTAAATTGATATAAGTAATCGTTACCACAATAGATAATCAGCATCTTCTACTCTACAAGTGAATAAAGAAGAGTCAATATCAGAATTCCTGCATATAATTGGAGTTGGACAGAGAAGGTCGTGATAAATGCTATGTGTAACACAAGCTTGTAATTCCTACCATAAAAGTGATTATTTTTAGTAGTAGTAGTAGTAGTAGTAGTAGTAGTAGTAGTAGTAGTAGTAGTAGTAGTAGTAGTAGTAGTAGTAGTAGTAGTAGTAGTAGTAGTAAAAACCGCAATCGTTTACTCATCCAACAGACGTTCATAATCATCTTTTAAAACTGCAATCATGATCGCAGCAGTGAATCCAACCTCTCTCCCTACACCCACCCCGAGCGTTCCACATTATTATGAAGCCAAGCAGATCTACTACTCAGTTTCAGCAAGTAGAGAGCCCAGTCCCCCAGGGCCCCAGGCCATGAAAGCATGCAAGAGCAGAACCTGGAGTGGGCTCTTGAGAGCTTGGCTCGCCTCCTGTGAAGAGGCGCTTGGTCCCTGCGATACCCGGGCGGGCCCGCCGATAAGCGACCGCGGGTGGCGGCTTGCCCGGGCCTGAGTGACACGGCTCTGTCTCGAGTGGCGACCTCGAAACTCCCGACTTGGAGTCTTCGGGCGAGCAGGGCACGAAGCGGTAGGTTTGACACAAGTCATGTGATAACCACAGCGGAGCTTGTAGCATAGACTAACTAGAGGGGAGGTTTACAGCCCGACAGACTGATGATAAAGATACAGATTGATAACAATTGCCAGACCAGTTTGCCGAAACTCCTCTCTCTCTCTCTCTCTCTCTCTCTCTCTCTCTCTCTCTCTCTCTCTCTCTCTCTCTCTCTCTCTCTCTCTCTCTCTCTCTCTCTCTCTCCGCGCACACAAAAGTTTGGGTTATGCTACGTACACATCTTCAGTTAAATATCACGGACAAAAATACATTTTTTACTGTGATGTTATTGCTTTAAAATGTCGAAGATTTAGGGCATTCCAGTACAAAATTGTATAATAATACATAAATCCATCAACTCTGATTATCTGCACACCTACATCAGTTCATCAATCTGCTTTCAATAAAAAAAAAACAAAAAACGGAATATCTCTCTCTCTCTCTCTCTCTCTCTCTCTCTCTCTCTCTCTCTCTCTCTCTCTCTCTCTCTCTCTCTCTCTCTCTCTCTCTCTCTCTCTATTTCCCCAGGGCTTGAAGTGAGAGATTGCTGAGGTTATCCCTATGCGACCTCTGATGTCACTTGTCACCGGTGTGCGTGATGGCGAGTGGATGCAGGGGGTGTCAAGTGGGGGGGAGGATGGCTCTGGTCCGGAAGACACGACAGGGTGAGAAGAGGGGGGGGGGGGGGAGAGGGACGTGCAGAAGAGTCGGGGGCCTGGGAGGGTGATACTAGTTTGGTGGCAGAGCTCGGCCGATCTCTAGGCCACGTAGTTATGTAGTGTTTTGCCAGACAATCCTGACAAGCGTGGGGCAGAAAAGAGGAAAAGATAGGCCTACATATCGCGCCGCTATGCCTTTTAGGATGTTTTATCGTAACTAACTGGACGATAGCGCATAAGTTAGAATAGTGTATAATGGATGGAAGAGATATCGGGAAACGACTGGATAGAGTGTTAGTGGGGAAGTTGGGATGGGACACAAAGAGAATGTGAACGAGCTATGCCTAACAAGGTTTATGGAAGGGGATCGATGTTCAATTAAAAAAAAATTTTAAAAAATTGTATGTAGGTTAAATTTTCACTACATATAAGCTAAATAAAACCGCGGAAAAAATGACTGACTTTTTCCCAATCGCGCCGCGCTCTTACCTCGCGATCTTAAAAATGTTGCTTTTCAATAAGCTTCACTTCCTAATATTTTACTAAGCATTAGAATCCAAAAAAGTGGGAAGATAGGCCTAATGATTTCAAAAGAAAACCGTTTCAGCGGTTGTCTCTTCTCAATCTCACATTCCTCTTATAACATACAAATCAGTTACAGTTACATTGTAGTGTTCTTCAATTCTTCCTCTAACTGGTCTATACATCGATCAGTAAGTAACCTGGTGCCAGACAGCCAAACCTTAAAGCCGCCATCCCACCGACGACGCTGCCGATGCATAAGTCGATGGAGAGCCAAAAAAAAAAAAAAAAAGGAAAAAAAATGCCAAGCAGGCTATGGATGAGGGGTGGGGCATGGAGAAGCCATAATAGGTCGGCCGGCATCAGTACAGTGTTTACGACCCCAGGGGTGTGGTCCGCTCCCTGTCGGAGCCCGAAGCTTTACGGCGTGATGATGACATAAAAAACGCGGCCGGCAAAAAGGAAAACGGCCAGGAAGATTAACGATAAACGACTCGACGGCTGGTGCTGATGGTGGAGGTAGAATTAGTGATGACCGAGGCAAGCTAGGCAGGACTTGTGGTTGATATGACCTGGTGGCTGGTGTATGTGGGTGAGTGTTGGGAAGGCTGTATATCCACTGCAAAGTAAGTAAAGCAACAACCTAGTCCTATCAAAAGGCTACATCTATCTAGTGAGATAATACTGGTTTTCCCCGTATCCTCCTACAATTATTTCCTGCCCGCACCAAATAGTGTTCTTGTATCAAATTTGTCCTAAACCCACCAACTTTCCCGTAATGAGTTTAAACAAAGCTTTTTATTGTAACTTTTTTACTCTTTACTTTTTTTTATGTGTACTTATTTATGTTTACAAATAGATCTTTAAAACATATTAGGCGTTTCGGAAAAAAATTAAAACTGCCCATTTCAGCCCGAACTGGTTATTTAAAAAAGAATAGAATTAGCAGAGTAAGTACACATTCGACCAATGAGTATTTTAATCCATAATTATTTTTCCTTAACGAAATTAAACTTAAAGTTAAAGCATATGAGAAGCCTTATAATAATTCGAAACTAAGTGTAATGAATTTTATAAAATGAATAGAAAAAAAAAATTGAAACCCCGTGACAAGGCCTTGGTTAGCTATTCAGTCAAACCAGGGGGTGCAAGATTCTCGTACACACACCAAGACGAGTGAAATGTGTGGGGAAATCCCAGGCGCAATGAGGTGAAAATTATATCATTAAACCTGGTGAAAGGGCAATTTCAAATCAGAGATATCGGACTTCATAACATTTAAAGCCCCGTTTCAATATTATTATCATAGAAAATCAACCGACTGTGCATAATGCATAGGATTCATTTACACTTCTCTGTATACTACATGTATCAAGGCTGGTAGAGGTCACACAAAAATTACTTGTTCAAAAGATAAGTAGACAGACGATCAGGAGAGGCAATGCTTTCACTTTTTTTTATTATTCTCAGTTAATATAATTTTCTCTTTGAAGTTTTAGGATGGTCACGTGATAAGGAAATTATGAGAAGCCTAATTAGGGTAGACCGGCTTTTTGGACGCTCCCACTATCAGCATCAAGAGAGCAGGATACACTGTACCGCTCTCTACAAAATACATCTTTCCTCTCCATCTCTGAATCAGCTAAACAATAATTTATTTTACACCGTCAATGATTTCATAATAGTGTATACTTCATTAAAACTTTGTATAAAAGGACAGAAAAATCGGACCATTAAAAAAGATCTCTGAGAGTTATTTTCAATAACGAATAGAATGGAATAATTTACAGAGCACAAACACCATGTAAAATTAGAAGAGATAGGTTAATACATAAGCGCAAGTCATACGAGATGACGAAACATTCAGAATATGAAAGTGTAAAATAACATGAAGTGTTCAATGATGGACAGATTTGGAGACAACGAAAAAAAATAGAATGGTTGATATTGATCTATCAAAATCAAATTACACTCAGTGCTATCATTTACTATCACACTGCGCCATAGATCGCTGAAAAGTCAAGAGGGAAAATAGTAATAATGACAAAATTACAACAAAAGCAAACCAACTACAAAGAAAACAAAAACAATTACAACAACAACGGAATGGAGGAAGAAGAAGAGGAGAAAGCGTGCTTGTAATGATGTATGCGAAATTATAATGTACTCACCAGTGTGGCCCCCTGGCGACAACCATCACAGTCACACATGGTAGGGTGAACATTGAGAATACCCTTGGCGAGCAGTAGCTTGAGGCTCTTGCCGTGGTGGCGGATGGAGCGCTTCCAGTCCTTGGCTGTCTCTCGTCCAGACACGAACTGGAACTCATTGGGGGTGAGCCAGGAGGTCTGGAAGCTGATGCAGGGCCCTTTGCTTCCTTGACACAGCTTAGACAAGTAGAGAATCCCTTTGTTTTGACCGCATTCTACCTCAAGCACCAACTCGCCGTCTTTGAACACTGGCTTGACAAGATCATCTGGAGTCTCCGTGGAAGATCCAGCGCCTTGTTGAGAAGACGTTGAGGAAGAGGATGCGGAAGATGAGTTCTTCGCAGAACTTCCAGATTTGGAAGAAGTTGTGTTGCTGTTTGAACTGTTGCTATTACTTGAAGACTTGGCATTATTGTTTGATGGACTAGAGTTGCTGCTGTTACTACTGCTACTGCTCCCCGAGTTGGAAGAAGTGCTCAAGGAGTTTTTTGCGCTGCTTTTAGTGTCTGCTGTGGATGGTGGAGATGAGTGGCTTGGTGGAGAATTGTTTATAGAAGTGTTCGTGTTCGCATTGTTGGCCAGGATGCTCGTGTTAAGACTGGTCATGGCTGATGCCACGGCAGCTGATGATGCCAAGTTCAAAGCTGTTGGGTTGTTGAGCGCTGGAGATGTCATGAGGTTCAAACCGGCAGTGTTCCCCAAGGCTTGGTATTGTTGAGCTGCAGTGCTGGCTGCTGCGGCTACAGACAGATGGTTACCGATGTTCAAAGTGTTGGTCATCGTCATCGTCGTCGACGGTAGGCCGGCTGCTGCTGCAGCAGCGGCGTGTACTGTCATCGGCGCCATTACCGTGGGGATGATTGTGGGCGTGCCACCTACAACGGCCTGCTGCATGCTGTGTACGGGAAGCGGTGGACAAAGTCCAGGCACGGCAGCCACAACAGATACGACTGGCAGTTGAGGTTGTTGCTGCTGAGCTACCACCGACACAGTCTTATTGTTGTTATCGTCAGACGGATTTCTCAGTCCTAGAGTCTCAGTTGGAGTGAAGGAGAACTGTTGAAGAGGGATAAAAGCGTGGGAGGGAGGAATGTGGAGGGTGGTACTCAAAGCTGTGGCTTGAGTAGGTTGCTGTTGCTGCTGCTGCTGTGTTTGATCTCGCTGGGCGCTGTCACCCGCAGGTCTTGGAACGCTCATGATCCGGCACAAGTCCAGAGGCTTCCACTAAATGCAGATCCCGAAGCTTGGCAAAGCATAGGTTTGTGCGACCATGTGTTCAAAACTTTACTCAGTTTTACGAGCACCGCAGGGTAAATTTGCTTCACTTAAAAAGTATTACACACATTTACTGCAGCGATGAAAATGTCTTTGACTAAAGTTATATGTTAGTTACGTGCAGTTATTTTATCAAAAGCATGCTTTGTACAAATAAAATCGAAGCATAAGATGATTTGGACTAACCGACAGCTTATTACATTGAGTAACACCAGGCATAAACGTTGTGATATACATGTAAATGTAAGCCGATCCAGACCGTAGAAAGTTTCATACCGTGTTTAGATAACGACTCTGAAGTAAAAGCTAAATATCTGCATTCATACTTATTTCCACATAAATATAAACTAATTCTGATAATTATGGGATGAAATGTACAGCACACACAGCACTACTTGAGTAAAATAATCCACAGGCAGAAAAAACGCTTTAGGTCGAGAGGTCAGTTCGTAGGGAAACTGTGAGGTCCAGTGTCGTCCCGCCGTCGGTTAACTTCACCGTCTATCTGTCTGAGGATTTCTCTCGCTGTCTAGCCGGCTCTCCGGCGGTCCCGACTGCCGACAAGTCCCGAGATGCCTTGCGCTTCCGCCGCGGACTAAGCGGCCGTAGTTGGTAAACCCCGCTCTGAGTCGGTCGCGATCGGTAAGGGGCGGGATCTAGAGGCGACAACGGGCAGACCCGGCGGCCAATGAGGTCAAAGGCTGAGATGTTTTCCGCTTGTCGCCCCCAGTAGCTCCGCCCACCTTTACATCCCGCGGCGGAAACTGAGGAAAGTTTTGTAAAGCTTCGTTGTGTTTTCAAAAGCAAGGGAGATGGGTAGGGAGAGGAGAGGACTAGATTAGAACTGCGCCCTCTCTATCAAACCTACGATAAAACTATTGTTATCTTAGACGTTTCTCTAATTTAGCATTTGTGAGTATCCATCGTTTTCAAGATCTTAGATCTTACTTTTTTGTGTTAAAATATTTTTAATAGTTGTACGTGTATTTTGTACTCTGTAAGACTGCTATAATTTTAAGATTTTGTGGGGAAAATTTCATTCTCTGCGTTGATGAACCCAGAGTTCCTCTCTGACTTTTGATAGTAAATTCTCTCTCTCTCTCTCTCTCTCTCTCTCTCTCTCTCTCTCTCTCTCTCTCTCTCTCTCTCTCTCTCTCTCTCTCTCTCTCTCTCTCTCTCTCGCTCACACACACACAATCACTCTTTTGTTGCGGTTTCTTTCTCTATTTCCCGTTGTTGTTGTTTTTGTTTGTTTAATGTGTGGCTTTGTTTTCTTTTGCTTTTTGCGGAGTTAGAATTCAGTGGACCATGTATGAGCATGTTAGATAGGCCAAGTTGTGTTTTTTTTGCAGTTATATATATACTGCAAAGGAAAACAAAGTTGGAAATCGAATTGCAAATTGAATCAAAAGGAAAGTTAGGAGTAAATAAAAAGAAATTCTTTAATAGGCAAACTTAATGGTGAAAGTTTATACGTTTTATTTAACCCGTTCTTACTTTCTCTCTCGCTACTTCCCTTCCCCCCCCCCCCCCCCCCCACCTCTCTCTCTCTCTCTCTCTCTCTCTCTCTCTCTCTCTCTCTCTCCTTCTCTTTCTCTTTCTTTTTCTCTCTTTTTTCATTTTACAGAAACTCTACCAGTAACTGTTACACTAGCAGCCATCAAACTAGACTGCTATGTGTGGGGCCTCTCCAGAACCACTACACTGGCAATACACACACACACACACACACACATAAACCACTTTCGTGGCAGTGTTGCTTGCTTTGGCCTTGGCAAAACGCTGCGAACCCTGAAACCCAGGCATTACTTTCTGCCATTTAGACGATCTCGTTGGCCGCCTGGTTTTTCCCGACTGCTGTGCCCGTCTAGTGTAACCACGTGCGGTCTGGAGTGGGGGAGTTGTTTGGTAAGTGGAGGGGGGGGGGGGGAGAGGAAAATGGGTAATGTGGAGGAGGGGGGGGGGGAGTTTCACTGAAGCGATGATCCACCAGCCTATCTCGCACCTCAACGGCGACAGAAGCCATTTGATCGGGCGGAACGCAGGCAGCCGAGCGACGGAGTTTTGTTTACAGGAGGGACAAGCTAGACAGGAGGCAGCTCCCGGCCCATGGTGTCGGTTGGCTGCCTAGAGGCGCCTCTATTGGTGCACGGAGGTTCCGGACAGCCAGAGTGCGTGCATGCTGTAAACATTCCTCCATGTTTTCGCAGAGAGGCGCGGAACTTGAGTAACGAAATCTAGATTCTAGATATAGGTCTTGATAGAACATCCCATTCTCATTGAGCAATTCTTTTTTTTTCCCCTCTCCTCTTTGCTTATTCGAGTAACTGAGCGGATGTACAAAGAGCATACTACTATGTCGATAGGTCCAGAGCACATCATTCTGAAGCTGACACTCTAGTAAGATTGATCTTAAATTGATGTTAATCTAGATTCTGTCTGGCATTGTCAACATATTTGTATGTACAAAATCGATCTACGATCTAAATCGAAGTTTAGTCTAATAGTGGATAGACGAGTTGACCATGGGACATGTCGATAGTGGTAAAGGTATATTATTGCATTATATTAATTAGATTTTTTGTATAGATAGAATCTGCTAGATTTTCTTATTTTATTGTTTGATAGAGCTCTTCGCCAACAAATTGATACATGTATTTGGCCTTTTCTGTTTTGATCTAGTTTGTTGTTGTTGTTGTTTTTAATCTGTTAATAAGTTTCTATCGTGCAGGATGGAACTGAAAAGACCAAATCCCAAACCAACACACTAAAAATGCGATGTCCAACTCCCGCATGATGTCCCTATAAATCTGAACTCTGAAAGTTTATCACAGAACATAAGCTTGGAGAACGTTCTTTCACTGTTAAGGGGTCTTGGCGAGAATGACTAAGAGAGCGCTAAATAAATAGCTTTGAATTGCGCAGAACGTTGGTTTTAAATGGACCGATGTGAGAGGCCAATTAGATCACTAAACAGTGAGAATTATTTCATTACGTCACGTAAATCCGGATGTTTAGTGTATGAGAAAGAAGGTGAACACTTTGACAACCGTGCCTGCATTTAATCGCTTGTTGACATTTCCATGGCTGTTTTATGGGTCAATGAAATGTAAGGGGAGATAAGAATGTGTTTCTGGTCACCTGACACCTAGCATCTTTCTTAAGTCTGATTTTCGACACGAATGCTAGAACTATAGCGTGGAAATTAAATATTTTTTTTTATTTAGTTCATGATAATTATGAAGTTTATGAAAAGTGAGAGTAAAGTTAAGATGATGGTAGGGTGCGATTTCTCATTTGCAAGAGAGAGAGAGAGAGAGAGAGAGAGAGAGAGAGAGAGAGAGACAGAGACAGAGACAGACAGAGAAGAAGAAGAAGTAGGTTGCAGATTTTTTCCAACTCCAAGCATCGTTTTTGCCGGATCACTGAAGACGATTGGTATTGAAGGAGTCACTGAAAGCGTCTCCATTTGGCAATCTAATTTATAATAATGACGGGGACCCTAACTATAATCTTTCTTATCACACTATGAGCTGGTGGTGAGGATAATAAAGAGCAATATTGCAGCATGCCACGTGAAGCTGATGTTTTGTATAGATCTGAACCTTAGGGTAGCTGGCCGCTGTGTAAGCAGAAAGTGTGAGGAATTAGCAGCTCTATTCAAGAACACTGTTGGTCGATTATGAGGACTTCGCTCAGGGTCTGTTTATACCTAGGCTGGGTGTTTGAGTTTCAATGGATACCTTGAAGGCATAATTATCCAAGGCTCTGGGTTGTTTCCACCTTGGTTCACCAGTTTTATCATGGCGCGCGTCGTCTAATCCGTGGTGGGCCAAACAAAAGAGGCCTTTTGTATCAGTTCTTTGTGGGAGGAACAAGCCTGAAAGGACCAACACTTTCGAAGCTGGGTATCCTACAAAAGAGGAAGAATTTCGGTGTGAATAAATAGCATACTCTCTCTCTCTCTCTCTCTCTCTCTCTCTCTCTCTCTCTCTCTCTCTCTCTCTCTCTCTCTCTCTCTCTCTCTCCCCCTCTCTCTCTCAGTCTCTTTCTCTATCTATCTATCTATCTCTTTTCTCTCTCACTCTCGCTCTCTCTCTTTCTTTCTCTACCTCTCTCTTCCCACCTCTGTCCGTCTGTCTCTCTTCCAAGCGTTCTCCCATTTTCTTCTCCTCGCGTAGAGGTTGTAAACAATAACTATTAAGACCTACTTCTGAATTGCAAAAAGTACCTCTTTTTCCCAACGTTATATTGGCGAGTCCGATATACATGGATATAATTCAAAGATCTTGGTTTAAATCTAGGCCATTGTGCGATGGTGCAGGTTAAACATTACCATTCGGACATGGGAATGACATCCCGAGTTATTCAGGATGAAAGTCATGATGGCCCTCTCAGGAATCAAGTATAGAAATAGAATATGTCCTTTTCTGTGTTTTCACGTTTTTCGGCAAAATTTTCGGTATTGAGTTTGATCGTGGGATTGATTTTTCTGCACCAGAGTACAAACTGCCTTTTTTTTTTTTAAAAAAAAATCTCGATCACCTGTTTTAAATTGATACTAGCCAGGGATTTGGATCTGTATCAGCGTTACCTTCAGCTTTAGAACTGCAGGCCTAGTCTATATCACGTTTTCTTCGCTCCTCATATAATTTGAAAGAGTACTTCACACTCTTCTCAATAAGTGTGAACACCTGCAAACATCGAGGTCTTTCCAAAACCATGATTATGGAAACCATGTACTACAGACATGTAAAAAGATACTCTCTTGTTCATTCATTGCTTGAAAAAGGTAAAAAAAATAATTGTGGTCTCCAGCTTTATAAATAATATTGTACGTCTCACTTAATCCTTTGCAATTCGACAAGAAAAAAAATTACCTCAATAAATTTTACAGCATAAGGGCATAAAGCAAGTCTTTAATTGCTGTACTTTAATATTTTTTTTAGTTTGACGTGTAAATTGGAACACCATTAAGAAAGATTTTGCTTAGGTACCAAACATGCCTTGGTCGTCTATAATTAGAATGATGTGCCCGATATTGACAATAATTGTGTACATTGGTCGACAACCAACTCAAGACTGAATTGGGTAGTTATTCAAAACTGTGCAGACATATTAGTGAATTTCCTTGCATTTTTTTTTCAATCTAAAGAGAGAGAAGGGAGGGACAGAGTGAGACCAACAGACATACAGACAGAGACAGACAGGCTGACAGACATACTGAGAGGGAAAACGGCAAGGAGAGAGAGAGAGAGAAAAAAAAAAGGGGGGGGGGATAATACAAAAAGAAAAAGATGAGAGTAAACAAGACAGAGAGAGAGAGAGAGAGAGAGAGAGAGAGAGAGAGAGAGAGAGAGAGAGAGAGAGAGAGAGAGAGAGAGAGAGAGATTAGAAAGTTGAAGGTTGGCAACAAGAAAAAGGGGTAGGATAAGAGCTAAGGATAAAGAGCTACAAAAAGCAAAGGCTGAATACAGGAGTGAAAGGTATAACGAGAAAGAGATAGGGAGAGATTGATAGAAAGAAAGATAATGGTAAGCAATCTTACGTCAAAGTTAAATGTTTGTCATACTACACGAGTGTTTAAAAGCTCCCGAGGTTAAGCACGCCAATAATTTAATTGTTCACATTAATCTTCAAATTGGATAGAAGATAGATAGATAGATAGATAGATAGATAGATAGATAGATAAATAGAGAGAGAGGGGGGGGAGAGAGAGAGGAAGAGAGAGAGCATCCTGTTAGATTGCCCTTACAATCAACAATAAAAACTAAAGGTTATTACTCAAAAGTACAGGCAAAGAACTAATGTATTGCCTACAGGAGGCGCCAAGAGGTAGTGCAACAGTTGTTGCAATAAGCTGGAAGATGTCATAAAATGCCCTCATCTTTTCCCTGGGGAGTTTAACAACATCAAGTCAACCCCGGGGATTTTTTTTTATCTCTCACAAAAGGGTAAAGCCAGCTGTTACTGGAGACCCCAATCTTACGGGATACAATGATAACTGTGTCATTTTATGCTCCAACACCATCAGAAACGCTAGTTTGGGTTGTCATATTTCTTAATCACCAATTCTGTCCTTATCTTTCCCTTCCTCGTTTTTCCCATTTTTTTTCTTTATTTTTATTTTATATTAGCCGCTGTCAGGGTATAAAAACCAGCTTGCTGCATCTATTTTTGGCATCTGTTCTTTGTTATAATTTCTTATCCTCTCCATCGTTTTTTTCCCTTTTCCTTTTTTGATTCACCCACTTCTTCCCTCCCCACCTCCATTTCTCTCTCTCTCTCTCTCTCTCTCTCTCTCTCTCTCTCTCTCTCTCTCTCTCTCTCTCTCTCTCTCTCTCTCTATCTATCTATCTATCTATCTATCTCTCTCTCTATCTCTCTCTATCTCTCTATCTATCTATCTATCTCTCTATCATTTTTTCTCTTTTCTACCTTCTTTCTTTTTCTGCCTCTCTGGTTCTCTCTCTGCCTTTTTCCCCTTTTGCTCTTTCTCCCTTTTCCCTTTTCTCAGCTACTCTCTCTCTCTCTCACTCCTTCTATCTATCTGTCTATCTATATATCAATCTGTCTATCTCTCTCTCTCTTTCTCTCTCTCTCCCCCCTATCTAGTATCATTCTACGTCCCATTGCCACACCCGCCAATGACACCAGCCTGACTCTCACGCCATCATCCCCGTCCCGCTATCAATATTTATCTCAACGTCTGTGACTTGGCCAGGTCTTCATGCCCGCTTCGTGAGCACAGTGTAATATTTATTTCGGGTGTAATCAATGTTCACAATGATATTTTAGGCCTCGCACGGGCAGTTCACACCAGTGTTGCTTTGTCCCCAAACCTGTTCAATGGACCCGGACGCCATGCTCTGTTCGGCAGATTTTATCAAAATTGCAAAGGTAATTTTGTTTTGTCGCCACGCTGAGTGTCTTGTCGCACCTGGCGGTTGGCACGTGTAAAAACTAATTCACCTTTTGTATATGATTATGTAACAGTCGAACTTTTCAGCATTATACGAAAATTTGCTCTGTTTACAACTTATATCCCTTTAAGAACAATGGTATGATTTTAAGGTCTTCGATTCGAGATTACTTAGCCATGAGTTTGAATCCTGAAATTCATACTTGAAAAAAGTACTGCAAAGTGTAGATTCCTCAATTCAATTAGATTTCAATGGGTTATGGGTACAACATTGAATTGGGGAGAAGAATAATTATGTGAGAGACTATATTGTCAAGCACAAGGAATGTTTTACTTTAAAAGGAATCAAGAAGACGAATGACATTCAAATTTCAAATCTCATCATGGCGATATCAAATTTAATCACCTGTGATCTGTGAGCGAAGTAGGTGTACGCCAGCTAGTTAGAATGATAGAATGATAGTTTGACATTATGAAGGTTCGGGTTGTATTATCTTTCCCTGGATAATCTAGTGATGAGGTTTGATCTCATCTAACCAGCCCTATCCTTGGTTGGACGAAAAGCATGCCTCATTAAACTCCTCTGGAAATATGGAAGCAAAAGTTACAAAAGAGCATTTTTTTACAGTCTTTGAACAAAACAAAAAAAAAACAAACAAAAAAAACAGAGAAGTTCTTGACCAGTAATAAAATCTACTAAATTTTGTTGATTTATTTATTTTCTTCTTATTATTATTTTAGCTAAAAGTTTGTTTTCATATGTTTGTAAAATTAGTGGAATATATACAATTCTACTTACGTCCTATGTTACAGAGACTTAAAGCAGCTATATCGCAGTTTCAATGCCTTCATTTCGTAGAAAATGAGTGTAAAGTACAACTTTACCACATTCTTCAAGTGCCCGATAAATGTTTAGGAAATCTTGAAGGCTGAGAACCCTCGACGTGACATGAAGAGACAGTTTGATCCGCTGTGAGAACCGCTGATAAGCGAAGCGGTTACTTCCGAAACGAGGAAGCGACTCACAGATAACAGTCATAATCTTTCGGATAAGTCATTAATCTCAATAAGGCGTAGACTTTGCTCGAATCCCCCAAAGATATGGCCTGTTGAAAAGATCTCCTCTCAGTCTGCTTCGAAGCGTCTGGTCCCTAGGTCTCTTTTACTCGCAGGCACGGCATTTCTTATGCCTTCCCTCCTCTCCGTTCTTGTCATTTCGGAACTGTTTTTTGTCTCTAAGATTTCTTTTTCCAAAATAATCGTCGACAAAGCATCGAAAAAGTCCTTATAGCAGATAGATAAAGATGGCACTCCACTTGGGGTTGTGGTGAGTAAGAGCTGTCTGATTCACCTTAATAACCCGGCTATAACAAGAACACTAATTGCTATTCATACGAACACCAAATTATACTGGTTTTTCGATTTGTCACATAAAACGCACGTTTAACATTACTAGGCTTGCTATCTAATAGACTAAGAGTTCTCAGGGCAAATAAAGGAGAAGAGGAAGATATGAGAACACAAAGAGCTACTTTTGGAGTCAGAGAATATAATTTTATATACATGGAAGACATCAAAGAATCGCTCAGCCATTGACGGACGAGTGGTAGTCTATGTAAAATAAAAAGAATTCCATTGAAAATTTGTGCAGATAATTATAAAGTTTTCTTCATTTTACGTGTCACTTTATCCAAGACCATGTCTGTGTACATTCTGACTGGCCAAAAAAAAAAAAAAAAAAAAAAATTGGAAAGCTTTGAATATAACTGTTAGTTGAGTTGACGTATTCGAGAGGGTTCAGGTCATGAAAGGTCGCAATTTTATTCCCAATACATTGTGCAGACTGAACCTTCCGTGTGCTAACATTATGAAAAGGACATTCTATATCTTCATATAGGACATCCTGGTCTTTTCTCCAAAGCAAAAAGAAAAAAAAAAGATAAAATAAAACCCATTATATCCAGTATAATTATTATCGTGATATTTATATTTTCAGATTTGACTTTGTCTATTTGTTTCTTCTTAGGCATTGATAACAACGTAATTAATTTCTACTGTGCCTCTCTAAATTTGCGGTACTGTCTTCATGAGAGCCGAAAATTAGAAACCTGTTTGCCATGGCACGAATTGGCATTGGGTACTGGATAGCAATGCGTTTCATGTCAGCATTAGAATCTGAGCTGCGCCTTATTCCACTATATAATTGCTTGTAGCTACGTGCGGTAAAAAAAAATTAAAAGGAAAAGCACCACCTACCGCAGTGAAGACCTCATTATGTCTACTGAAAAATATAGCATGCCCTCTCGGCAGGCTCTCCGTGATTTCGTTGTTTTGGAAAATCACATCGAGAGAGATGAGAGCAAGAGAGAGAGAGAGAGAGAGAGAGAGAGAGAGAGAGAGAGAGAGAGAGAGAGAGAGAGAGAGAGAGAGAGAGAGAGAGAGAGAAAAGTGTAATAGCGGGATAGGGAAAGGATATGGAGTAAAGTGGGTAAAAATGACTCGGAGAGAGCAAGAGAGAGAGAGAGAGAGAGAGAGAGAGAGAGAGAGAGAGAGAGAGAGAGAGAGAGAGAGAGAGAAGTGAAATAGCGAGATAGGAAAAGGATGTGGAGTAAAGTGGGTAAAAATGACTCGGAGGGAGCAAGAGAGAGAGAAAGAGAGAGAAAGAGAGAGAAAGAGAGAGAGAGAGAGAGAGAGAGAGAGAGAGAGAGAGAGAGAGAGAGAGAGAGAGAGAGAGAGAGAGAGAGAGAAGTGAAATAGCGAGATAGGGAAATGATGTGGAGTAAAGTGGGTAAAAATGACTCGGAGGGAGGAAGAAAGAGAGAGTGAGAGAAGGAATCAGAGAGCGGATACTCAGAAAGAAAATGAAAGACACAAAATAAGGAAAGAGAGAGCTTGAAACGAGTCAAAAGAAAATTTTAAGAAGGGAGACGCTAAGGTAAAGACTGAACGAGAGAGAAATAACGATGTAATTGAAACAAGCTGACAGGCAAACAAACAAAATGATAGACAAACAGGCAGATGGCCAGACAACGTAGAGAGAAATGAGAGAGAAAATTGAGTGAGATGTAGCGTAAGAAAAAGGGGAAAAGAGAGAGAGAGAGAGTATTGAAGAAATAAGGTGGTCAAACAACGATTGAGGGTGGCACAGACGGAGCTAGACAATCATTTAGGTAAGATCTAAGTTTGTGATTGATTTATCTATAATAGAGAGAGAGAGAGAGAGAGAGAGAGAGAGAGAGAGAGAGAGAGAGAGAGAGAGTATTGAAGAAATAAGGTGGTCAAACAACGATTGAGGGTGGCACAGACGGAGCTAGACAATCATTTAGGTAAGATCTAAGTTTGTGATTGATTTATCTATAACAGAGAGAGAGGGAGAGATATGGCGTTGAAGGAAGAAGCAAACAAACTTGAAAGAGATATGGAAATGGAGAAAGAAGCAGAGAGAGAGAGAGAGAGAGAGAGAGAGAGAGAGAGAGAGAGAGGTGTATATGGAGAAAGATAAGCAGATAGATAGATAGATAGATAGATAGATAGATATATATATATATAGAGAGAGAGAGAGAGAGAGACAGACAGACAGACAGACAGACAGACAGACAGACAGACAGATAAACAGAGACACAGAGAGAAGAAGAAGAAGAAGAAGAAGAAGAAGAAGAAGAAGAAGAAGAAGAAGAAGAAGAAGAAGAAGAAGAAGAAGAAGAAAGCAGACAGACAAACAGAGACAGAGATAGTAATAGAATGTGAACTATGCGCCCGGCAATCATCCTGCAGTTTAGAACCACTTCCTGTCACGCGGTCCACGCGCCTCTTGTTTGTTTCTGATAATAGGCTCGGGCCAGGTCGGAGCAGTGTGTGATCCTCCGTGTGTGGGTGGGTGTAGGTGTAGGTGTAGCGTGTTGGCGTGAGGGATGGACAGAGGGCAATCAGGTGGGTCAGGTCGCATTGCACTGAGCCAATTCTTTCAAAAGAATTTGTCTCCTAAGTTTTCGTCTGCATCTCATTATAGGATAAAGTTTAGTTGATAGAGGACATTAAGAAAAGAATAAAACAACATTATGCTCAAAGGCCTTCGGAAACGCGTACGGAAATAGCTTGAGTAATCATTTCTGTCGAAATTTTGGCAACTTGATATGTTATAAATTATTTGCCTCGCATGTGTCTCACAGTTCGAGGGGTTAACACGTTAGACGGAAGATTCTCTCTAATGAATTTGTAATTTGAACTTGTTTTTACGAGCAAGATAAGAACGGTGGAATTTATAGCGGAAGAATTCGAAATTTGCTGTTTAGATTTTGTTTACTTACATGCTGATATCACTGATTCTAGATAGAATAGGCTCGTATATGTGTTTTGGTTGGGGTTTTTTTATGGGAAGAGTAAGCTGTGACTGGAAACTGTGATAAGATGTAGGACGTAATTATTGCAACATAAAGATTGTGTTCTAAATTATTTTATTATTATTTTTTAAAGTAAACAAATGAAATTTATCAGCTGATATCTCGTTAACAATTCGAGTTATTCATGCATTGAGGCCTTTTAGGCTTCTAGATCTAGATCAGAACTAAAATCAAGATTAAGATCTAGCATATCAATTGTTGCAATAAACTTTGAGTAGGAGGAACCGAATGTAGATCGATCTGGTTACTTGTAGATCTAGTGGTTAAAATACATTTTGAAAAATAGAAAGGGGACATAATGAGTAGATTCGGGCATAGCCCATGTTGGAGGCTCCTGTAAAAATATCACTTTCATTTTTAATGTAGCATGATAATTATGTTCTAAACTCCCTTGTCGCTAAATGCAGTGGATCATGAAATGTTAATGATCAAAACTTGCGTGGGGAAAAGTGTTGGGAGGGGATAGGCTAGGGAACCAATACATGGCTTTAGTAAGCCTTCTTTACGACTTCGGCACAGCGTTCTATTTTAGTATCAGTGATCTATTAATAGCATTAATATTCGTCACTTTTTTTACCCACCTCTCTGACTATATTGCTCATGCGTATAATATCACCTCGTCTTTCTCTTTGGCTGTTTAACTTTCTGTCTCTGCCTTCGACTGCTCCGAATTTTTTAAATATTTTTTTTTGCTTTCTAAAACTAATCCATAAAAATTATGTCTCTATTTTGTTGCTTGAATAATCACGTATCAAGAGTGTCTTTAGGCCGTGTATTTCGGGTTGTCCTCTCCCTCGGTCAAACCTGTACATCGCACCTGTTTGCCCGCGGCTGTAGGATCAAAGGAACGGCAACCCCTGATGATAGCTTTCAACTTGAGTTTCCTTCCTACATTCTCCTCTTTCTCTCTCTCTCTCTCTCTCTCTCTCTCTCTCTCTCTCTCTCTCTCTCTCTCTCTCTCTCTCTCTCTCTCTCTCTCTCTCTCTCTCCCTCCCTCTCTCTCTCTCTCCATCTCTATAGTGTAGTAAAATCAATCGCAAACCTTGTCTTGGTTCGACCATTGTCCATTCCATCAGATTATGTCGTTTATCATTAGTTTTCGCGTTTCTCGTCTTATTGTCGGTCTCGAGTGAGATCTAGGCTTGTGATTGATTTTTCTATGTTATGTTTTTGTTTTTTTTTATTTTCATTATTAATAATCACATGCATCTTTAGATCCTTAGGTCTAGCTCCGTCTGCACAGCGTTTCCATGTTTCTGTGTGTGTGTGTGTGTATGTCTCTCTCTCTCTCTCTCTCTCTCTCTCTCTCTCTCTCTCTCTCTTTCTCTCTCAACTCCTTCTGATTCAAGAAACAAGGGGGAAAATATATCTATAATGGATGTAGCGTAATATCCACAGGGATGCAATTCTGAGGAAAGCGACAATCACCTAAGTGGGTCTGAACTAGTTGCTCCCTGTACACCTGTCTCCTTTGTCAGATTGTCTGGGGCCACAGGGCATGGGCAGTACAGTTAGAATCCCTAACCAGAATGCGGTAAGTCCATTGCAATTATCCACTTCTATGCCAAACACTCCATAAAGATTCAGAAACATAGCTAATTTCGTACAATCCAAATATCTATAGATCTTTTTTTTTAACGTTTAGTAGTAACAAATGCATTTCCGCACGTCATTTTTTGTTCGTACACTCATGACCTGATAATTAGCGCCAAGAAAGAAGAGCTGTAAGGTGATTGGAAAAGTCGGGAATAAAATAATTATATTTCCGTATTCGACTTAAAGTTAGGGGAGTTTCTTTCGAAATCGTTGATGTTTTTCAGTTATGTTCCTTTTTTTAATTTTTGTCGTTTTATTAACACGTGCTTCGTGCACTTTTTATATAATTCACATCAAACATGATTACATCACTTCCACCTCGCTCATTCGTGAAAACAAAAATAACAAGCCCTGAACACTCTCAGCGTGTTTTTTTTTTATCGTCCCAGTCATATTAAGTTCTTCCACAAGCTTGTACACCCCTAAACTCCGCCCCACCCACACAAGACTCTTCTCCCTCTCACTCCTCCCTCATACTTCTCTCTTTCTCTCCTTGCATCGTTCTCTTCATTTCCTCATCAGTATGTCTCTCTCTCTCTCTCTCTCTCTCTCTCTCTCTCTCTCTCTCTCTCTCTCTCTCTCTCTCTCTCTCTCTCTCTGCAGTCCCATTTTCTCTTCTTACCTATCATTTTCTTTCTCCTTCACCCTCCCAGTCTGTCCGTTAGACTCTCTCTCTCTCTCTCTCTCTCTCTCTCTCTCTCTCTCTCTCTCTCTCTCTCTCTCTCTCTCTCTCTCTCTCTCTCTCTCTCTCTCTCTCTCTCTCCCGTTCTTTCTTGTACACTTTGTCCCTCTGTGCTCTCTGTTTGGCACCCTTACGTTGGATGATGATAACCTAATAATGATCATAATAAGCATGATACTTAAACGTAGATGGGCGGATATTTCTTAGGGCACAATCTTTACAGTTTTATTTTCCTTGACAAGGTATTGACCAATGAACAAAACAATCGTCTATTATCATAACGACAATCATGAGAGCGACGAAGCGCGAATGAGGATTTAAGTGCTTTGAACTTAAGTATGTATTGAATTGTATTGCATAGGTTTTGTTTATTTTTTTTATTATTATTTAGCGCAGCTTATTATTATTATTATTATTATTATTATTATTATTATTATTATTATTATTATTATTATTATTATTATTATTATTATTATTATTATTGTTGTTGTTGTTGTTGTTGTTGTTGTTGTTGTTGTTGTTGTTGTTGTTGTTGTTGTTGTTGTTGTTGTTATTATTATTATTATTATTATTATTATTATTATTAAAGATGATGATGATGATGATGATGATGATGATGATGATGATGATGATGATGATGATGATGATGATGATGATGATGATGATGATGATGATAATAATAATAATAATAATAATAATAATAATAATAATAATAATAATAATAATAATCATAATGGCTGTTGTTGTTGTTGTTGTCAGTAAAATTAGTATTATCCACAGATCTTTGTTGCATTCGACACGATAAATTAATATTCATGGTCATGTAGAAAATATAGCAAACTTAACAGTATCGGTTTTTTCCAGTCTCTGTGACTATAGAGTTAACAACATCAGTGCACTGAGTCGGTACTTTTAGGGTGGTGCAGGCCCAGAAAAAAAAATTCTCACATATTCTGAACAAAGGTTGATGAAAGTTGAAATATCAATGGGCACACAGACAGCTAGACGTAGATACAGATATTAAGAAAAGATAGTAAGCAGACAGATACTGTTGTTAGATTGATGGATGCATGGATTACTAAAAGAATAGAAAGACAGACATAGTTAGATTTGAGCGATGCATAGATAGTAGTAACAGGAAAATGAGTAGATAAAAATGGTAACAGAGAGAAAAATGTATAGACAAAGAGAGGAACTGTGAATGAAGGGAGGAAAAAATTTAAGAGGAAGGCACGTAAAGGGGTGGAGTGAAAAAGATAAAAGATTGATGTATATCAATATTCCTAATGTCGCATTATTTTGTAATGCCAGGTTATAAGAGATCCAAATGAAGGTGTATGTAAAGAGTGGTTTACCGCACGTCTGTGAAAAGTAGAAAAGTCGTAAAAGAAGATGTGGGTCTTGTGTGGGAGGGGAGGGGGCGATAGACATGCTGGCAGACAGTGCGGCTTTTATGAGTAAGAGAGGTAGAGATAGATAGAGAGAGAGGGAGAGACTGTCAAAGACAAGGTGAGAGAGACAGAGAGAGAGAGAAAGAGAGAGAGAGAGAGAGAGAGAGAGAGAGAGAGAGAGAGAGAGAGAGAGAGAGAGAGACAGACAGACAGACAGACAGACAGACCGAGGGGTGGAAAAGCAGATCACCGAGGACGCAGCGGAGGCACTCCAGGGAAAGGAAACGAGTTTGACAGAGGGGACAGGTTGTCGACTCCCAGAGCCTTGTCAGCCCGGTGAGCGAGAGAGAGAGAGAGAGAGAGAGAGAGAGAGAGAGAGAGAGAGAGAGAGAGAGAGAGAGAGAGAGTTTGACAGAGGGGACAGGTTGTCGACTCCCAGAGCCTTGTCAGCCCGGTGAGCGAGAGCCAAAACACGGCTTGCTGATGAGTCGAGCCATGCACGTGAGCACGTTTGCATGTGAGGAAAGACAGGGAGGAGAGAGAGAGAGAGAGAGAGAGAGAGAGAGAGAGAGAGAGAGAGAGAGAGAGAGAGACGGAGAAAAAATACCTCGGGGCCGGCGGCGGCCGATTCGTGAGATGGGAGTGAAAGATAAAGATAGAAGAATCAGAGACAGATAGGGATAGAGAGAAACACAGCTGAATAGGGAGAAAGAGAGGGATAGAGAGAGATTTGAATTGAACGAAAGAGTAAGATTAAGAAAGAGCAGAGATAGGCAGGTTAAGAGAAAAAAAGAAATAGACACAGAGAGAGAGAGAGAGAGAGAGAGAGAGAGAGAGAAAAGCGAAAATAAGAAGACACAGGGAGAGAGAGAGAGAGAGAGAGAGAGAGAGAGAGAGAGAGAGAGAGAGAGAGAGAGAGAGAGAGATTGCTTTTTACTTAAATAGATCGAATAGATAGAGATTGAATGATAGAGATAGATAGAGAAACAGACAGATGTATGGATATATACAGAATGGAAGACAAAAATAAAGAGCTATAGGAAGAGAGCGAGCGAGCGAGAGAGAGAGAGAGAGAGAGAGAGAGAGAGAGAGAGAGAGAGAGAGAGAGAGAGAGAGAGAGAGATGCAGAGAAAGAGAGGGAAACTCCTGATTTGATTCTCTGAGGCTTGTGTTCGATTGGCCTCGAGGGAATACACGTTACAAGGAAAATATTGAAGAAAAACAGTAGGCCTATGAGGGATTGGCGCTTAAGAACTTTTTGAAAACCATCATAAGAACTTATGATATAGAGAAAATGATGCATTTTAGTGTGTGCGCAGAATGACTAATTAAGATTATTAAATTTAAAAATAGAATGCATGGGCCCACTTGTTTGGGTTATAATGATTCAGAAAGAAAATTCAGAAATAGGATAAAATAAATAATAAAAAGGATAAAAAAAGTGTGTACCTACCAAACAAAAGAGATCAAACTTGAGCAGTTAAAGCATGTGCTTAAAAATAAATGCGACTCAGGAAAGGAGACATAGTTTTAAGAATGCAGACAAAAAAGATGAATGAACAAAGAGATTGATAACATCCAGCTTGGCAGACTAGACAGACAGGCAGGAGATACTGTTGAAATGTTCCTCAATCTGTATTTTTTTGGGGGCGATAGGTCTTTTAGCTAGGCCTGCATCATGTGCATGCAGTGCGTGTAGCAGGGTAATTACTGGCTATTTTCAGCGTCGGAGACAACGACTACGTACAATGCCGCTATCACCTCTACAGGCCCAAAGACTATACTAATTAGCACCTGAATATAATAAAATCTGATATACTGGTACGACTGTATTTGCGTCCCAGCCACGATTGTGCTGTGCTATTTGACATTACATATAACGCAAATCTTACTCGCAGTCAGAAAGGTAAAAACTATGTAAGTCTGAAGCTCAGAGCTATCACAATGTAGTCCAGCACCATCATCAAACACAGCCTTATTGGCCTGTCAGAAGCGGTTAGTTTGTAAAAGAACAATCAAATCGTGTTCATTTAAAGGATTTTTGAAAATGTTGATGCCAAAATACTGCGAACTTTGAATAAAGTTGTTTAGAATTAATCATTTAGTCAATGAATCCAATTACGCTTTCGGAAATGTAATAATCAAATGGGGTCTTTGAATCTAGATCTAGAGTTTCCTATCAACAGCACTGCTTCGAACGAAGATAGACACACGATGTATTGACACGTACAGATGCAGCAGACACAGTTAAGGCCAAGACCACACCACGCGAGAGGGTGAGATTTGGCCAGAATAAGATGAAAATTTAATAATAGAGAGATCTATACATCACCTGACTGGCTGACTCCATGGTCTTAAAAGCTGCTGTTTTCGCGACGATCTCCCTAGCACTGAGCGAGGCAGCGGAGGTAATTAGAGATCTAGGACCAACGAAACACGTTATTTTATCCAGGTAGGGTAGGACAATTTCGTCGACGTAATACTTGGGCAGGAGCTGATAGTTCCGCAGATGGAAAATGAAGACAAAATATGAGGTGAGAGGCCTAGAGAGAAGTATTAATAGAAATTAGTAATAGCAGTTGTAGTAGCAATGATACAGAGCATAAAATTTCAAGCATACACAAAATTTATGTTTCATATTGCTGTTCTTTAATTACAGAGACTGTTTGATAAAGATCTTTGATTACTGTGTTTTTGTTTTTGTTTCAGAGTGAGTCAAAGTCTTTTCAGCTGACACGATATTTTTTTTTTTTCAAAATGCTGCGTTAGTCTTTGCTTGCTGCATCTGCAACTCCATCTGTATTAACTTTTACGTTAAAGATTCGTTAATTCTTAATCAACTGGGGCCCATCAGAGAGAAATTATCTTGCATCGAAATAATATTGGCAACCTTTACTTGCTAAAGCAAAAGAGACATGGTATTAGTTCATGTTTGTTTAAATTTTTTACCACCGAATTCCATTTCAACAAACGAATTCATCACGATTCGTCTACGTTCTACATGCACATTAAAGCTTTAGAAATCTCTCAGAAAGTTCTTCTCTGAAATGTGTATGTGACCGAATTATTCATTAAATAATATTATTAGAAACGGGTGACTTTTTAAAATAAAATGAGAACTTTGATGGAGTTGAGCAATCGTTTAAACAATTTTTTTTTCTGATATTGCTACATACCGGTATAAATTTAGAATTTTTTTTTTTTTTTTACAAATTCGTAGATCCCTCGAAAATGGTTGAAGGGAAATGTGATTTTTGTTTTGTTGTTGATGTTTTTTAGTTGTTGTTTTTTTTTTCATCATTTGGTCTGTTTGTTTCTTTGTTTCAAAACTATTCTCGAAACGAGCGCGGTTAGCTCAACATTTGGTTAAAACGATCAGGAAAAAGTTCATAAACTCTTTAAGTTTCATATGAGGCGCTAGGTGATGTTTGTACGGTTCTCGAGTAATATTTAAGAAGTCCGTTTCTGTGGTTCACAAAAATCACGCCCTGCAGTGTCAAGGTTGAAAGGTTGACAAGGGCAGCAAACTCATTTCCACCGCCTGCAGAGTGACGTCTCCTTGCCCTCTGATCTCCAGCGTTCTTTCACCACAGCCGGCATGAAAATTTCTCACCCAGCGTCATGCCAAACCTGACGGCTTTTCCAAGATGGCGGTTTCTTTCTTGCATTGACGCTTACAAAACCATATCTCCATTGCAATTAATTGAAATCTTGTCCTTACTGTCATTTCATTTCCTTCTCTTCAAATATTCTGTAGTTTATTCGCTTGCAGTATTAAACATTTTTTAATTGAACAAAACTAAACAAAACTTTAGATGTGTTCGTTGTAATGCTTGTAACCAAAATCATATTTCTAATGACACGAGTTTTAGAAGCTGCCCTCTTTCCTTATAATTATTACAGACCTGGTGGGGCTGTTTGATAATGTTTAGTTTCAGGTATAAAATCTTTTAATAATAATATTTAACGAGAAACAAACAAACAAAAAAAGAAAGTACATTTATTTCGTCGCTAGATGTTGATTTGTCACCAATTTAAAGTTTTTAGTACCTTTTTGATTGGTTAAATACAGTTTTACCCACAGAAATGTTGGCACTTTCAAACCACCTAAATGTTCCTGTATTCAAGGACATTTCAGGATTATCTTCTTATCTTAAACCAAGTAATGATTTATTCCGTCAGGTAATAGATGGAATTCTAAACCGCTGAGTGATACAGAACATTATGTCCATGCAATGACATCGCACTCTCTACATGCTGTCTTATCCAAATTTGAAGCCCAGAGACTGAGACACTTAGAAACAAAATAGAAAACGAAGGAAGGAAAATTTTTTCAATTCTTTTTTGTTCAGCCAAGCTTAATTTCCCCTTGTCGCAGTCTCGCTGTTCGCTTCCTTCATCGCCCAACAAGCGCAAAGTGATTAGTGGCAATCGCATGCAAATTTATTCTGCGAAGACGCCAGGGCTGGAGACTTTGGGCAGCTCAGGGACCCTCGAGTCGGTCACAAACACAGGCTCCACAAGGGCCTCGAAGAAATTGATGGCGGAGCCTGCGGGGGAAGAAGTGGGTGTGGCTGAGATGTCGAGGTGGAAGAGAGAGATTGAGGATTGAGAGAAAGAAATGAAAACAACTGCACGTTCTGAAAATCGTGGTAGGCGGAGGGAGAATTGTGGAAGATGTTAAGAAGAGAAAATGCAGGTTGCTAGCAAGCCGTGTTGGAGAGAAAGGATCAGGATAGTTTCATGGGGTGGAAGATAATATGCGATGGGGAGAGGGGGGGATAGACACCTTCTGCAAAGGCGAAAAAGGTGGCTTAAGAAAAATAAGGACGTGGGACAAAAGAAACGAGGAACGTGACAGAAAGGATATCATCCATACAATGGTGCGTTGTGTCTTGTAAAAAGCAAGTTTTGAGAAGTTCTAGAGAAAGAGAGAGGCAGACAAATATCGAAAGACAGGGCTAAGGTTACAAGGAGAATGGAGGAGAAACATAGTCAGACTGACGGACTTACAGATATTGAGAAGAAGACAAACACAGTGACATATAAGCATGCAGACAATGAGAGCGGAAGTAAGCGCCGAGTGAAGAATAAAATAAGACTAATACAAGGGCCAGTCAGAAAGCTGCAGAGCACCAGAAAGAGGTAAGGAAAGAATGGGAGAGAGAGAGAGGGGGGGAGGGAAAGGGAGAGAGAGAGGGAGAGAGAGAGAGAGAGAGAGAGAGAGAGAGAGAGAGAGAGAGAGAGAGAGAGAGAGAGAGAGACAGACAGACAGACAGACAGACAGAGTGTATGTGTGTGTGTTTGGGGGGGGGGGGAAGGCGCAGAGAAAAACTGCGGAAAGAGAGAAGAAAAAGAGAGGGAGAAGCTTATTGATTTCATTCTGAAATATTGGCCTGGGCGAGCCCCCCGACAAACCTTGTTATTGGCGACCGGGCGCTGAGCGTGGGCGCAAGTCCACTCGAGGAGGGCCGCGGCCAGCCGACCCCAGCGCTGGAGTCTCTCTGGTATTGTTGGCTGCGACAACAATGGACAAACCAAAACAGTCGGGACAAAACCCTCGGCCACACAGTCCTGAGAGCGCCTCATCAACCGAACACTGCAGCTCTGGGGCTGACGGCCGCTAGCGGTCGTGCTGAGTGGAGAGCGGACGGGCTTGTTTTCTGACTCGAGGACAGCCGGACTTGAACTGGGATAAGTGCAGAAAGAAAGGAAGGAAGGGGGAAAATCCTCCGTGTGATGGACGGAGGAAGAGTGGATTTAGAAGGGAAAGGAAGATTAGGGCTTGGAGCACTGGATGGGGGAGTGGTGTATTTGTGGTTGGTGTGCCACGAGGAAAAGTTAGGAAAGGCGTATCATATTTTGTGATATTGTGTGGGAGAGGAAAAGTGTGGGAATATGGGTAATTGAAGAGAAAGAACTTCAATGATTTATAAGAGCAAAAGGTCTGATCAGTTTTCTCTTTGTATTCTATGAAAAATTAATGCTGAGAAAAGAAAATATTGGGGAGGTCAGATAATGCTATAATGAGGGAATCGAACTGTAGGGAAAAAAGAAAGGAGGGGGGGGGGGTGCTTGTGGTATTATTTAATAATATATGGAAATGAGGAAATAAGGGCATGAGATGTGTGCGGGCTGATACGGAAGAGAGGGAGGCGAGATACAGATAACTCCAGGGCCAGGGAGTTCAGACAGATTGTACGGGAGGAAGAGGCTAGGGAGGAGTGTTGGAGAAAGAAATTAAATTTTTTTTTTCTTTTTTACAGATGTGAGAAGCTCAAGATTGTTAGGGATTTCAGGACGCGGCTCAAAGCCTTTGAAATGATAACAGTCGTGGCCTCTATCTCCCCCTAAAATCTTCTCCATTCTTATCGGAGAATAACGGTGCTGAGCACCGTACAAAACCGGAGATCCCGCAAGATCGCCCGCGTAAAAAAGCATCGTTGGTTTGTAGTTCGTCTTCGCCTCCGTAGCAGACACTTTTGAAAACTAATGCAAAACAACAAGGAGATTTTCCCATCTTTCGGTCTGCTCGTCTTAACGGAACATGACTTCCATATCATGCTTATGAGACGTTACTGCGTCGTTAAAAAACGCCTGGCTCTCATTGCTCGCACGAAATGTCAGTGAAGAATTGAGATGGTATCTTGATATATGATACTGGAGGTACTGATTGATGGCCAGACTCAGGGCCACTGGTCTGCTTTGATCAGTTGACTTAACGACTGTCAAACCCTCACACAAGCACATAATTGTAGCTCTGTTTAGTCTACACCCATAACCGCTGAATGTGGCTGTAATTAACGCAGTCCAACCGTGATATTTATTATTCTCTGTATGGAGAGGTACAAGAGTTTTTTGAGTAATTATATGTTAACTTTTCGAGAGGCTTCGGCGACATAAAATTATCGCTTTTATGACCAGGTTGATAACCACGAAAATGATAGCTGCTCCGAAGCAAATGCCGTAAGGGCGAGGGAATTCTATAAAACAAAAAGGCATCCGTTTCTAAGTATTTCTTCAGATGTGTATACATGGCTTACTGTAAAAGTAGTCCTACCTTTCATAAAGCATAACATTTTATCTTCATACAAATTCACAACTTTGAAATTTTAATATTATCATTACCCTCAATACTCCCTCACCTTAATATTTCCTTCACATAATTCTTTGTTTAGTGTCACGACAGCAAAGTTGTACACAGAGGAATTAGCCAGAGATGAATACGTGGGATCCGACTCTTTAACCAGATATTTCAGCCCTGAGTCGAATAAGAACCTCTGCATCACTGCGTGTCAAACCAATGTTTTTCCCGACTGAGCTATCATGAGCCTTAAATTAGTATGTATAACTAATTGGTTGATTTGAGCATACTATGCCATTATCCTCGACACTAAATACCGATTAAAAAAAAAAAAAAGAGATAAACATTAAAAAAATGTTTAAAATATTTTTAATCATTAGCATGACTAATAAAAATCTCCGTTGCATGTTATTCTCCAAAACAGATTGTTATAAATTCTATAATTGTACTTGCAATTATGAATTGAAACTTGAAGCGCTTAAGAATATTTGGACTGTATTCCTAAGAAAAAAGAAAAGCAAAATCTCCTAAGTCTACCCTCCAACAGCTCGTCAGACCTTGCGGCCCTCTTCATCTCCAGTTTCTTCATAAATTTATCTGGTAAAGAAATTATTAATGTTCGTGCTCCACACAGCGGACCTCCCTGAGCGGAGCCAAAAATCTCCCAGACTCGGCTCGTCTGACCAGGCGATCCATCAAGGGAAACCACTCATCTTCCGCCCGCAGACCCTTCAACAAATTTGTTTGGCCCGAGGGCCCCAGGCAAGGGAAAGCTGCAGATCTAGCAGAGAATCAAGGGAAGTTGGACCTTGAATGTCGCCAGTGTACTTAGTATATCCTCTATTTTCGTCCTTACTTAAGTCGGAACCGTCCAAAGATAATGATGAGCACCTTTTAGATTCTGTACTTAAAGTTTTCCAAACTACCGGCTGCCTTGCACACCATGTCACAAAGAAAATAGAGGCCGGAATCTATCAAGATTTAAAGAAACTCAAATATCTTTTTCCCCCAACATCATTACACTTTAGAAACTGATTACTGAGGTCGTGAAAGAAATCTTCAAATTAATACTAAAATAATAATGTGGCAAATTCTGAGACTTCATCATGCACGATTGTGTCATTCTTTCCAGTATGAGGATAAAATAGGCTTCCAGTCTTCGTCCTCGCAATGTTACCAGAACACGCCATATTTTCTTGAGCCAGTAATGTTGCCCTGGCCAAATTCAGGTATTCGGATAAGAAAATGACTGAGGGGAGGAATCAACACTGCTTCAAAAACGTTTGTGTTAAAACTCAAATTCAAAATCAAACATTACTTGGGCCCGTCCAGAGAGAAAAGCAGAGTGAAAGGTGGAAAAGGTGAATAAGTTACAACTCAAAAAGAATCATAATTATAGTTAGTAGAAATTAATATTCATCATGACTAGAAAACACCCATCCATCACTCCCAACTTATTTTTGTTTTAATTCAGCTTGATCAAGCTTTTTCGACACTTTACAAGCTTAGTTGACCAATAAGAGAAGCACGATGAAAAGGCAAAAAACAAAAAGGAGTCGGGGTAAAAACCTCGGAAACAGAAATTAAACATTGGACGATATTTTGTAACCTCAGAAATACTACGGTGCATATTGTTCAAGCGTTTTTATAAATTCTTTAAAACTCCCACACGAACGTCTCCAACTCCATTCTGCAAGCTGAGCGCTTCAGGGGCTTCTAAACACCTCATATAATTAAGGTCCCGGCTTCTCTTCTTCCCTCGACATGGTCTTACATGCTTCAATCTCCTATCTGGCCAGGGACTTCGAGTTACAGGGAAGAGCACACAAATCACATGCCGAGAGCAACGAAACTGTGCCGACTCTATGGGGAAAAAAAAGAAGGTAAAAGAGTGGGTGGGAAGGGAATAAAGAGAGGAGGAGAGAGAAGAGAAGAGAGAGAGAGAGAGAGAGAGAGAGAGAGAGAGAGAGAGAGAGAGAGAGAGAGAGAGAGAGAGAGAGAGAGAGAGAGAGAGAAATGCTAAAGGCTTCAGTGGATAAAAAAGACATGGTGGGATTTACTAAGGCCGATCAAGAATTGGGGATTTTGTTTCTCAAAAATTCTTAGAAGACAGTAGGAGCTCATTTAAATTGGAAAAATCAGAACAGCAAAATATGAAGCTCTCGCAAGGTCCAGGGAGGATTATTCTCAAGTCTGTTTCTTCATCCATTTTTTTTTTCCATTTTAGTGAGGATTGTTTTATGTGTGCCTGGGTTTTGTTTTACTTTTATATTTGTCTTTGACTTCTTTTTCAACGCACTCAATGCATCAGGATGCTGTTGAGCTGAAGTTTTGAGCTTTTGACAAGTTAGTGTTGATATCAGTATGATGAATAATAGCTAAAAAATCTGAAGTTGGTTTAATGTTTTAATGCCCGCTTCTAGTTGTGGTATGAAGGTCAAGTACACGTTGAATTGATCGGAATTTAGAAATGTTATTCAGGATCATGGTAAATGTAATTTCTATATTGCTCCACCCTCAAACATTTATTAAATTATAAATCTTGTAACATGATAAACAATTTAGTTTTAAAACAGAAGAAAGAAAAGACAGACCAGCCATTTAATGACAATGACTTTGAAAGAAATCAAACATCGAGTCAGCACTTCGTGGCTTCACACCCTTAACATGCAATATGGGGTTGAGAGTATATTTTTGACGTGATGATTGTAATTCTATGTACATGACTGCATGGATTGGAGAGAACTAGAAGACAATAAGAATGACAAGCGCACGCAAGCGCAAACCAAATACAACCTCTGGTAATGTTGTACCACCCCGCCCCTCTCTGTCTGTCTGTCTGTCTCTCTGTCTGTCTGTCTCTCTCTCTCTCTCTCTCTCTCTCTCTCTCTCTCTCTCTCTCTCTCTCTCTCTCTCTCTCTCTCTCTCTCTCTCTCTCTCTTTCTCTCTATTTTCTCTTCCACGCTCTCTCTGTCCTCTTTCCAACACTTTTCTCCTTCACATTCTCTTTTCCTCCAGTTCACACATTCGTTATCCCCTTTCTCTCTCTATCTGTCTCCCTCTCACTCTCTCTCTCTCTCTCTCTCTCTCTCTCTCTCTCTCTCTCTCTCTCTTTCTGTCTCTCTCACACACAAACACACACATATACCCCGCCATTGCCCCGTGTCACCGATTTTGCTTTCACGAGTGCGTGCGCTTCATCAGGGCTTAAAGCACGACACTTCTTTATTTTCGCCTGGAGATCGAACTCCCCCGAGCTGCGGCAGGTCAAACTAATCTAGGGTAGAGGTTCCATTGTGTTTGGGGACCGCTAGCCTTTCAACGGGAAGTGTCAGTTGGTGTCGGGCATGCGCCGTGCAGCGCTTGAGCTACGGGTTAAACATTGCTGGTGTGTGGTCAGTCATGGTTTCCATGGGTTGCTGCACGAAAACCGCTTTTTCGACGTCATTTTAAAGGCAAGGGTGAACAAGGTTGTTTCAAATTCATCCAATAATAAGACTAGGCCTTGCTCCTGTTAAATATAAACATGACGCCCCACAGACCAAGCAAAATTCAAAACTATACCACATTCTTCAGTTAATTTTTCACCAACATGGTTTTGTAAGCTAGCAAGCTGATATTCCCAGCTCCTTTATAGTGCCTAAAACTTATTAGTAAGGCTATTCACTACCAATGTCTATAGGTTTGCAACCATTTCTTGTGCGCCCACTTTCATGAAACATGTAGTTGCCTATCTTCTTAATCCCGATATATCGATTTTTACGATCTTTCACAGCCTGAAACAATCTTACGTCGTCGGTCGGGCCTGTGAAAACGGTGTAATTTGTCAGTCAATCATGAATCAACAGTTAAATGCAGCAGTCAGCTTTTAAGTTGATAGCATCCTGCCTCACAAGTCCCTGGCATTCCGAAATCAACCCTTTTATTATGTTGACTTCAAACGAAACAAAACAATCAGTCTTCAAGCCTTAGTATAGCTCGCTCATTCCCTTTGTTTTTAAATAGTGCATAAAAACAGTGTCTCCGTTCCATAATTTAATGAATTTGAAATGGAATGGACAAAATTTTATTTTGTCATGAAGTGGAATTAAATTCATTTAAATTTGCTCACTATCGATGAAAGGGTCGAAAATATAACCTAAGGACAATCATAATGTTACCTTGCCAATCGGAAAAGGTAATATTTGTGTAAAACCAAAACGGACCGCAAAATGTTACTATACCAATGAATGAGCAAGAAAAATGAGAATTGAAAGTGTGCTTTTCCACCGGCATTAAAAATGAAAGTTATTGTATACCTTTTCTTTGGTTCAATTCAGCATTTTCATTTTACTATGAAAACGTTTATACAGATTAAATCAAACTATGTGAAAAGAGACTATTAAGTTCAAATAAACTATCATGTATTCAAATTATCATCCTAATGTAGTTTTGGATATCATTGAATCGAATTAATGCTACTTTTAATACTTTTGGCCGTCTTGGTGCCATTATAAAAGCCATACTTTTAGTATTTTCTTTTTTTTTTCTTGTTTACTGCGAGTTTTTTTCCTAAATGACTCTGCATAATAAGATTCTATACGAGATCTAGAAGACGTTAAAAGTCCTTGAACATACTCTTCCTACTTCCTTCTGACGTACCAGTGGCTGCGTTTGAGTAAAGTCGGACTAGAAATGTAGAGTCTGCAGGTTCAAGGCTTGAATAATGTTGTCCTCTTTCACCGAAGATTTTTGGGTCTCCGATCTTCAATCATCTTTCGCCGAATGCGATTCCTAGGGATCTTCGACGTTAGATTTTTTGATGCAGCTTCCACTCTTAGTTGCGCAGTCTGCCTTGCATCATTGAAACCTCAGGGATAGCGGAGGAAAACATGATAGTTATAATTGTGTGGTGTGCAAAAGAAGGGTAGAAATAAGCAGTTACCTTGCTATGTCTACAAAATATCGTTCTCTTCTTCGATGCGGCCATATATCCTCCTTTAAATTCTAACAATCCCCTTACCCAAACACACCAATACACTAATACCCAAATCTCTTTTCTTTCTTTATGGCAATCCTTTTTTGATCGATTATCCCTCCTCCCTCTCTTTCAATATGCGCCATATCTCTGTCTGTCTGTCTGTCTGTCTATCTCTCTCAGTCTCTCTCTGTCTGTCTGTCTGTCTGTCTGTCTGTCTCTCTCTCTTTCTCTCTCTCTCTATATATATATATATATATATATATATATATATATATATATATCATCTCTATCTGTCTTTGCTTCTCTCTCACTTGCTGGCTCGCTCGCTTTCCTTGTTAAATCTTACTGTCCTTTTCCCACCCCTTCATATCGCAAACCTTTATCCCTCTCCTTATCTCCCAGCCAACATCATCTGTTTCAGACTAAGTTAAGACCTCCACAAATCAGACCCAGAGCAGTTTTCTCCAGACTTCAGAGAACCGACACATTCATAAAACATCCTCAGCCTCTCCACCCTCTCCGTCACTCTAACCACAACACCTCCCCCCCGCCCCGCCCCCCCCACCTCAACCTCCTCCTCGTCCCTGCCCTTTCCTTTTTTCCATTTCTAAATCTTTCCTCTCCCCCGTCGTCTTCATCTAAGATTCCTCTGGAAACTGTGAGAACTTAGGAGACGAGAAGCCAATGAGAAAAGTTGGTATCCGCCTTCATCTTGCTCCGTGCCAGCCTGGCCAGAGACTTGAACCACTTATTCTGGACCATTGCACTCAATCGTTACCCGGCTCTTCTGGAACGTCCCTACCTCAAGCAGTTCCAGAGTTTCCAGTTTCCGGGATGAGTCGCAGCCCTGTAAAGTTAACCAGAGTGAGTCCAGGCCAGATAAATCAGTGCTTTTTTAACCCAGGCGGTTTGCTCCAACACTCAATGACGGCCTTCTTGTTTTCGAAGCGGGAGGAAAGGGGACAAGGGGGAGGGTGGGGGGAGTTAGGTTGCACTCATTAGTTTTTCTTTTTCTTCAATTTTAGCACAGAGAATGATAGATAGACGGGTAGATAGGAAACTGTCAAAAAGACAAAATAGATAGATAGATAGAAAGGCAGATAGACATATAGATAGATAGATAGATAGATAGATAGATAGATAGATAGATAGATAGATAGATAGATAGATAGATAGATAGATAGATAGATAGATAGATAGATAGATAGATAGATGGATGGATGGATGGATGGATGGATGGATGGATGGATAGATAGATAGATGGTATGAATAACAAAAAAAAAAAGAAAGAAAAAAAAAAACGAGATAGAAAGGCAGACAGATAGTATCAGCATCCATCTTTCCTTCATGTCCATCAACGTTGTGACTACTATCATGATACTGATCATCATCCCTGTCATCACCACTAGAAACACCAACAGCATCAACACGCATCCTCCTCCTCCTCCTCCTCATCCTCATCATTATCATCGACGTCACCATTGAAATTGTCGACTTTTCCGTCAAACTCTTGAAGCTCTTTCACCACAATACAGACTCTACTCGACTCCTGAATCAGTGACTCATTCGTTAAACTAAAGAAACTAATAGCTTCAACTTGGTTTATTGGCCATGCTATTCACTGGTTTTCATAAAATATGTTCATATGAAGTAAATCTTTAGAAATGTATTTAATTCTTACTATAAATTTGGAAGTCTATTCAAGAAGATGCCTTTAAGTTTCCCTCGTGATCATACCCTGGGACTTTGAAGATCTACTTTTCTTGCACTTTTTTGTACTTTATAAAAACATTCGATTTAAGATCGATTTTTTCCATGTTGTTCTTACCTCAATTATAATTATTCGTTATCTTGTTTGAACCATTATTATAGGATGTTTTGTTCTCCGTATCATAATTGTTTTTATTCCCCCCCCCCCCCACACACACACACATATTTTTCAGCTCATTAATTGATTAAGATTCCCAAAAAACTCTTATGGACTATCCTCTCTATAGCCTATCTTCCCCATCCTTCTTTATCTCTAATTTCCTTTTCTTACATACATTATTTTCCTATTTAGCCCGAATCTACCTCAGGCGCTGAGACTGAGGCACCAAGAAAGGCGATAGCGGAGAAACCGTACGGCCTGACACTATGCGGTATCAACATCTTCATCGGGATTCCCCTGTCGTTGGAGCTGCCAGGTCGTTGTTTACTGTCTGCACGTGATGGCGTCAATCTTACCTAACACAGATCTACACTCTTCCAGCAGGAAGGATGGTGTTACGATGAAGGTGAGGTCCCACACTCCCATGACTGAAAGCACCGAGCTCCACATAGATTCAAACAAGACGAAGCATTCTCTGAGTCTAACGGCTGTTTTCTGCTCGGCGTATTTTTGGCTCTGGTCGTCTAAGACGTAATAGGGAAAAACGCTGTAATTGTTAGATACAGGTTTTTTTTGTGTTCATGTTTTGTTTTGTTGGTTTTTTTTCTTTTATCTTCTAGTATAACTTAAGAGTTCGCTTGAAACTTATAGGACTAAAACAAAGAAGGGAGAGAGTTTGTAATCATTATCGATCGTTTTTTTAACCTGTGGTAAGGAATCCACTCATCCCAGCCAATGGCGTTACTGATACACGAATTTATAAACCAGCCGTGGCAAACAATGGGCCCTTGTTTTCAATTTCATCAAAGTTATGTTGCGCTGCCTCTTGCAAAACAAACTTACGTTGTGTTCAACTGTTATATATGTTTATAGAATGAAGTGTGTTGTCCGCGTTGGACTGCTTGGAAAATAGTGAACTTTATTAGGATTGCTTGAAGTTCGATGCCAATGAATACTTTATACATGTATAACATTTTGCGGAACTCAGGATGATTGTCAACAAACTTAAGATGAATGAAGACAAAACAGAGCTTCTAGCATGTAGCATTGATAGAAAAGCTTCTCCATATGCTGTTGACCACATGTACATTGATAGTGATCAGATATTGTTCTCTTCAAAAGCTAAAAATCTTGGTGTTTATTTTGATTCAAAGTTGTCAATGACCCCTCATATCAGCCATTTGGCCCAAATTATGCTTTTAGAGCTACGCAGAATTAAACAGATTAGATCTTTTTTTAAATGAAGGGGCTGTGAAAAACTCTTGTGTCCTCTTTCATTCTATCAAGACTAGACTACTGTAATTCCTTACTATATGGCTTACCCATGGACACACTAAAGAGGCTTCAATTGATTCAGAACAACGCTGCTCGTCTCATTTTGAAAAAACGTAAAAGAGATCACTTAACACCCATGTTTAGGCATTTACACTGGCTTCCTGTACAAACTAGGATAAAATATAAGATTGCTGTCTTATGCTTCAAATGTGTTCACGGCTATGCCCCTAATTATCTTGTAGATCTTGTCGGTATGTACGTCCCCACTCGTAGCTTACGATCAGGTAACAAAGCTTTGCTGTCAGTTCCATGCAAACCATCAAGAAAAGACGGCCATAGAGCATTTGCACAATGTGCACCAGTTGTCTGGAATGCCCTTCCCCTTTCCATCAGGGAGGCGAGTTCTATAAGTCAGTTTAAGACCCTATTGAAAACACATTTGTTTACTGCACATGAAGACCTTAATTAGTCTGAGAAATTTGTCTTATTGTCAATGTCTTTTCTTATTTTCTTTGTACATGTAACTTATTTATTTTTTCCTCTTCTGCTTGTTTGAATTGTTAATGGACTATGTTTTAGACTATAGACTAGTGTCACTATGTTAAACGTTTGTAAATAGACTATTGTAAAGAGCTTCGAGCCTACAAGTAGGAAGAGGCGCTAGGAAATAACTTCATTATTATTATTATTAACTTATCTCAGAGACAAGCAGTTAGATTTCAATAAAAGTTGTATCATGGATCGGAAGTAGGTCCGTCTACAACATTAATATTCGCCTATTTAAAGTTCTGAATGATGATGTTGTGTCATGCAGTCAGTCCCCTTTAATTTAAAAAAAAATATCCAAAGGCGGCAATAAGATTCTAGCTTTTACACATCAGTTCTTTACGAACACCAATGGTTAATCTTTCTGTACAATAGTAATCTCTGATCATAATCTCCTTCTATTTCATTTCCTCGAAATCTTTCTCAGTTTCTTTCCAGGAATCAAAACTTTGGTTTGGGTACGACACATTTCGCTCATTGATCCGCAAGCCCATTCATATGAAGCTAGGCCCTGAGGATTAAAGCAAGAGCCTTGCCCTCGATCTATCTAGATACATGGTGATGAGCTAGGCCCAGGCTTCTCAGGTCAGATGGCTCTTTCAATTACACAGGTCAAGATGTTACTGAACACTGGTGAATCCGAAGGGGTGGAATAGCATGAGTCAGGGCGCATGGTTGTTTACAGCAGTGTTATGACTTCAGTGTGTGGATGGGCTTGGAGAGGTGCCATTAACATGGGTGGTCTGGTCTAACCAAAGAAAAGTTACCGTACATGATCACACTAGCTTTGTATTTTTCTGCTTTTTACTTTCTTGTGAACGATGCTGTATGCTTTCGCTCCTCAAATTGACGGTTACTAATGTCTTGTTTCAAGGGGTTTTCTGGTTTCTGAAAGTGTTTAACTGTCAAGAATGCACGGTTGGAGTGCGGTAAATCACTTAACTTGAGTTCTGTTCGAATTATCGCCTACGACAATTGTAGGTTCTATACTACTTCTATATTTATTCTGTGCCCAGGATACCATGTTGAAAAAAAGGCGGGGCGGTTCAGGAGTGGAAAAGGGCAAAGTTGTGTGTTGGTGTGTTTGGGGGGTGGGGTATGAGAGAAAATGAGAGAGATAGAGAGATAGATAGATAGAGAGAGAGAGAGAGAGAGAGAGAGAGAGAGAGAGAGAGAGAGAATGAACACATGGACATGTTTAACTTTTAAGATTTGATTATAATGATTACATAATTGTAAAATAATGAAACGCGAACCACATTTTACTTTACCGGTACATGTCGCTGAAAGCTTTTGATTTATTATTTACCTTCCAACTTACTGATTCCTTTTCCAAAGGTGCAAGTTGCAACATTAGTTTCTCCCTGAAACTATCGATGCTGCAGCTCGACAATTTATTTTTATATCTTAAGACTTGTAATTTACTAATAAATAAACCTACAAGCAAACTCTACAATCTCAAGGGAACAGTGCTTGACGGGTTCCGCCAGCACTGCAGCATCTACTCTACACCCATGGGGGGCATTGCCGTGGTTCGGTGTGTGTCGTCCTCTCAGATAGCACCGCCACCCCTCACAGTCAAAGAACTGAACTTTTCTCTCCGAGCCTGAAGCAGCAGGCGGCAAGCCGGTCTGGGCCCCACACACCGGCAGACAACACCACTGACAGTCTGACAGACTGCGGCCATGTGTGCCGTCTCCTCTGGGGCGGAGATCTATCTCTCTCTCTCTCCCCCGCCTGGCGAAGGTTCCGTGTCGAGAGGGCGAAACGTGGGGGAGCCGGTACGCGGTAGAGAAGCACAGATTCGGCGGAGCTGGAAAGTGGGGGAGAGGAGGAGATAGAATGTCAGGCTGACGTTGGCAAGCAGCGGCAGAGGAACGAGAGCGAGAAAAAGAAGTAAAAAAAGTTGTGGGAGGCGAAGAAGAGAACAGGAATCGGAGAATGGCAAAGACCTGATGTGCGGGGAGGGAAAAAAAAGAGAAAAGTAAAACTAAGGTAAAAGAAAACCGCCGAGTTGGCACGGGCTGGTCCTGGCGCATATTTCTCCCAGCAGATTTTTGCCCCTTTCATCACCCGGCGACAATCAATTTTGTATGGTGCTCTGTGATTGTCTCTACCACAGTTTTGGGCTAACACGCTAACGCTCAGGCGCAGCACGAACGTTTACTTAAGCAATGTTTTCTTAAAAAAGGAAAACAAGTTGTACTCCCATTTTCAAGAAATACTGTTTGGATCACTCTCTCAACGATAATTGTTTATATTTTTTTAAAATATGGTTGACCATTACTTTGTTTTGCAGTTTGGAAAATCATTATTTATGATTACTCTAATTACCTTCTCGACATTTGACACCGTTTTAATTTACACTTATATTGTTCATTTATTTATTACTATTTTGTCCATTAATTCTTCTATTTAATTATTATTCTTTTAAAAAATCCAACGCAAAAATAGAGCAATGTAAGTTGTATGTGTAGTTTTGGGTGTTCGATGATCAGTTAATTAAGATATCTCCTCAGATATCTTAAAAAAAAAAAAAAAGAAGAGGATACCACATGTTTTGCTTTGGCATGGAGGAAATGCAAATCAATCCATCATAGACCAAGTGGATAAGATAGTGTCAAACTGCATTATTTTGATAAGCCCAATAGATTTTTTTCCACATTATTATAACAACATATCAATCTAAATGTTTGAAGTATTATTTCTGCTCTGAAAGGCCGAAACTATTAACAGTAAAGACTTGAGTTTTTCTGAACAAACAGGAAAGCCGTGATAAAGCCGAGACAAGTCTAGACACACTAACCACAGAGACATCCTCGTCCTGTAGATGTGCCATACACTCCGCGAACTTGATCTCAATCCACACACTTTGTCCTTTTTTGTATTATTATTTAAATTAAGTCTTTTCTCTTAATTGACGATCTTGAGGTTGATCTAGATTTGTGATCATTTCCTTCTACTCGTGCTCCCCTCCCTTGTCAATTTAATGCATCTTCAAAATTTAGCTCTAGCTTCTTCTGAACCAGTTTCTATCGTTCTTTCACAGGCTTTTTTGACAAATATGTGATTCTCATGTTTTCTTTGGGTCTGGGTTTTTATTATTATTTTTTTTTATTTTTGCTGTGCACATAATTACGCGCTTAAAGGTGCACTCCTTTTTATGTGCTGCATGTACAAAGTGCGAAAACGGCCATGTTTCCGATGGCAAATAAAGATCACGTATCTTATCTTGCCTATTGAGGCAATTAACCTACCTGTTTATACATATACGCTGATCTCCCTTATTTGATTGCTATGTGCTGTTATAATTTATCCTATATTATATCTTTCTAAAGTCTGGAAAATGATTCTGTGGTTATGAAGCCATCATCAAAACATTTCATTTAAAATTACCTCACTAACCCCTTCGCTGTACTATTTTTTTTTTTAATCACAAATGATCCTCCCGAACACCATATATTCTTATTTTCCCGGCTGGTTCATTCATCCCTAAGATCCTGGTCTCCTGGTGTAGCCCACGGCGTGAAGGGCGATTTTTACGGCCCACTATCAGCTAACGATCGTATTTACGGAGGCGGTGGCGAGGGCCCAGCTGCGGGCATACACGGAGCGAACCTTGCACGCGGAAACACCAGCATGGCCCCGAGCGAAACCCGGCTTACGGCACACCACTCAAGTACGCTCCCAGAAAGAGTGTTGCAAAAGATCAGTGGTACACCAAGGAGGTCATTTTACAACTGACTCCATACTTCTTTTCGGTGGGACCAAATAAGGAACCATACAAATCGTTCATTTAATGGGTTCATCAGAAGTACTGGCTTTAAGTTAACACAAATGAACATAAATACGGAAAATAATATCCTCAAAATTTGCCACTTTCACTTCACAATAGGCTTTCTCACTTTTCTTGCATTGTCTATAAACTTCGCGACGATTACTATAATAGAACAAAGTACTACGTGTAACTCTTTTTATGATGCCCGTTGTTTTATTATATCAATTTCGTCACCAACAGCAAAATCGTATCCTACATAATGGCTTATCAACTAGAATAACTTTGTTGCTGACCTCTCCGTGCTCCTTCATTATTCGACTCAAAGTTGGTCCCGCGTAGACACAAAATCGCAAATAGTGATGTCCGAACTGCTTTGTGTGGGGTCACAAAGGAGACACTTTGCTTTTCATTTTCTTCTTATTTCTGGTTGAATTTAAATCGATCGGATATATTTTTTCGTGCAAGATTTTAAATAAATAATATTACGAAAAAATGATTAAGTATGTATGTCAGTTAGCAAAGCAAAAGAAGAAAAAAAGCCAACATAGCTCTAGACTAGATCTCGCATCTACAACCAACTCATGTCACAGAAGAAGAAAGAAAGAAGGGATACTACTGGTAGCATCTTACTTGTATTGTATAATAATTCAGAAAACACTCCATTGTTTCATATTGGTATGTTAAGTTTAGTTCTATAATGTTATCTATGCTTCTTTCTTTAATGTATATAATTATATTCCCATCCCAGTTGCTAAAAATCGCGCCAGATACAAGGTGTACCAGGAAGGAAAAATCATGATGTAATTTCTTCTTAATGACGCATGGCAACTGGTTCTTAACAAAGTGTACTTTGTCAGTGCTCAGCAGCTATAGCATTTTGGAAAATATTTAACCCTCTGAAGCGGAGACTTGTGTTGAGATTACAGCACTACTAACCTTGATATCGCGTTTAAACTGTTAATGAATGTTGAAACATGGCCCTGCATATTGTCCCAAGTTTTTAAGAATCCTCCCTATTGCGTCGGTTTTGTTTTGTTTTGTTTTGTTTTTGTACAGTTTTTGCTATCCACAGGACGTGTTCTGAAGAAAACAACCTCATCATTCTGTCCAGGAAGATTGATCTTACATTCATAGATTTCATGTCGCCTAAGTCTTTGGTAAGATCAGAATGCCCTTGGCCATTCCTACACTGCAAGTCTATTCCCCCTCCTCCCAATCCAGCCAATAGCCGCCATTCACCTTTGGGATACTTTAGTTTTACTCGCCACAGTGACAGTTGAAAATCGATGAGGTTTAATAGACAAACAGCCTGCATACCAATTCATGTTTAGCCGAGCCTAAATAAGCAGTTTATGTTTCGCCTACCCGAGACAATTCACTCAGAGCTGCATGACAGGGGCATGTTCCATTTCATTGGTGCTCAACGTGAGTGCAGGCGTGGAGTCAGATTAGTTTATTTTTCGTACCGAGGTCCTGGAGTAAATATTTTACTTAAAAGCTTTGTCTCTTTAGTGTGCCAGACTTATGTCTAAAACATGAAGTTTATGTAACAATGCAAACTGAAATATTTTGCTAAAAGACAAAGTAAAAGCAAAACACAAGCATGATACACTTAAGATTTGAGTTACAATAAGTTCAAAGATAGATTAAAAAAAATATTGGTGTTTTTATATTCCCTCCTAATGACCTTTAAAAGTATAATGTGATTGCGTATGAGTCTTTCAATCATAAAATCGGACACACACAAGAAAAACAAAATCATAACTGTGTCGCTAAAACTTGATTCAATACGCGTAAATAGTATGTAAACTTCTGTGTATCTTGAATTACTTCAGGGGAAAATTAACAAAGTATGTTCCAGACCTCTTGCGCGGAAAACGTACCGAATACAAAACGTAAAGCCGTTTGGTTACATATGAATGAGTCTTAGCTTTATGCTTCAAAGTTTTGTCTATGCAGTCATGCTCTGAAGAAAAACTTCTTCCAGTACATGTATTTGCATATGATTATTATTCTGACACAGTCCTTCCTGTTTTCACAAAAGAGGCATGAATGTTCACCCTCTTGTTAACACGAATATTTCCGACCCAGCCAACTCCTCCCTCATCAACATGAACTCTCATCGCACGTCACTTCAAATAGTTCTATAACATTATGCGGCCTTAAGGACGCTCAACCAATTCTACTTGAGCCACAGACGGGAGAATGGTTTACGGCATTTCGTGACATTTCTATTTTTGCAGCCACGCCCGATCAGGGTCCTCGGGGTGACAAGTTTTACGCCTTCTACACCGGAGAGCTCAGCTAGATCTCTCAGCTAGCTGAGTCATCCGTCTTGTCTGGTGCAACTTTTTAGGACACTGAGGTCGAGAGGAGGCCGGTTTTGGCAAGAGTACCGTAACTTATAGTCAAGCGATACTCAGACTTACGGGAGTCTCGCGAATACCGAGATGTCGCGCTGATTTATGCTGGCCACAGACTCGAAAACTCGGGCAGCACATAGATCTAGACTAGCACACGAGACAGCGCACACTTTGAGGCGCAAAGTCGCATCGTCTGGTCAGAACAAGACTGAACTTCTAACAGTTAGTTGCCTGTTTGAAAAATCTTAAGTTTTAAGACGAATGTCGCACAAAGATGTAGAGAAAAGAATCTATAATGCTGAGTTAGAGCACTAGTACTTAACGTGTCTCAAAATGAGCGGCCCACAGATATACATAATCGTGATAATCTAGGCATCCTTCTGTAGTAGGTCGACGATCGAATTCAGATTTGGAAATCAGTTGATGCTAACTACTCTCATAAAGTAGATTTGAAGGCAATAGCCATTCTATCATATTAGTATTATAAAATTATTGGCTTAATTTTAACCTTACTATTGTTTTGTTTTTTTCATAATTATGCTTATGTTTCGCATTTCTTTTACCCACCTATCTTTACTGTAGGTAAAATGAATAACGTGGTCAGGATTTGAAAATGCTATTTAGTGCGGTATTTTTAAACTTTTTAATCAGATATCGTTCAATTTGCTGATAAACAGAAATACTGTTATACCAGGCATATCATACTTTCTAATTTTTACCCAAATCAAACTAGAGAGTAGCAGAATGTTGTTTTCACTGTGGCAACATCCCACCATGATTGTCGCTAGGGATTAGGCAAAGCAGCGTGAAAACGGAGACGAGAAAAAGAGTGGAAAAATTGCCGGCGGAAAAGAGATGGAAAAAGTTGTGAGATTAGAAGCAGCAAGAGTATGGGTGGCGGCTGTGGCACAGGAAGAGGGAGGGGAGGAGCCAAAAAAGAATGAAAGGCGGAGCATAGAAGTTGATGGAAGGAAAGGCAGACAAAAAAGGCGGAGCTAAAACACCAGACCACGAAGTTATAACTTTTTACGTACTGAAGTTCACTGGAGCTTCTGACAAAATATTGAGATTAGTTTCTATAAAACTTTCTCGACGTAGATCCACCGTCAAAGTTTCGTAATGAAAACAACCAGTACAACAGGACTGCTATATGACGGACATAACTTTCACGACTAATGATGTCATGCAAGACTACGATACCGCTAAGTTGGCGCGTTTCGTTGATTTTGTTCCTTAGTTTCTACATTCCCCAGACCTGTATCAAACGGCAGCTCGTATAAGACTTATGTCAGACTTAGAGACATTTTAATGATTTCGAATTGCTTCTCTGTAGATTGAGTTGGTGTGGAAGGGAAATTTCCCCAGCTTACTTTAGATGTAGTAATAAGAAATCGTCTTTACTTTAAATAAAAATGTTATTCTATATAATCTAGAAAAGTTGGTATGTTTTTTTTTTTTTAAATCATGACACGATATGCAGGAGAAGGCAGTAGATAAAGTGATGTCAGAGAGAGGGAAAAAAGGGGGAAAGTGGGGTGTTAAAGTGAGAGATAGAGAAAGAGTGTGACAAACACACAGAAAGATAACTTAAAGACAAGGAGAGTGAGGGGGAGCAGGCAGCAGAGGAGGCAGACGGAGAGAGATAGAAGAGGTAGTCAGGCAGAAAGAAAGAGAGAGAGAGAGAGAGAGAGAGAGAGAGAGAGAGAGAGAGAGAGAGAGAGAGAGAGAGAGAGAGAAAGAGAGAGAGAGAGAGAGAGAGGGAGAGAGAGAAAGAGAGAGAGAGAGAGAGAGAGAGAGAGAGAGAGAGAGAGAGAGAGAGAGAGAGAGAGAGAGAGAGAGAGAGAGAGAGAGAGAGAGAGAGAGAGAGAGAAAGAGACAGAGAGAGAGGGAGTGAGAGAGAGTGAGTGAGAGTGTGAGAGAGAAAGAGACAGAGAGAGAGGGAGTGAGAGAGAGACAGGGAGAGAGAGAAAGAGAGGGAGAGAGAGTGAGAGAGGGAGTGAGAGAGAGAGAGTGAGAGAGAGAGAGAGAGAGAGAGAGAGAGAGAGGGAGGGAGAGAGAAAGAGAGAGAGAGAAAGACAGAGAGAGGGAGGGAGAGAGAGAGACAGGGAGGGAGAGAGAGAGAGAGAGAGAGAGAGAGAGAGAGAGAGAGAGAGAGAGAGAGAGAGAAAGAGAGAGAGAGAAAGAGAGAGAGAGAGAGAGAGAGAGAGAGAGAGAGAGAGAGAGAGAGAGAGAAAGAAAGAGAGAGAGAGAGAAACAGACAGAGAAAGAGACAGAGAGAGAAAGAGAGAGAGAGAGAGGGAGAGAGAGAGAGAGAGGGAGGGAGAGAGAGAGAGAGAGAGAGAGAGAGAGAGAGGGAGGGAGAGAGAAAGAGAGAGAGGGAGGGAGGGAGAGAGAGAAAGAGAGAGAGAGAGAGAGAGGGAGAGAGACAAGCACAAGCGATGCCAAGGGCGGATCTCATCTAACCAGCTGTGCTATTCTTGGCTTGACGGGAGTCTAATATTTCCACGGCTGTTAGAGCTTACACTAACTTTGCATCAAGACATACAATTTTGCATGATACATTCGTACAGCTGCGTTAGTCCATTTACCGCTCTGAAACAGCTAACCTGATATCTGGTAGGGTTTCAGCTTCAGAAAATGTCTAATGTCTAAATTAGTCGATTTAATGTGGTATATTTTAATAGTATCATAAATTTCAATTCAACCCAATCATTCAGCATTACAACCATTGGTTTTTCACAAGGCCAGGGGAATGATGAATATGATTAGAGAAAAAGCGGACCTGCACTGTTTTATAGAGTCTGTTGCAACATGTAGAGTTGAAAATTCTTGTAAATCTCTATTGACTTCTAGTAAATTTTGACCAAGAGTGAATCGGTTGGAAAAAGTGGTTTATAATTGAGCTCTTGGAAGGACTCTCCATTGAGTCATGGGCTCGGAGTCTGCCTCTGGTCCCCATTATCTCCACCTTCTGCCAACTCATCCATGGTCCTGTGAGTTACAGCACCGTTCTGCTGCTTTACACCAGGTGCAAATGGTTTCCTGTGGTAGCCAGAAAGTCAACACAACAAAGCTGCGACGTGTGGGGCAGTACAGACGATTTTATCTCTCTCAGTTTAACAGAGGAGTTTTGTTTTGCTTTTGAGTACACATGTATTGATTTTCTTCACGGAAATTATTTCAACGTTGAGATAATTATATAAAACATTAAGATTATTAATCTCAAATAATATCTGTAAATTTGTTACAAGAAAAAAAAAAGTCTGAGACATCCTGTAATTTTCTTTCCATGTATGGTGCATAATCATCTAGACATAGCTGCTCCCGCCCCACGTCATGCAGTAAACGTGTGTGATGGATAGGCCACATCAATATATAAACCAAGCAGTGCTGAGCCCAGGCCTCCTCCTGACGTTTGGCCCGGCAAGGCCTAGTGAGCGACTACATCCAACATGCAAACAGCAAGGGGTACCAGGGCGAGATAAGACACGCTGCCCGACTTCACTGCTGCCATCGCAACGGGCGGGCGAGCGCTGACAGGAAATTCCCTCGAGCTAAGTTGCTTGATTGGGGCTAATGAAGGCTGCGGTACAGAGGCCGACTCCCCGTGCTCCAGTGGGAGATGAGAGTGGTGGTGGGGAGGGTCTGGATAGGCAGGAATTATGGGGAGGGAGAGAGAGAGAGAGAGAGAGAGAGAGAGAGAGAGAGAGAGAGAGAGAGAGAGAGAGAGAGAGAGAGAGAGAGACAGACAGACAGACAGACAGACAGACAGAGACACACACACAGAGGGAGAGAGACAGAGAGAGACAGAGACAGAGACAGAGACAGAGAGAGACAGAGAGAGAGAGAGAGAGAGAGAGAGAGAGAGAGAGAGAGAGAGAGAGAGAGAGAGAGAGAGAGAGAGAGAGAGAGAATGTTTGCGATGGACACCCTACGAAGCGGCGGATGGGGAGAAGATGTGAAAAGGATTGTTGACAGAATTCGAATTGTTATTAATGATCGGTGATTATGTATGTTATATGAAAGGACATAAATTTAATGAAAGCTGGAAAAATCATCAACTTTCCGATTGGTAGGTCTCGTTTATTTCTACACTTAACAGGTAGAATCGATAGAATTAGAATAATAAACATGATAATTACAGAGGAATTATATAAACCTGCATGGTGAATTTTGAGGACAAATAGAGAGCTTTATTGTAGGAAAGTGAAGGGCGATTATGCATCAAAGGAGAGGAAAACAATAAAGTATGTACTAAATCTATATGGATGGTATACATATATATCAGATTTGGAAATTCAAGATTTTAAAGTAGACGTGAACCTACATGGAAACGCAAGTACAGACTTTCCCTGACTCCTTGCAATCCAGAACTAAGATCGAAACCTAATGATCCCAACGTTGAGAGAACATATCCCCGTAGTCAAGCCAGACAGTTGAGATTGTGTTTGGTTGGCAAGGCTGCTAGAGAAATTACACAGGGTCTCACGTGGGACGCACATAGCAGAACTGAAAGAGTGCGCATGTGCGATGTAAAAGGCGGAAATTCTTCCCAGCATGCCGTGCGTTCGGTCGTATGGTCGCTCTCTGGGCCTGTAATTGGTTTGACGGTGTGAAAACTGCAGGGGCTAGCAGGCTAGCGAGAATGTTTTTTTTTTTCACTCTGCTTTGCGAAGAGCAGAATGTTATTTTCTGCTTGCTTGGGGGGTAGGGAAGTATGGATCTTGTACATTCAGTGGAAAGACAGAATGCAATGCGGTGACGAGAAGCTTAATACATGTATAGAATGATAAAAAAAGAAAGGTCGAAAGGGCAAAGGTTGACCTTTAAACATTAAGTTCTAGTGAAGCTCGTGCGATAATGACTAAGAAAAATTGGAGCAGATTTCAGTTAAATGTTAGTTCGGCGTCAATGTATGATATGATAGTTCAATACATATCTCGCCCCTGTGGATTATCAAATACTGTAGTTTATTAAAGTTTCATTGAACAAGCAACTTTAAGTCATCAACCATTAGCATAATGGTTGGTTTTGTCGATCAAAATGTTGTGAACTCTTTCTTTGATTAAACTTGCTTATCCCCCCTTTTTGTTTTCCGCTTCTTGAAGTAAGTTTCAGTAAAGACAAACCCGGAGCTAATCTTATTGAAACACAAACTTCCTCAACAATCAAGGCCCCGAATTTGGCTTAAAATATAATAAGGGATGGAAATGAACTCTGTAAAAGGAGGAATTGCATGTTTGAATACTAACTCTATGCCAAGTCTCTGAAATCTTAAATCCCCGTTTTAGAGTTAATAATTATACTCCAGTACCTGACTTTTGGATCACTGCTTCCAGACACCTAAAATAGATCGAGCTGGAATCTCGGTTTCGGAATATAAAAACAGTAGTTTAGTCTGTTATCGAATTTGAGTCGTTTTCATTTTCTCTCGAAATCTATTTACAAAACATTTCTTTTCTTTGCCCTTTACAACAGTTAAGGTCCTGTACTGTAGAGTAATTGTGTTTGTAGGCAACGGTAGCTCCTTTTTAGTAAAAAATATAGTACGGAGAAACGAACACAGCCAAAGAGTTCCACCTGCGCCCAGCTAGCTATGAAGTCGACGCGTTATGTTGCTAATAAGTCTAGCCTTTTCCAAAATTCAACCTTTCTTTAATTTTTTTTCCTGGTTTAATTTCCTGTTTTTATTTTATTGGATTCGACTTTGCACTTTCAGCGCTTGATGTTTTTTTCAAGACAATCATGTACATTGAGATTTACACTGTTCTTTTAAGGGATAGTTCGAACCTACGATACTGTCTATAAGATTGGAACAGAGTCTCTGTGTCGTCTTTACCTGAATATGAAAGAGACCTCTGACTGCTACAGAGACAGTTATCAACTTATCACGTGAGAGATAATCTGGAAGGAATGCTAGGCTGTTCAGTCGGTAGAGCGTACGACTGACATTACAAAGAGTCCGGGTTCGATCCTCAGTTGAGGACCTGCGCAGTAACTGTTGGACAGGTGCAGTCGAATCAGATCTAACCCGCCCTGTTCTTGACTTGTCAGAAAGCTGCCGTCTCAGTATAAGCTACTTCCAGAATCATCGGAGTTAATGCTAACCAAAAACATTATTTTATAAAATGGTGTTGCAAAATTTTCGTGAATGTAGCGGTTATGTCATGGCATCGAAACAGAACTAAGGGACTGTTGTTTCAGGTAAATGCTTCTCTTGTAGTAACGTCACATCCCGACTTGCTGTTGCCGCCTGAAACTTGCCTCATTGGTACAAACTTACTGACTTGACTTATTCGCCTTGCGCATACTTAATGTTATCTTTGTAATCTGTTTGGTGAGAGACAACCAGTGCTCACGGCCCTATGTAAAAGATCTAAGGTGGTTTGAGTCCTCTTTTATTTTTAGAGAAAGCCTTGATAACATGTGAAATAGTTTTTTTTGTTGAGTATTGTTAGGCATTCCTCTTACAGAGGTTTATAGAAGTGCTCTGAAATGCAGTAAACCAAGGAATGGACACGAAACTAAGCTTCTTGACCAACGCATCGTACAGAGCACTATCTGATCAAAGTCAACACGATCATTAATTTTGACCCGACAATATGTTTGATTTTCAGATCCTATCTTCATTGATTGCTTAATTATTACAGAAATATTGTTATCCCGTTACCGTGCAACGTTTAAGTTCAATTTTCAAACACCATTTGACTGCAGTACCTGTCTAGTCTGACAGGCGACAGGTCGACTGGGCCTGTGACTTTCTGCTGTGCCTGGCGCTAAACTTCATAAACCTGGGAGAATGTAATTATAACATATACATGACTGGAACAGCTCCGAAGTGTTCAGAAAGTTAACTATGACATTGCATGAAGTATTTTGGCAGGATCAATACATTTATTTCGAGTTAGAGAATATTAAAGTCTTTCATAAACATGACATTAAGCTTATTTTTTTTTAAATCAAACAATGACACAAAACAGAGACTTGAAACAATATTATTTGGGAGCTTTGCAAAAAATGTTGACCCATTTATACATTATTACGAAGCTTAATCACTTCTGAGATTCTGATGTTCCATGTTATTCTCTCTCTCTCTCTCTCTCTCTCTCTCTCTCTCTCTCTCTCTCTCTCTCTCTCTCTCTCTCTCTCTTTCTCTCTCTTTCTCTCTAACTATCTATCTCTCACTCTCTCTCCGTCTCTCTCTATCTCTTTTTCTCTCTCTTTCTGTATATATATATATATATATATATATATATATATATATATATATATATATATATATATATCCATCTATCTCTTTTTCTCTCTCCTTTGCGCCTCACTCTCTCTCTCTTTTAAATTTTTTTCACGAGGAACTAAGTACCAGATAGTTCTCTTTTGATCTTGGATCTACCCAAAGCTTAGTACGGCTTCTTGCTTGGCTTCATTCCCACAGTCTCTAGTGTTCAGCCAATCGAGGCAGGCTGAATCATGTGGATCTTCATCTTCAAGAAAAAAAAAAGCTGCTCCCTCAAGCAGAGATTTTCTCTTTTAAAGTTGGCAAAGAGTGAAAAAAGATAAAATGCCGAGACTCTTCAATCATGTATCCTTAACCGTGGAAAGTAATAAACTGTATCTTTCACATTACAGGTGAATCGGGACCTCGCTTGGGTGTGCGAACTTACCAGACTGCAGCTCCGGAAAACCTAGAGGCCGTAACCCGGGCGGCGTGGTGCGTCGATAGTTTTACAAGCTTTGATGTGGCGTGGCCTGTGACGGGCCGAGTCCTCAACACGCTGTGACCCCCCATTATCGGGCCGGGATCGATGGTTGCCGGGGCGGCCCGTTCAATCAGTAATGACGTGTGTCTCCCCTAACGAGCCGTTACCTGGCTGGGATACAATAGGCTCGCCCAGTTCTAGCCGGCTGAACAGGCGGCGCCGTCCGCACTCAGGATACAGGTCGTTGGTTAATCAAGCAAGCTGTATTCCCAAATGAGTTCTCCCGCATCGTAGCTCTGCGCTGCTTACAGAGGCGTCACAGCTGCCTGCCTGCCTACAGATCAATTTGATGGTTCTTGTCTGTCTCTGTAGGAACAGAACATAGAATGAAGGCCGCTATATTGGGTGTGAAAGATACTTAACTGAGGTTCATAGTAACAATGTAACAAAGATTGGTTCTACCACTCTCCGCTTTTCGATCTCGGTGATTTAATGCTTAACTAGAAACATAGTTTGATAAGGCAGTGTAGCGAACTACTGCAATGTGAAATATCAGTTTTACAAAACGGAAGAAGAGAGATGAGAAAACAATAAAAGAATTGAGAAGGTTGAGTTGCAGGGGAAGAAGGAGGAGGAAGAAAGAACAATTAAAAAAAAAAATACGATGATGGGAGGCAAAGCTTAACAAATGCAAGATCAACATTAGTAATATAGAAGCAAGAGCCCTTTTGCAGCAGCAGCAAAAAATTGATGGAAAAACAAGAGAAAGAGTAGGATTAAAAAAAAAAGTAAAAAGTAGCAGTTACAATGGATAAAAGAGTAACACTAACTACGTCAGAATTTAACAATTTGAGAATTCATTCTAATTGCGAGCACATGAACAGACAGCGCTGTAACATATCGACAATAACTAACAGTTGAGCCTTTGAAACGTCAACATTCTCCCCATAAATAGCAATAATCTGAAGTACAGAATGCTATCAATTTTTTAAATTAGATTTAAATGAAGATTCTGATTAATAGTTCTATAATTTCATTGCGCATTTCTTTTAAAATCTGTCCATGACTGTGACTGTATCTCCACGTACTACAGAGCTTGGTTCCATATGGAGCATGTTTAATATGCAAAAAGGATCTGGAAAGAAAAAAAATTCAATATTAAAATTTGAATGTGAAAGAACAGCCGAGCTAATTTACTGCTTTTATTTTCCCTTTCTTTTCTTTTTTATTTTTTTCCCTCCCAGTGTTGTAAACAATCGGTGGCTGCTTTTGAAATGACGTCATTGATTTCATAGCAACAAAGCAAATCAGACATCGCAGCTTTCTTACCTCAAGTCACAAAGTATGATCGGATTGAGCAGTTGCAGAGGAGCACACAGAAACAGCTGGTATTTCCACTTTTTTTTTTCTTATTTTTTTTTTTTACCATGGGAAAAACCATAACACTGAATGATTGAAGTTTATTCGAGAAATGAATTCATAATCCGTATATAAATATTTCGGACCCTAAATTTTCACGAATGGCAAGAGATAACAAACTTTTAAAATAAAAGAAGGGAAAAAAAATACCTCTCGGCTCTTGCGCTCCATTAAAAGGGAACTAACTCAGTTTTTTTAAAAAATTTGTATCTTATTTACAGTTACTCCTCTTGTACTAAATTTTGTTTTATTTCAAATTTCTCTTGGTAGAGTAAAACCATTTTTTTTTATTTATTTAGTTTCAAAGTATAATCAACATTTTTAAATTTGGCACCAAGGAGTCCATGCAAAATATTTTTTTTCTTTAAGAGTTCACAGGCTTTTGGCAAAATTGAACTGGATGTTAAAGAAGCCACATTATTATTTTATTGTTGTTGTTGTTGTTGTTGTTGTTGTTGTTGTTGTTGTTGTTGTTGTTGTTGCTGCTGCTTCTGCTGCTGTTGTTGTTGTTGTTGTTGCTGTTGTTGTTTTTGTTGTTTTTGTTGTTTATGCCGTCATCATCATCATCATCATCATCATCATCATCATCATCATCATCATCATCATCATCATTATTATTATTATTATTATTATTATTATTATTATTATTATTATTATTATTATTATTATTATTATTATTATTATTATTATTATTATTATTATTATTATTATTAGTTGTAGTAGTAGTAGTAGTAGTAGTAGTAGTAGTAGTAGTAGTAGTAGTAGTAGTAGTAGTAGTAGTAGTAGTAGTAGTAGTAGTAGTAGTAGTAGTAGTAGTAGTAGTAGTAGTAGTAGTAGTAGTAGTAGTAGTAGTAGTTGCAGTAGTAGTGTTTTGTTATTGCTGTTACTATTTTTATGATGAACATCATTGCAATCACAAAAATAACAACATTTTTACTCTCACTACCATTATTACACTTTTCTATTAAGCTTCGGTAGATAAATGGAATATAAATCATGAATTAATATAAATTTTAACACAAGAAAGAAAAAGTAGCTGGAGAAAATGAAAACAATGAAATTTTATTATAATTTATGTTGTTAGTAAATTTCAAGTTTTGAAAGAAGAAACGACATAAAACAGACTCTATTATCGTTCTCAAAATAATATATAATAAACGACAACAATTTATGTGATATACTTTATAGTGACTTGAGTGAGATGAAGGAAAATTTTGTATTGAGTGTGTAATTATTATCGTTTAAGCAATTTAAATAAAATATTTTATGTTATGACAACTGTTATCTGAAATTATAGACACAGATTTAGATTTTTTTTTTTTTTTAAATCCCTCTTTTTATGTGTGAATTACTTGAGAGGAAATAAGTCTAAAAGGAAATAGGTACACAACTTGATAATTACGGGACAAAAAAGAAATAACTAAACTATTACTATTATTAATTCAACATATAAACATTTCATTACCAAGTAATCCTCCAAGTTTGGTGTTTTTGCTTTCTATTTGGATTATGATGAAATAACAGTGATCAAATTTTAAAAGTACCCCTTAAGAGTAGAATGTTCTTTCTGCCCTCTTTATTATCTATGAATATCTTTCATTGATCTTAATTCCCCGTTGAGCCTCACAATATAAAATTCCATCAACCAACAAGATTATTATCTAAAGTGTTCCAACACAAGAGACATAATGGGAGAATAATCATATCAAGAATGCATTTGTAATATACTAACAGTAGTTTCCCTTGTTTGAAGGAGAAAAATACCCATAGTTATTATTGTCATACTTCTATTAATAACTAGGTGTTTTCCCAGGCGGGGAAGCCTTTTCTGAAGATGACGTCAGGAAATTCCAAGAGGAAGTGACGAATGGGCATTTGCATACAGAGGGCAACTTAGTCCGTTCAAAGCAAGAGGTCTGCATTCAACTGATTCAAGATACACGAGCTTGGTCGAACTGGTGACAGTAATGCTGGATTCTATTAAGACTTGACTTGAAAATAATGTTTATTCTTTGGAGATCATCTCAGAATGGCTAGCGAAGGAGCTAGGAGACACGGACATATGAAGGTTCGACTCACAGGTGAGAAGAAAATCTCAAGAACTGAGCGGTTAGAATGGAATGTTATGGTTTATGTGGACCGAGGCCGCTGCCGAGGGTGAAATATGGCTGCCAAATCGTCTGCTGCTAAGTCTAGTGTGTTAGTGTATCGATAATTATGCCATCGTTACAGTATAGATATAGATAGATACATAGATCTAGACTTGTATGGTATGGATGTAGATCTAGATTTGCTAGTGTTAAATTTTCAGAAAAATTGTGAATACTCTGAAGGTATTTGCCAGTTATCAAAAGTCTTCTTACTTTGATCCAGAATAGATCTAAAAGATCTAAATCTAGTCTAGAATCAAGATTAGACTCTTGATCTGTTTAAAATGTAAGCCTATGCCTAATTACTATTTCATACATAGAACAAGGTCTAGATTTAGATAAGGCCTACTTAAATGTAGATCTGGATTGTTAAAACATTTTAAATTTATCAAATCGAGGTCTATATGTAAATATCCCACTGAACAAATTTTCATGTTATAATGAAACATTACTTCAAAACTATTTCATTCCAGTTGTTATTAGCATTTTAAAAAGCTCTTAAATAATATAATAGTCTTTTATTTACTATGTGTAAGATAAATAGAAAGACTTTCAAATGGGTACAGTAACTCTATCATACCAGAGAAGGCTTCATTTGATCTGCCCACATATATTCGCTTAGTTTAAATGTTCATGTAAATGGTAGGAATTCCTATAGGGTACGTTGGATTAGTACATTAAGATACGATAGGATATATGATGCCGTAGGCTTGTTTTTTATTAGTAATTCATTGTTAGAAATTGATTTACACTTACTTGAGGCATTGATATTAAAGTTCTAGATCTATATAAAATCTGAACCAAAGATCTAGGGATAGCCTACTCAATATGATTATGAAGGTACATGCTCAAGTGCCATCTTGTCTTTTTAGAAATCATGTACAGATCAATGAACATGTATGGCATTTGCATCATGATAAAATGTTCAAAAATATATTTTGTACATCCCAAATTATAGATAATCAAAAAAAGTATTATAAGAGCATTTATAAATGTAAACAATAATGACTTAAATTATAGCAGAAACTGAATCCTCTTTTGTTGAAAAAATTGTAGTGACTAGTTAAAGTAGTGATTACTTCAGGAATCTGCAATTAGAGAGGCTTTAAGTGATCTAAATTCAGAGGTTTAGTGACAAGAATGCTGATCTTCCTTCATTAGAAGTTCCTCTTAGTCTTGTTATATTAATATTATGAGAGAAGATGAATCTTTATTGTCCAATTTTTGGTAAAATTGGCCTTGACATAGTTTCACTAAAAAAGTTACAAAATCATTTAAGCAATATAAGAACATACGTATACTTGTATAAATTCAAAGCACTCACAATAGCAGCTCAACCAAATGAAGGTATCAGGAACCCAATATAAAAAATATACCCCAAAAATTTTCATCTTTTTATGTTTATTCTGCTGGCAATCAGACAACATTCTTAACTAATAGGTGACTGACAAACCCCCCAAAAAATTTATTGGTTATTTTAGTCAGATTATTTCTTTGCTACAGGTAAAAAAAAACACTTATATTAGTGATAAATTAAGTGACTGGTGTCTTTAATTAGATCTAGATTTTGTGAGATAGAACTATAGGTTTCTAAGTATCAGTGTCTTATCTTACAATCTGTGAAAACAGTAAGGAACACCTTTTTATGGATTAGAAAAAAGGAGAAAGTTATTTAATGCCTTTGTTTTATTCAAATCATCATGCAGCTCTTGATAACAAACTATCGTAAAGGTCCAAATACAAATAAAATCCTGTGGAGGCAGAAAGTAATTTCTCCACTAGGAAATGCTCTGTAACATAAATTCTTGCAAGGAATGAATTTCAGCTTATGCAAAGCAGGCCTCAGGAAGAGATTTTGACGACTAATGTTAAAACAGTAATCATTCCCAGCCCTTTCAATGAAGTAAAATTCAACTCCTATTCATACAGCTGTGCCTGATTGCGCTTCGGGCTATGTGCTTATTCCTTATTTCTGTTGGCCTGCAATAAAATATCATTGACACGAGAGCTTTAGGAAGTAACTTATTAATAGGTTGTTATAAATTGCATGTCCAGCCCCTGGATTATTCCTCTGAGGCTTGTCCTTTAGTAAAGTAGGACATTCTGACATGTGTAACACATCATAGAATGCAGTTTGTTATTAACCTGTTTTATGTCTCTATAAACCCACTTGTGTAAAATGGATAATTTATTTATTACATTCTAATTTTTTTGTGCAAACACACAAATGTTTGTATCTTGATCGATTATTTCATAATCAGTAACCTGAGTTAAATGGTCAAACTTCCCAGAGAGTGATAGAGAAATGAAGTAAGAGTTTTATGAATCTGTATGTGTTTTGAGAGGCTGACAAGTCTTGTGAATTAACCCTGAGCTTTCTACCGTGAATTAATAGCAACTTAGAAAGAGTCATTTCTTACGTACCTCAATATTTTTTTTTCAGTTCTATTTTTATCTTATTCAGGGCTTAATATGTCAGAAGCCTTTCCACTTCAATTAAGTGCTAGATCTGCTACTCTTGATTACTTTCTTTAAACATTCTTGAAACGCTTATTGGATGTAGAGCGATTTAGGCATGAGTACCATTAGCATATTATCTCTCTCTCTCTCTCTCTCTCTCTCTCTCTCTCTCTCTCTGTCTGTCTGTCTCTCTCTCTCTCTCTCTCTCTCTCTCTCTCTCTCTCTCTCTCTCTCTCTCTCTCGTTTTCGTTCTACTTCTAGAGCTATCTTTTTTAACCTCTAGTCACGAATTGTCAATTACATTGTAATACAGTGATTAGAACTGATAGAATTTACGTTTATAAGGGTGTTAAGCGCATACATGTCACTTCCATTAGATTCCTCCCACCTCCATCTTAACCCAGCTGGTACCGAGCCTTTCTTGAAGAATGGGGTGACAAAAACTGTGTGTAAGTACACAACAGTGGGTCTGGTTTTCAGATTCGAACCCTGAATGTCCCAAACCCAAGAGTATCGCCCTAATCCTTAGACTATTGGAGCACTTACTGTCTTACGATCATAATTATTGGTCAGTCCGGTCGGAGAAATACGTCTTTGTTGTGCAAGTGAGAAAAGGTCAATAAGCTCTAGGCCAGATGTGACCTTCCTCTTATTTAAGGAGTGTAAAATTGCCAAGGCGACAACTGCTGTTCTGCCCATAAAACTCAACATGCTCAAGAGTCATTAAATGCTCCAGTTGCACTGTGTCTTGCCCTTAGCTGTAGCTACAATCAGCTTATTTGCTTCTGATGCTTAGAGTGACTAAGAGCTTTCCTATTGGGAGCAGTTAAGGCGAATTAGATGCTCTGCGTTTTCATTTTTCTGGATTGCTTTGTTGTCTCGATACTTGTCTAGCGAGAGAGAGAGACAATGCGAGAGACAGAGAGAGGGAGAACATGAGAGAGAGAGATAATCGGAGAAAGTGAGAGAGAGAGAGAGAGAGAGAGAGAGAGAGAGAGAGAGAGAGAGAGAGAGAGAGAGAGAGAGAGAGAGAGAGAGAGAGAGAGAGAGAGAGTTATAATCAGATACCCAGACACATAGTCAAAAAGAAAAACCTACTTCCATAAGTAACAAAACTTGGTGCCTTTCGTTTATTCTTGGATTATGACGATTAACGATGAGGTTCTTTTTTCCGGTCAGTAGTTTGGATATTGTCCACTCACAAAGTTCTATGGGTGGGTTGATCCTGCTCGAAACTTGACCGTGGCAACAACAGCTTCAGATTTTATCCAACTTATTGAGAAAATGAATTTAATTATCGTCATGTATAATCCTCCCCTTTTCTTCTTTTGGTCGTGAACACAATTTACAAATATTCGCTGCTTTTCCCACATATCTGATGTACGTTTAGAGTTTAATATATGGTAAATTTCTTGATTTTCGCAACGGATACCAAATAAAACTTGTCTAAAATGTTCTTGTATAACCCTCCATATCTTCCAGAAATGTGAGAACAGCTCTTAAGTTTTGAAATTCGGCCAACCCTGAATGAAAAAAAAAACTAAGAAATATCTGCTCACAAACATACCAAACCAGTCCCAAAGAATCGTTTTATTCATTAAATCGGAGCAAAAATTGCACAGCTTGTATGGGTTGATTGATTCCTATGGTAGTTTTAGCAACAATTTGTTGTAATTATTTGTTTTTTCTTCTTCTCTGGTAACTTAAGAGAAGTATTGTCAATAATTCTGTACTGAAAGCTTACGACGTTTATATTATGGTTCCCCAGGATTAAAGTACAATTGATTGTTTGAATATTTGGATCAAAATTATGCTGCGCCCAACAAAAAAACAAAAAAGAAAGAAGCAAGTCGCATGCGCATACGCTTATTTGTGAAATGAACCCGTCTATCATGTTTATAATAATAAAAAAAAAATCAAATAAAGCTCATTGATAGTTACTCTGAACACGTATTATCCAAAGCGCAAATAGGCGAGGAAGCAGTATATCAGACGATATATTTAGATCAAGTTTCTCTCAACACGTATTATCCAAAGCGCAAATAGGCTAGGAAGCAGTATATCAAACGATATATTTAGATCAAGTTACTGTGAACACGTATTATTCAAAGCGCAAATAGGCAAGGAAGCAGTATATCAGACGATATATTTAGATCAAGTTACTGTGAACACGTATTGTCCAAAGCGCAAATAGGCGAGGAAGCAGTATATCAAACGATATATTTAGATCAAGTTACTGTGAACACGTATTATCCAAAACGCAAACAGGCGAAGAAGCAGTATATCAGATGATATATTTAGATCAAGTTACTCTGAACACGTAATATCCAAAGCGCAAATAGGCGAAGAAGCAATCTATCAGATGATTTATTTAGAACAACTTTTCATTCTCAGTGTAATCATCTTTTGTCTTCTGTATATTCAACTGAGCTGTCCTTGATTCCATTAGCTAATGCAACGTATTTGTTTGTGTATCTTGTATGTGAGAGACTGAGAAAGGTTTGGATGCGTCCATGAAGCACTTGTTTTCGTTGTCTTGATTTTTTTCTCTTTTTTTTTTTTGTCCCAGCTAGTAAGAGATCTCTCGCTGTTTGGCTGTTGGATAGCATTAGCACCTGACAGAACCTGTTACCCTCTCTTCCCACGTAACCTTATATTTGTATCGAGTAGATAACATGCCCTCTATTATAGAACATTGCACAACAATGCAAATTGCTGACTGCAATAACACTCCTCTCTAATTCATGAAGTTGCAGATTTTCGTTTGTGCAAGGGTAAGCAGGCGCCATAACAATTTATCAAAAGGTCATAATGATGACTTGCACATTCGAGCACGATTTACGCATTATATGTTTTGCTCCAATTATAAATTATTATTTGCTAATTTATCGTTTTCTTTGAAGTCTTCAGAACTGCAAGCCCCATAACATACTCATACTCATGCATTGTAGTTATAAGCGCAATCACTATAGGAGAAATCTCATAGAGCCCATTTAGAACTTCCTTTCATATAGGTGGATTAAACTTCACAAGATGAACTTTCTAACTTATTCAAGTTCCCAGCTAAAACGTTTTTTTTTTCAACCTGTTGTAAATGCGCCATCGTTTTTGCGTTACCAAAACTGATTAAAATCTGGATAAAAGATAAATTCTTGCAGCATCGCGTTTTGCATTTAAAATAGCATTGAGGAGGTGGGGGAGGGGATCCGCATTCAGGCTTGCCATAGTAAGAATTGTATGTAACTTGCGAGTCGATAGAAGAAGAATAATATATGTGAAGGACGGATGGTATGTGTATCTCTGACAAATAAAACAAATAATGATGAAAAAAACGAGGGAGTGGTGCTGAAGATGTATTGTGTGTATATGGTAGAGGACGGGGCGCAGCCTCTCTTATCTTCAATGAAATAAGAAAAAAATTAAAATCTTAGATCACTGCTGAAATCCTGATGCTTTCCCCCATCTGTCCGTATCGTCAAGCACTCTTTGTGATTGTGTATTCTATGCAGCGCAGTGTGTACTCTGCGAAGTTAACTTTGCCTCCTATTTTTTCTTCTCCTCATAAACGAAAAAGAACATGGAATTCCTGTGGAGCAGTGAGCAGTAAATATCTGGTGCTCTTGCAGGAATTTTTAACTTTCCTTTTATCCTGTTAAATGAAAAATTACTGATGATGTCAGAACTGGTTTATCCATCGTTAAAACGTTGTAAATGCAGCGAGGCATGGCATTACAAATTGATGACGTTATGAATGTATTGTCCTTTAGTAGAACTGGTATGCTATTGTTACCCATCGATCCATAACAATTACCCGTGAGTGATTTATGAAGATAAATTATCCTACACATTTTTCGATCTTTTTCTCCACAATCTACTTTAGCCATTTATATCGTGGTATCGCTTTTGTTTTATAACAGATTTTATTAGTTTTGTGAAATACGAAGTGGCATCTGTTTATATTTAAAAGTGTAATACAAGATTAGATGATAAGATTTTGTGATCGCTTCAGTGCGTGTTGAGATGGTTGATGCTTATTTTTTCATTTATTTTTTTTTAATTTCCTTTTCTTTTGTTACCCATCTTAGTTCATCTTCTTTCTTTGTTGTTATTGGTGTCCGAATGGCACCTTTACAACAGCCTTACTTGCAAGAAAATAATACTTAATAACCTGCTCTACAACAAAAAGAAGTGTTGAAAAAATCATAGTGCTTCTCAAACCAGGCTGCAGAATTAAAATAATAATTTTTTTTATTACCAAATCTTACATCTAATTTATAATACTAATTATTCGTAAGATAGTGAAAGTTGCAACCTATTTTCTGACCACTCCGGTATATTGAAAGTTAACGTGTTAACTGTTTACTGTGACCGGGTGAGAGAAAAAGACAGGAATACGGAAGGGCCAAAATTCTACGCTATAATAAATATGCACGTCTAGTCAACGCACATTACTATTTTGCGCCTAGGGGGTGTACACTCCTATAGATTTGCACCCCCTGTAGTATTTCCCACCCTCGGTAATGTAGGTTAGGTTCCCTGTGATGACAAATACACCCCGTGTGTGACCTGCCCGTGAGAAGTCTTTACTGAGGGGGGTCAACATGAAATGCCTAATTACACGAGCGTTTCGCACACTTTACGTGTGCTTAGTAATTTTCTAATGGGTGCTGAAGTAGACAATTGACTTGCTACCACATAGAATCTGATCATTTTAGTTTGACTTTGAGTTGCAGTGCTTGTCGAAATAATAAACTTGTGTTCGACTTTTTAATATTATTCCCTTTGGGTCTTTATGCGTAGACCTTAATGAAATTGATATACCATTGAAAACGTTTTAAAAAAATCGGTTCATACACGAGAGATTTTGTACCCAAATAACTTGCTTCTTACGCCTCGATTCCCCCAGAATTACATGTCATAATATACATTTCGCGTTGAAAAAGTTGGTAAAAATTACTACTACTACTACTACTACTACTACTACTACTACTACTACTACTACTACTACTACTACTACTACTACTACCACTACCACTACCACTACCACTACCACTACCACTACCACTACCACTACCACTACCACTACCGCTACCGCTACCACTACCACTACCACCACCACCACCACCATATATTTTTCATATAGGCTGAAATGAAAAGATTCTGGTAATGACCTCTCATGAGACACAGTAGCTTACAGAGAAGAGTCTAAACACCAAGAACAGTTAGTCTAGATAGGGGTTTGACTTCTGCAAACAATTTTTTCACCTGTCTGTTTTGGAAGTTTTTTTTTTTTGCTACCATGTCCCCCTTCCCCATCTGTCTTTCTCTATCTCTCTTTTTCTCCCTCACTTTATGCACTAATAGGCACCAAAAGATGTAATGAAGTTGTCTAGAATTTAGATCAATATGCTTTAAAAAACAAAAAGGTTCCTTTCTCCTGGACTGCAGGAGCATTTGGTGGCCGAGAGGAGAGAATACCTGCCCGACATGAGATATAGCCACGACCAATTCTATCAATTCCTCATATTGTCTTTTGAATTTTTATTATGTATGTCTAAGTTGGCTGAGAATAGGAAAGCAGTAATATTTACCCTTTGCAAAATCATGCTTTTTTTTCAGTTGGAAATGCTGATCTCCTCATTGACTCTCTGCAGAGAGAATTCCGGCCTACTTTCTAGGCATAAACTGTTGTGCCTTTTTTCTATTGTTATTTTTATACCGCGTTTGTGAGGTTAGAAACCGAGGGCAGCTTGATTGCTGCAGGGTGCGGTGATATGGAAAGAGTCAGTTCAGAGAAGCCTTTTGCAGGTGCTTCGGAAAAAAAATTCTGTTCCTCGTTGCTTGTTTGGGTTGCTTGAAGTTACTTCCCTCAAGATGTGCAAGAACCGAGCTGGGGGTAAATATTGTCCCAGTGGCTGCGAACAGCTAGGTATGCGCTTCTTCTGTTAGCATTGGTTTGTGTGAGACAACCGAGGAGGTAAACTCAGGTATATTTCACTTTTCTTTTTCTAAAGACTTGTAAGATCCCATAACCTCTATCAACCTCTCTCTCTCTCTCTCTCTCTCTCTCTCTCTCTCTCTCTCTCTCTCTCTCTCTCTCTCTCTCTCTCTCTCTCTCTCTCTCTCTCTCTCTCTCTCTCTCTCTCTCTCTCTCTCTCTCCCTTCTCTCTCTTTCTCTCTCTCTCTCCCTCTCTCTTTCTCTCTCTCTCTCCCTCTCTCTCTCTCTCTCTCTCTCTCTCTCTCTCTCTCCCTCTCTCTCTCTCTCTCTCTCTCTCTCTCTCTCTCTCTCTCTCTCTCTCTCTCTCTCTCTCTCTCTCTCTCTCTCTCTCTCTCTCTCTCTCTCTCTCTCTCTCTCTCTCTCCCTCTCTCTCTCTCTCCCTCTCCCCCCCTCTCTCTCTCTCCCTCTCTCTTTCTCTCTCTCTGTCCAGGATAATCGGTCTCTCTTGTCTTTCTCTGTCTCTATAAATAGCAAAAAACCTATTTCTTTTTATCTTCTTCTCCTTCTCCCTATCTCAGTTTTCTTTTTCTTCTTTTCACTCCATTGTAGTACTTCTTCCCCCTTTTATAAATTTTCTTCCATGTCATTAAGTGAGTTGAGTTATTTGTGTATCACTCTCTGTCTACTATTCTATAAGATATTTGCTCCTGTGCCAGCGGAGCGCTTGTTTTTTATTTATCTATCTATCTATCTGTATATGTGACTATAATATATCCTTAAACCTTTAACTCTTTTTTTTCATTTAACTCTCTTTTTATCTCTGTATTCATCTTCCATTCTATTTATAATTCTGTATTTATTTCGCCTGGTCAATCAAGATCTTAACGACTCTTAGCCTATTGCTATCTCTATCCATCCCTCTATTGATATCTGTGATGCTGCATTGTAAGATTCTAAGGAAACCGACGAACGAAAACTTCCCGAAGAATCATTATTCTATCTCTCTCCATCTAACAACTTCTTCGTATACAAGGAGTAACCTACACAGTTGGATTTCCTGAAGCACGTACCAAATACACCTTTTCTCACCAGCATCACACAATCTTGAAATACGGGCATCAAGTGTTACATTCAAATGTTCTTTAAGTATTCAGCATCTCCTTATTCTAAGCAACCCCTGAGAGGAACTCGGGGATCGTTATCTTGATGCTTACAGTTACATTGCCTCAAACATTAACAATCATGATGTCTACTAAGCGGAACATGGGAACATAGCGACATCAAAGAAGTTTTCTTCATTGATTATCTCGATTTGCAGCCAGCTTAGAATGTGGTGCTCATTCGACAGGTATGGCCGACTGTAAAGTAAATCATGAGTATTTGATCTCTGTCTATGTTTGTCTCTGTCTGTCTGTCTGTCTCTGTCTCTGTCTCTCTGTCTCTCTCTGTCTCTCTCTCTCTCTCTCTCTCTCTCTCTCTCTCTCTCTCTCTCTCTCTCTCTCTCTCTCTCTCTCTCTCTCTCTCTCTCTCTCTCTCTCTTTCTCTCTCTCTCTCTGCCTCTGGGTGTATTTCTCTGTCTCTCTCCCTTCCTCCCTCTCTTTTCTCTTTATAACTTGTTATTGAAAATGGTTGTATCTTATTGGCCCTGATTATCTGTTCTTGTATTGCCTCACATAAACTACAAAAAATTCCCATTATCACGTTTCGCAAGTGCCGCTTTTCGATCTCCTCCTTCGAATTGTTCATCTTTTTCTCGTACCAGTTCACTCTTAGCAGCTTTACATTTGATATTTAGCAGGAACAATCACGGGGCTCTTCAATCCTTTAAAAATATTTAGAACTATCATTGTTTTCTCCCTCTCCAGGAATTCAGCCCAGATAATCGACAAACATTTCTCCATTCCTACTTTTAAAAAAACCAACCAAAAAACATGCTTTACACATATATTTATAACACACAAACCCTTTCAGCCCATCAGCCCACTCCCCTATTCTTCAAACGAAAATTTCTGCTCGTTCTAAATCCCTCCCTGAACGCATGCCTGTCAAACCAAGCTTTTACTGTTCTAGCTGGATTTCGCGTGTCTTCTTTCGGAAATACCCTTTGGCCCTGCATCTTTTAATTCTGACATACCAACATTAACAAATACTCGTCGAGGTTTTGAATGTGTATTTTATGTGGAACAAATAATCCGTCAAGTATTTACCTTTCTTCGTGGCGCCCTAAATTTTCACCCTTAAAAAATGCCCAAGTTAAGCCATCTGCTTCAAGGGAAACCAGCGTTGGGAGGGGGAAAAATCTTGTGCTATTTATACACAATTATTCAGAATCGCTGAATATGTAGTTGTTCAATTACTCATACCGGTATATGCCAAAAATATCGTTTCGCTATTTTAAAAAGCTTGTATGAAGTTTTTGTCTTGATTTTTCCCTATGCAACCCAGTATGTAAGTTAGTTGATTGAAAACATATAATTATACACATGTTAGCTTGTATGTGGGAAAATGTCTCTGTAACCGCCTCCTCAAGGACGGCCATTTGTCATGGTCACGTTTTGTTTAGGTTTACTACTAGGAAACATAATAGTCGCTTCTTGTACTTACCTGTTGTGCGAGCTTTCTGCTGTCTGCTTTCTGCCGATGATTTATTTTGAAAGGCCGAGTTATTTGTTTGGTCCTGTTTGTGTATAGTAAGACAGTTCCCCCCCTCTCACTCCTCTCAACCTTTCTCTTTTTCTTGATCACATTTCTCTATCGCTCCGGGCATACCTATCTTATGGCTTAGCTTGCAGGGTCGAAATTACGTCCAGTTGTACGTGTAGCGAGTCTAGATATAATATACTAATCGCCGTGGTAACTTGAAGTTTCCAGTTTTGCGACCTCTTCCTCTTTGACAGAAATTTGTTTCCTTTTCTTTCTCTTTTCTATTGTTATGCCTGAGCTGCCAATCATTAAATTTAAAATATTAAAAAAAAATTGTCCTAGCTGTGATCATTCTGTCATCGTACGACAAGCTCTGCTTGAGGTGTTTTTAGCAAGTCATGATGGGCTTTCAATGAAGTAAAAAAAATCGTTTTCGCATTATTATGGATCATCGACCGTTAGCGTGGTTATAAACAAGCAACAGTTTTAACTATTTCAATTGAAAGGTTATTTCTTGAATCACACTTTAACTTCCTTACATAGGGTAAACTGATCAACGTTATGAAAATGTTTTTTTTTTTTTTTAACAAGTATCACTTTCAATAGATTTGACCATACAGCAATAGCCTTTTTCGTTAGCAGCATTTCTGCTTGTTAATGTTCTTTCAGTTGTGTTTTTTTTAATATAAAACACGTTTTTGAGAGCATTCTGTGTCAGAGCTCCTATGTAGTAACATACTAAATGGAGCTTTACTCATTATCACAAGATTTAACTGAGTTTCAAAGAACAAACTTGCTGCCTATATTTTCTTTTCTTTTTTTTTTTTTTTTTTTTTTTTTTTGGCCCTAGTGTGGTACTTTTGATATGCAGGGATCAAAGTTGGTCTCATTCCAGAGTATTGCCCTAGCCAGTTTTACTTTCGATGCAATCTCTAGGCGGTTTAGCTAGCAGCTTAGACCTAGATATGGAGAGAGCTAGGGAGAGATCCAGAGATAACGCTTGTTTACCATCTGACCAGAGATCCTTAAGCTGGCTGCTAGCCACTGTCCATCGACACCCCCCCCCCCCCTTCCCCCCCTTCTCCTTCTACTCCTTCGTATCTTCCATTTTGAGCTCAACCCTGCTTACATTATGTGGGCAGTGTTCAATGAATTGTTTAACATTAAACATTCTTGTAACAAGAAAGCAACGTTATAAAACTGTAATGGCACTCAAACCAAGAGTGACCATGATACGGTGAGAGAACTCCTGACCTAGTACTTCTTCATTGTGTCTGAAAGTAGGAGCTGTGCAAGGAAAAGGTCGAGATTGGATAGAGTCTGTTTGAAAAGCCCTGTGTTTGGGCAGAGGCTCTCGGGAGGACCCCCCAAGAGGGTCTGGTCTTCAACGGCCTGTAACACTGATCTTGCACTACTTAATGCTGTGCCTATCATGGGTTCACTTTGCTTGCCCTGGTTTCATTGTCAGAGATTGAAAAAAAAAAAAAAAGAACAATATCGTTATCACTACACTGCTTGCACAAACAATACCAAATTTTGGTATTTTGGCTCGTTGCAATGTGCGTTATGTGACGCGATCATTCAAGTTTGAGGTAGCTGTACTGCTGTGGTTTATGATGCTCAAGAAATATTTTTTATCTATTAATACTCTTGATGAATAGCACGAAATAAGGTGATTCCTGACCTTGAATGACAGTTCAGTTAGTGGTGGTCATTTTTACTCTTCACATATTATAGTCAGCAACCTCCTTTTTGCTGTATTTTATAAAGTTGATAACGAGAGTCGATTATATCAAGACACTTTTGGTCACCTTCGTCGAAAATGTTCATGCATTTTTCATAAATCTTTTTATATATATATATATATATATATATATATATTTTTTTTTTTTTTTAATGTTTTTATTTTGGACCTCAATTTGACTTTTGGTTGTTCTTTTTTTTTTTTTTTTAATTAATAATACAAATGCAGTCTCTGTACTGTAAGATCTGAATGGTGATGGCTTTGTGTGTAGAGCAATAGCTTTGTGATGTTAAGGAACAAAGTGGTCTTTAATTTCATTTCGTGAACCACCAAAGCTATATAATATTAATATTCCTTTACAGGCCCTCACGGAAGTATCGTTAAGAATGGCACTCAGGGAAGTTTCGTTAAGGATGACAAAGAAGAGTAAAACGTCCTCGATATTGGTGTCTCAAAATGTAAAGATGAAAGTGATGTTATTGCGGCGTTATTAGATTAACTCTGTTAAAGGCTTAGTGTGCAGGGAATGTGCCAACTGAGGTCCCATATTCGATATCATAATTTAAACACTGTATCTCTGTGATATCTAATTTTAATTTGGTTATCTCTAATACAAATAATATGATAGACAGTAACAATCCTTGACATTGCGGACCTTGACAGTGTCGGCATCAAAAGTTTGTAAACAATCTCAATTTTTGCGCACACTTTATCAAGTCAACTTCAGGAGCATTTAAATCGATAAAGTGCTGAGTTTGACAGGAATATTGCGACAACTCGAAACGCATGTATTCTAAAGTATAGATGATATGAAGTAAAAGCCAAAGCTCGCATATTTTGTCTATCGCAAGGTCGTAATGACTTCATTGATCTGCTAGATAAAAGCTTGTTTCATCTGCATTATCGTTATATAATGCCCATGCGGCAGTGTCCAATAGACAATGGACCTTTTGGGCTTAAAGCATTTAGCCCAAACATGTCTTGTTGATTTTCCTCACCGGTTAGCATTTAGGTCATGCTGTTTGTTTAGGTTTAGTGCATGTGCTTGCTAATATCCTTGCGAATTTCCCTGTGCTTCTAGCACATGTTCCGTATCAAGCCATTCATTAGTGTATGATTTAATCCTTTGCTTTTTTTTTAGCTGAACGCCATGTGCCACACACAGGACTCAGTCGGTATTTTGTTTTCGCCTGACACCCTTCAGTTGCCGCTTACTATCGTCAGGGTAATCAGCCATGGTCAAGCGTCTGTGCCTTCTCTTGGTCCGGCTGTCCGCACTCTGAAATTAACGACCATATAGAGGGCGGTGGGAAACAATCGCCCAGTTAGACCGGTATTCTTAACATGAGTCATCGCCTAGAAAAATTGACGTTCAGGGACAGTGTGTTTTTTTTTTTTATTCTCTTCTTCGTCTGGTTTATACTAACGCAGTGCTCAACCAATTGTGTGTAATGAAACACGTGCATATAATTTTTATGAACAGAAATACTTATTTATCTTATGAATAGGTTATAATTGTTGATATGAACGGTGAAAGAGAAACGACGACAACAACATCATATTGTTTATTTACTTTCCTCCTCCTCCAATAATAAAAAAAAGATAAAAACAAACATCGCAGTCATGTGGTCTATTGCGATGTGCTTGACTTTTGTATGGAAAAAACAACGTTTGAGATTCGCGCTAAAATTAAAAGATAAAAGCAATTAATAAGAATGTCTCTGCTAAAGTAAATAAACCTGAGAAAATTAATACTTACATAGAAATGAATCAAAATAATTTTGGATCTTTGATATGTTATTTCTATCGCTTTCATATTTCACGAGCAATGTAAAATATTATCTTTAATTTTTCATCTCAACCTTTAAAGTGAAATGCTCGTAAATAAGGAAAAAATCGCGGGCGTTCACGCCGTTGACCTTCATTGGCAGTTGTGATCCGGTTGCCCGTGCAGGGATTTGTGTGGGCACAAGGTTAGCCTGTGGAATCCTGTGCAAGGGATATTAGGTTTCTAGCACAATGCTTTTCGGTCCCTCGGGGAAAAAAACCGAAGAAATAGAAGAATAATATAAAGAGAGAAACAATGGATTTCAGACTTTATGGTCGCAGAAAAATTTCCAGCACGAGATGCTCTAAAATTGCATGTTTTTTTTTATCTTCAAAATTATTCATATTATCACTTTAAAACACTGAAGGGGACCTGTATTTTGATCACCATTCCTACGTATTTCAAAAGACTTCTGTATATTAATGAAAGCCCATTGTTGATATTTGATTTAACCATTCACAAACTCATTTTTTTTTTCACCGAGGTCTGAGCCTCATTTTTTAAATGAAATAAGTCGTTTTCCTAAGTACAAAATGAATGTCTGTCACTTGAGTCTCCATAATTATCTCTCTTGCCATTGTGGGAGTACTTTGTTGCACAACAACATGCAGACAGTTTCACAATCGCTTTTATCGAACAGGCGCCGTACATAACACTTAGTAATCATCGTGAAAAAAAAAAAAAAAGAAATACTTGTTTTTAGTCAACCGCTATCGTCTGTTTTACTCATTATTCACTTTTTTGTCACACGTGCAACACAACAATATTTATATGTACGTAATGTTATGTGTACCTCATAGCATTTAGAATAAATAATTGAGTCAGAGGCTGGTGAACCATGACCAAGCACACGATTCAGCCGCCATAACGCCGCCACAAGGTCTTCAACATGAGATTGAGACCATAGATAATATAACTGAAAAGATAAGCCTCTCCACGGGGGAGAAAATCTAGCAAGTCCAACACCAACAGTGGCTCTCGCCACAGTTAATTAGGTCACGTTTTGCACTCTTTTTTAAGTGATTTTGAATGTTGAAGGTCATGTTAGTGTGTGGGAGATAATATGTGTAAAACTCCAATTTTAAGCCGCTCTGGGTGAAAAAGTCATTTTTTTGTATCATATAAAAAATCCGTTGGTTTTTTTGGTTTTTTTAAATCACTTCGTGACAGATAAACAGCTCTAATGGTTTAGGCCGCAGCGATCAAGGACAAGAGCCACATGTGTTATGAATGTGTGTCAACTATTGCCCAATCTGTGCTCCAATAAGATTGCTGTAAGTAGTTCCCGTGCTGTCAGTTATGAAGTGGTCTCGATTTTTTTCAAGCTTCAGCGGCGCCATTAAGCATCGAGAGTTTCCTGACTTGTCAACTTAGTGTTTTATAATTTATGCACCTTGGTTTTCTCTGGTCAAGAGGAGTACAGGAGTTAAAATCGGGTAACCCCCTTTTTTCTGCGATTGTTTGCTGAAATATTATGTACCTGTGATTGCTACTGTATTTGTTATAGGAAAAAAAACATGTAGCTACAACAGCTATGTATCACGGTGTCTTCTCCTGTAACTGTTGCAACAGTTATGTAGCAAAATTTATTCGTCAAGCAGCTGCTATTCTTCTCTGCAAGAGAAAGCAGAATAATGCAATTGTGTAAATTGGGCTTTAGAAAATGTAGTCAGCCATGAGTACTCGGATTGTGCGTAAATTTTGCATTAAATATTGCGAAAGGTTTGCATCCCACTTAAACGATTGCAATGTATATTATTAAAGTTTAGAGAAAAGAAGATAATTTGCGTTGTTTTTATTTCATTTTTCTTAAAGGGGAGAGAGGGGTAATTGACTTATTTTCTCACGCAAGTGAAGTCGTATGAAATTAAAATTAAAGCCTTTATGACTGTTCCTTCTTGTTTTAAAAGTCACAAAATTTTAAGAAAACTGTCCTTTTGATTTCAATGTCAAACCTCGACATTGCTCAAATGAGAAATTTTTCTGTGTCAAAATTCATTTTGAACTCATTCTCTCTCTCCCCCCCCCCCCCTTTCTCTCTCTCTCTCTCTCTCTCTCTCTCTCTCTCTCTCTCTCTCTCTCTCTCTCTCTCACTTTTTTTTTAAATTCTAATTTTTACTCCTCTCTTCCGGAATTTACTCCGAACTCAACTACTGCTACCGTCGAGATTGCTGCCGCTGCTCTTTTTTCCTATTATCTCTGCTGCTCTTGTCACTACTGCTTTTACTTTTACTACAGCTGCTGCTGTTACTCCTACCACTTCAACTGCAAATGATACTACTACTTATACTATTACCATCAATACAACCGGTTTTACAAACATTTGAAAAAATTGGACAGCCATTAAGATTTAATTATTTTACCATTGATTGGTGCGCCTTAAAACGCTCCAATTCGGTCTAGTATTATTTTTATCAAATTTATCGTGTTAGGAATAATGACAAACAGGTTTTTTGAGAGAACCACCAGCAGCAGTGAATGAAGAAGAACCAGTTAACTACTACAGCAGTCATGTTATTTGCGTTATAGTGTATCTGAGTATGACGGAATAACGAAGTCATGGTCGAGGCCAAAAATTGAACCCACTGACCTTAAGCTGTCGCCTGTAGACTGCACAGCAAGCAGCCCGGGTCTCGCCGCCGGCAACCCTGTTCCCCTGTTCTCGATCATTGATTGCCCTAATGCGGCTCTAGTAACACTGGCCTCTACCTGGGAATTCCCCAACAACTGTGACAGTTGACACCGTATTTTCCTCAGTAAGTAGGCTTAGGGTAGGTCTGCCTTTAGTTTGGGTTATGTGGAGGGAGAGAGACAAACAGCCAGCCAGCCAGAGAGGCATTCATACATACACAGACAGGCAGGGGGGTAGACACAAAGGCTATGAAACGGGTGTAATTGATGCATAGATAAGGCATAGAGAAGAAGACGGCATCATGGCAGACTCATTAACAAACAGTTAAAATTGCACTGGGAAGAGAGTGACACATGAAAGATTTTGTGTGTACGCGTGTGTGTGGTTTGGGTGGGGCGTGGTGTTGAGGCTCAGGAAGAAAGAAGTAGAACGAGGGAGTGATGAGACAAAAAGGCGAAAAGACAGACGGAGATTCATTGGCAGACAAAAAGAGTATAGAGGTGATGCAGTTGATGCATAATTATGCATAGGGTAAGGAAGACTGCATTGTGACAGATATAACTTACGGTGTGATTGGCTCAAGAGGGGAACATTTTATGCGTGTGTGGGAAGAAAAGAAAAGGCGGGGGAGGGCTGAGAGAGAGAGAGAGAGAGAGAGAGAGAGAGAGAGAGAGAGAGAGAGAGAGAGAGAGAGAGAGAGAGAGAGATGACTCATTCAAGATAGCAATGGAGTCACGACCCTTCTCGCTTGGCCACTCTTCGAGATGTAGGTCTACGCCTGTAACCTCAGGCATGTCAATAAGTTATGTTGAGAGGCGAATTCCAAGCTGATAGATTACTCAAGCGGTTATTGAAATATTTGCGTTTACTGCCAAGTCTAAATCCAATTAGAGATCGATAGTTGGTCGTGGCGACATGTCATTTGTAAGGTGATTAAGCAATTTCAACTCAATAAGCTCTGCACCTTTTAAATTAATGAGTATTATTCGAGAATCTGCATAATCCAGGGAGTGTTTGGGTAATTCCAGATAAAGTTACATGTATTACTAGTTAATCAGTGACATGTTAAGGAACTAACTACTTGGCATTAGAAGAAATAGTGTGATACTCTTTATACCATTGTTATTATTCTCTTTCCTTTCATATTTATGATTCTAAAATTTTCATTCATGCGGTTGTACGAGTTTTGCCACTATTTCTTTTTTTATCACCACTGCTACTCCTAATCGCTGCTGCTTTAATAACTATATTACTGCTACTATTTCAACATCTCTCTTGCTTCTGTGCGACTAACTTGCATCATTTTTGTGATTAAGGTTAAATCAAGATACAAAATATGAAGTTAATGAGAAAAGACATTCCAAAAAAAAAACAAAAAACAAACAACAAAACAATAATAACCGTTAAGAAATTGCACTACCTTTTTTAATATTTTTAATCAAATCTTTGCGTGTATTTTATTTTATCGTCGCGCGCATTTTAAAATCCAATAATACTTCCTTTCTTGTTTTACGATATTGGCCACACTGTTATACGGATATCCGCCACACTGTTATACGGATATCCGCGAGACCAAATTTATCCAGTCGTACACTTAAACTTATCATAGAGTCGGCTTGTTTTGCATTACGATCAAGAGGCGTGTAATAACCCTTAACAACTAGGATTTTGATCACCCATGAGCCGCAGCGATACGTATTGATGCATTTTACTTATGGAAATACACGTAGATCAATGGCTTTACCGATTTTGATAGCACTGTCTCTATCATGGAATGACTAAGATAGCATTTGCCTTTTTACATCTGCTTATCTCCTTTCTCGTTCTCTCTCTCTCTCTCTCTCTCTCTCTCTCTCTCTCTCTCTCTCTCTCTCTCTCTTCTCCCATTCGTATTCCCTATTTCTCTCTCAACCTATCTATTTGTAATTCTATACTAAGCCTGCCTCACGCTTGCTCTGATTAATTTTGGTTGTTAATGCTGCACCAGACAAACAGTTAATTGTGTCAGAGTCAGCATAATATCTAGCCATGAGTTTTTTATCCTCCGTACCTACTTCGCAAATAAACTTAGAGGACGAGAAATAAAAACAGCTTCCATGGATGTTATAGAACATTCAGCAAAGGAAAACATGTCTCCCCAGTAGCGCTGAGCCGGGGGTAAATCAATCACAGGCGATCGATTTGTTTTTCTTTTCCATAAAGTTGAGCTTTGCCATGTCGCTTGCAGTGTTGCTGAGCTTAAACCATACCTTTTTTTATATAAAAAATTTAAACTTTGATTTTGGAGCAGCTATTTGATTCGCAGAGACGGAAAAAAAAAACAAAAACAAAAGAAAAAAACAACAAAACAAAAATAGAACAATACTAAACAGCACAAAGTACAAAACGCCACAACTTAAGCACCAAAGATAAACTTTTAACGTGGACTTTTTTGAAACTCCAATCATTTCACACTTATTTTAGGATATCCGTGTCTTGATTTACATTCTTGAATCCCTCCATACCTTGGAAGATTTCAGGTAGCATATAGCAAAGCGAGGGTAGGGAGATTTTCTAAACCGTTTTTCTTTTTTTATATATTAATTTACACTTCGAATGCAATTATAAAATACTGTTGATCAAGAGAAGACTGAACAACCACAAGTTTATAAAAGATTTTCAGAAAGCAAGCGCAGAATGTTGTATACGACAATCCAATGATATATCTGGCATTGTGTTTTACATTGGCATGGCTGGTCAATTTTGTTTTCATTCTTAACGTTAATTTGGAGCCTCCATAAGTTTCGGAGGAAGCTGACACAAAAACATTCTTTGAGCGCCTGATTGTCCTTTGATTAGCCATCTAGTCAAATACGTGGCGGTCTCTTAATGGTTTTTTCCGCTCATCAAACATTCAGACAAGCCAAGCTAGCGTGGAAAACTCACAAGATGGCTGTTTCGTCCACGGGTAGTTAAATAGCAGAACGATGTACCTTTAGAAACTTGGTTATAGAGAGGGAGAAATATACATATATATGCATCTAGTAAGCAAATGAGGGATACTGATATTGACGAATGAAACTAACCTGCGGAGAAATTGATATAAAACATAAATATAATGAAAGGAAAAAAACCAACTATTACAAATGTTGGAAAAAGAAAGGGAACCAGACATATTGGACAGACGTCAAAGATCTGGACCAAGAACGAGTGATCGATCACTCACAGGGAATTAACACTACATACAGACCCTGCCAGGGAGGTAGCACACTTCACAAAAAAAACAAGGAAAAATTCCCGCGAAACAAAGAAAGAACGCGGGACTCCTTTCTGCTGTTCTTTACTTCCATGCATTCAGAACTAGTGTTTGCCTGTCTGTACTCAAGAAATTAGGGCCCACTGTGTATTCAATAGTTGTGTCCTTGAAAGAGTTTATTTTCTATATTAGCTTTACGATGTCATACTATCGAACTTTAAAGTTTTTTTTTTTTTGTTGTTGTTTTTTTTAATGACGCAGCTATCGCGTAAGACGAAGAAAAAGGAGAAGGGGCCTCATATACAGAATTTTTTTCTGAACTTTTTTACAGTTAACTACATGTATTAATAAAAATAATACCACTAAACATAGATTAAGATTCCTACATTATCATCTCTCTCTCTCTCTCTCTCTCTCTCTCTCTCTCTCTCTCTCTCTCTCTCTCTCTCTCTCTCTTTTGATTGCCAACATGGGAAGAGTCCAGAGTGTGTATTCTTGAGCCGGCCGTAATTTTTTGATACTCAAGAAATTCAACTTGTCACTCTCTTCTGCTCATACTAGAATACTGATGTTCAGAGTTCCCAAAAATTTCAATTCTCTGGGCAGTCGTTCTGGTCAACGGGATTGGATTTTAGTCTTGCTATCAGCACGTCTGTGCCCAATCGCTAGTCCAGTAGTAAAGTCTGCCATGTCGGGATTTATTTTCTGTCTGCCCAGGCCTCTCTCCAAATATTTTGTATACATTATCCTTTGAATTCAGAACCATGGAGAAAAAAAAATAGTAGAGAATTCATAGGCGCCATTCACAACTGCCTGTGGGGTTTCCAGGACTAGATCTATAAAGAGAATACAGACATTCCGACCTGGTCAAGAACTGAATAGTGGTGCGGCATAGCCGGGTAGCCACTTCACCAGTCCAAGTTCTCATTCACAACTCGGAGACAAGATCGCCACAAAGCTGCTACCAATCTTGATGTAGTCGCTGGGCGAGGTGATTGAAACCACTACAGGGACTTAAGATACCACATAGATATAAAGTTTAACCGAACTCTTTTATCGTTTCTTTCACACAAAAGAATTGATAAGATGAATGGTGTGAACTAGCCGCCTTGCATTTTGTCATAGAGGCTCAAATAAAGGGGAAACGCGCGAGTAATCTGGGAAAGAAATTTTGCTGATATACAAGTCTAGTACTGGGGTAGAATAGAGAGCAATTTACGACGTAATAACTCTACTGGTATTTGTCAAAAGATTGCCCGTTTATGTTGGCACCCATGACACCGACCTGTATCCGATTAAGATTGTGCCACTTTTTTGTATAAAGTAAAAGCGAAGTTTGGATGATTGAAGGATAAATCACGCAACCTCAGTGCTTATTAAAGCGAAGTCAGTTTTCAATGCGACTGTACTCAGAATAAACATTTCATCATCATCTTATATCCTTCTCTCTCTCTGTCTCTCTCTGTCTCTCTGTCTGTCTCTCTCTGTCTCTCTGTCTGTCTGTCTGTCTGTCTGTCTGTCTCTCTCTCTCTCTCTCTCTCTCTCTCTCTCTCTCTCTCTCTCTCTCTCTCTCTCTCTCTCTCTCTCTCTCTGACACCCCATTCTACAATAACTTGGATATGTTTTTCTTTCAACAATTAAATCCACATGCAAACTTTGTCAGTGTCTTGTATGGCAATAAACCTGTGGAGAAATAAAGTTTAGAACAATCTCGTATCAGGAAAAGGAAAGAAAAAGTTCACTTTGTGCCCTTTTTCAGCCTCTAAAACCTAACTAATGTTAATGAACTTGAAAATTTATAGGAATAATTATAATGCAAAGCTCTCACGGTTCATTTTTATGAAAAAAAAAACAACAAAAAAACAAAAAAAAGATGATAATAGAAACGCCGTCCTAGCTCGAAATTCTGAATATGAAGCAAATCAACTGTGACTATTTGCTGTTCACTCTAACGCGCTGGGTTTTGTGAAAGGTTAGGGGGAAAGGGAAGCATTCAAAATAAATTTTACTGGCCTAACACGCCTAAACAAAACACATAAGAATCTGCGGATGGTTAAAAAAATAATGTACCCTGTCTTTTTTTTTAATCTTACGCTGTGCGATGATTAATATGCAGATTTATTTCCCTTTCGTTGGCTCAGACAGCACCTTAACATTATTTTCACGCCTCAAGTGAAAAGTGACGTCGGACAGACAGACACTGTGCCTTAGAGCTAAGTGTATTTTTAGACATGACGAAAGTGTGGTTGTACATCGATCAGACCATCGTCGCCCAGACTCTGAGCTTACGTAATTATCTTTTCCATTTCAGTCTTTCAAGCTTGATTTTTGTTTTTGTTCTGTTTTTTTTTTTTTTTTTTTTTTGGTTATTACTTATTGTCTTGGATCATGTCCTTAATTTTCTCCAGCTTTTGAATTCCTAAAATCAGAACTATCTGTTAATTAATTTTTTTGTTTTGTTTAAATTGTAAGGGTCCGAGTCGGCCTATTTTTTAAAATGGTTTTGAACACTTTGAATACACAGTCATGTATTAACGGTATAACATTTAGGTTATGCGGATCATTTTGCTAGGCCGCAAACCTGTATTCAAAAGCAGGCCACCCTGTAAATGTCACCCTTGTCTATCCAAATTAAATCTTTTGAATTTTTAATTTCATAGAAACAAACCAGTGCTTTAAGGTAGGAAAGTGATTCTCCCCATCTCGAAGTTAATGGTATTTTTTTTTTAATTGGATAATGGGTTAAGGATGGGATGAGGTAGGAAAGGAAATTTTTACTTTGAAAGGGAAAATAGGGGTGGAGAATCGGAGCAAAAATGACTGTCGTCTAAAATCAACGACTCTTACGCGTATCCGCACTCGAACAGTGCAGGACGAGGGCAGCTGGGCTTGACCCACTTCTTTGCTCCAGGTTTTTGAGAAGAGTTTATCTTGCCCTCAATAAGTGGGTAAAGTTTGTTGTCTTTTGATAAAAAATTAAGGGTCAAGTGGCTCTTTGCAGTTGGTTTTTATATCCCTTTTCATGTATCCGAAATGGATGGGTAGTTTAAAAAAATAGAAAGATAACACCGACCAAGTCCACTTGGACTGTTGAGTTTCAGAGCTGATTAAGTATTTCTATCGTTTCTCTTTGTTTTTGTTTATTTAACTGCAGCTGTTTTAATTCGGTGATCATTGCTGAGCATATCCAACAAGCATAGACTGCTACATTTTATAATGATTAGAAGAGGAGTGATGAAGACAATCGTGTAAAAAGACAAAAATCAATAAGTCTGGAGAACATGAGCTCCGGGGTGTGCGCCAGACGCCGATTGAATTAATTTTGTCGAAAAAAAAAAAAAAATAAAAATTGTCAATCAGTCTGATATCTCGGTAATGCAAATGGCGACTTCAGAGCATGCTGGTAAACGTAAGCGATATACACTGTTCTATCAAGAGATAAAGAAAAAAGTCGGACATGCAATGAACTTGAATCCTGATCAGCTGAACAAAGCGTGCCAGGTCTAAATAAAGTTAAAATTAACAATGAGGACGATCGTGATGTTTGTTATTAGGTTAAAGTCGATCGTAAAGCTAAGGCTATTTAAACTGGGAATAAGGAAGCACTTATTACAATATATTGTTTGTATACTACATAGCGGCTATAGCATTCGCTGTATATAATAAATTAATCTTATTCTTTCAGCTATACTTTTAGCTTGTTGAGATGATGTTGCGGGCTATTCACAATATTCGGATAGCTGTAAAAAAAAAAAGAATGCCTAGAAAAATTTATGAATCTTGAGGGAACAAGCTTCTTGCAGTTCTAAGTTAATCTCTCTCTCTCTCTCTCTCTCTCTCTCTCTCTCTCTCTCTCTCTCTCTCTCTCTCTCTCTCTCTCTCTCTCGTTCCATTTGAAGTATTTTCCATGGCCTAAATAAAAACAAAAGATATATTTAGTCAGGCTTTGTTAAGACGTTTTTGTTGGCCTGAACATCATATACTCATGCCTGGATTGGTTAACAGCCACGCACATGTACAAACATATTTAGCAAACGAAATTCTCCTTAAGCTACCCCTAGCAGCCGGTAAAATTTTCAGTTGTTTAAACTTCTAACACTCTCTAACATTCTATAACTGTTAATCACTAACTATAAAATAAATCATAGTTCGTTTCGATTACCAGTCTCCATGATATTGTTTATTATCACACGAGGGCTTGGAGCTTAGGATTTAATGAACCGATATGGCAATCTGCGTTCATCCAATAAATCAGCCATTCAAATCGACGCCTGACAAGGAAGCATTAAAACCCAGACTCAGTCTGATTTCTTGTCTGGTTCTTTACTGCTTTTATATATGCCAATAAACTGAATCTCTCTCAAGTCTGTGCAGGAAGTCTCTCTCTCTCTCGCTGTTTAAAGTAGGGTTTTTTTGTCCCTCACTGTCTTTAGCATCTCTGTGTCTAAATTAGATTCCATGCTTTTAAAGATGAACTCAGGGGCTGTTAAATTCTTAGCTTTGTCAGATCAGATGATACAACCAAGAAGGAAAGAAAAATAATGCCGGAGACGCAGGATACCGCCACTAACGGTCTTTTCTAAAATCTCAAGGTACACATATTAAGCGTCTTTCCCAAATGTGCTGAAGATGAGCAAGTTGTTTTTGTCTCTGGGAGGAGCCTATTGCTGATCTGATTTATAAAAGACTGATTTTGCATTTTGTTTCGAACATTGAAGTATTGAGTGGCTGACGTTGAACGCGAGCAAACATCCTTTTGAAAGTAAACACAGTCAGGGTAGAGGGTGAAAGATCAGATTCCAAATTCATGCATCAAAGTCAACAAAAATGGAAAAATATTAAAATTAAATAGAAGCTTATCATTAAATAGCTTAACATCATTAACAGCAACGTCAGGAACAAGAACAGCAAAAATTTATTTGAAAAAAATCAACAAACCCTACAGTAATTCTACACTACACTGCTTCTCTAAATACTGAAATAAAATTATGATAATCTGAAGTATTGTAATCGAAAACGAAGTCAATATCTTTTGCCAACCTAACCACACGTTAGTAATGTTTCCCTATACTGGCATTGGAAATCCATAGAGATATGTAGAGTAAGGCAGGGCCCCTTCCAGTAATCTATATCAGGATTGTCAGTCCTGCCGGCTCAGATAACGAGATCGAACACAGTTTAGGGCCCGGAGTATTCTAGAGTTTCTTAAGCAGCACTCTGAGCAGAGCACGGCCCTGAGTGCTATGTCGGCCCTCATGACTGTGCCGACTTTGATGATCTTGATAGGACCTGAAAGTGGGTCCCCTGTCAACTTGTCAGTCCATTACATTTTTTTAAGCCCTTGAAGAAGTTCTATTCAGTATTTGATCAGTAGTTGCAGAGAAGTTTGGGTTAAAAAAAAGGGCTGAGAAATGTAATAATAGTAGTAATTGGAATTTATTTATATATATATATATATATATATATATATATATATATATATATATATATATATATATATATATATATATATATATATACACACATACATATATATTTATATATATATTTTTTTTAAATGAAGGTCATAGAAGATACAAAAGAACAAACCAACGATGTTCTCATTTTTTTTTTTTTATGTTTAAAGACAATGGCGTTGTCAACGCAACGGTTAAAGAGAATAATGCATTTATTAAAAAAAAAAAAAAGAAAAGAAAAAAGAAAACTTTCATTTGGATTAATCTGAGATGGATATATATATATATATATATATATATATATATATAGAGAGAGAGAGAGAGAGAGAGAGAGAGAGAGATAGATAGATAGAGAGACAGACAGAGAGAGACAGAGAGAGACAGAGACAGAGACAGAGTCAGAGATAGAGATAGAGAGAGAGAGAGAAAGAGAGAGAGAGAGAGAGAGAGAGAGAGAGACAGAGAGAGAGAGAAAGAGAGAGAGAGAGAGAGAGAGAGAGAGAGAGAGAGAGAGAGAGAGAGAGAGAGAGAGAGAGAGAGAGAGAGAGAGAGAGAGAGAGAGAGAGAGACAGACAGACAGACAGACAGACAGACAGACAGACAGACAGACAGGCCGACAAATGAGAAGAAAAAGAGATGAGGGAATAATCGAAACTGTGGTTTTAGATATTGTACGTACATTATCAAGATATTCAAGACAAAATAGAGGCAAACCATTACAACCACGTCTGGACATCCGTCCATCATTCTACACTACCATTCTGTAAACATCACTTTTTAAAGTCTTACCGTGAGTGGCTTGTGTAAGCGGATTGCACAAGGTCTCTGCTCACTCTGTCACCTGCCACGTCCGTCAATTAGACATAGTCTAAGGCCCCGAAGCCGATTTTTTTTTTTCATTCCATAGATTTTATGTCATCCCCTGCCATCGTGCGTGCTAAAGGGGCAATTACGCATGCTATTCGCGTATACGTTCTTTCTTTAATCCCTCTCAATTCCAAAGCCATATGCCACAAGATTGATGTTTGTCCAAATCATGTTGCTAAGTTTAGACCATGCTTTGCCCAATTACTTTTCTGAAATTCATAGCTGTGACAGTTGTTTTCCGGAGTAATCTTGTCTTTATTTGAACACTAATCTTTTTCAGCAGCAGGGAGAAGGGAAAAAACGATGCAAAATTATGAAAGAATTAAATCTGGTCGTTCTCTTTCTCTCTTTGAGACTTAATTTATAACTTTGCTGTTTTATGCAAATCCCGAAATCACTTTCAGGCCCAAAATCATTCAACCAATCACCCCACCAAACAATAAAAGATAAACTAAGCAACTAAGCTATTATTTAATTCATCGTGCTACAGTTAGGCGTGCAACCGATTATTTCATAAAAAAGTAATCATCACCTTTTTGACGAGAGCAATGTGGCTCACTCACCCCTGTCAATGAAACAACCAATGCATAACAATTATAACCTAAAATTAAATAATTTAATAATGCACAAAGAAAATAGAAAAAAAAATACCACCACAAGCATATATATGGATGGAAAAAATGACCGTAAAGGTCTCTATTGGGGAGTCGCCCTAAGGTCTATTACCAGAATGCAAACACATGCGTCGCCCTCATCTTAAACACCCTACGGAAGATCGAGTCTTTACACACTGAGTGCTTTTTCATTTTTGTTCGGTTTTACGTCTGCTGAAACAAAGTCTGATTATTATTTTAATGAACAGATCAATAAAGGATTGTTGATTTC
>JAWDGP010002623.1:732500-777500 GCA_033675545.1 Elysia crispata | reverse complement strand
ATTTTTTTAAAATGAAGAGTTTTTTCTGCCTTTTTTTTCTTTTTGCCTGATCATTATTACGTTTTTTTAATAAACAGTGTATGAATTTCTTTCTATCATCGTGGCAAAATTTATTTGTGGGTAACAAGTTAAAACACCTTTATTTTTTCTCACTTTACTTCAGGTATGTGGGCCACAAGGATTCCATTACAATCAGTGTGTGGAACCATAAGAAGATCCACAAGAAGCAAGGAGCTGGATTCCTGGGCTGTGTCCGCATCATGCCGAATGCTATGCATCACATAAAGGATACAGGATGTAAGCTTTTTATATCTTAATGGTCTCAATTTAAAGTTAAGGCTCTCTGTCTCGATGTGTATTGCCCCCCTCGCTCTCTTCACTTATAGTTTGCTCCTTTTTCTTTTTATCCCTTTTCTTTAACTGTACCTCTGCCTCTCTCTTTCTTTTTCTGTTTCTTCATTATTATGTCACTTTCTTCCTCTCCTTTTCCCACTCTTTTCTTCTTACTGTTTACCCCCTCTTGTAAAAAAATCTCATCTCTCCCAGCCTTGAGATTAGACAGGAGGTTGAAAGCATATGCATAAGACAGAAGGTATCATTCAAGCTTATAAAAACGGAATTTTTTGTTTATAAATTAAACCTCTTCCATCAAATATAAATGTAGTAAATGAATACTTACTACTACTGGTGGTGATCTAAACTATACAGTCATGTAAATGAAAAAACAACATTGAGTAAGAGTCAAGTGGTCGAGCTGGCCTGTCAATATTTTAGCTATGTCAGGAGATTCCGTCTGTCATTTTAAGTATTGTCTAGATTACGAGGTAAAATACAATTCAAGAGGAAAGAATATCTAGGCTAGCCTTTATTAAGTAGCTTTATTTTCTCTTTATTTTGTTTTCCTTCCATGACTGTTCCATGATGATTTTCGTATCTTTTGTTATTTGAAGGTAATACAATTTTGGAAACTTCACGAATGATTTATTTCATTATATTTCAAATTCTTATCTTTTAATCCATAATTTTCATGCTCTTCCCAAACCATACTATACAGCAATAAACAACATAAAACAAAGCAACATACATTATTATTTTGTGTACTCACACACTAATTTCCCATTCCCCTCCTCGACTAAGCTTGATTCTTCAAAAAATGGAACAAAACAAAAGAAAGCTGCTTCACGCCCAATGATGCACAATGTGATAAAAGTATATGCATTCTTTCATGCAACTTTGCTAATACAAAGGTACAAGTCAGCCCGTCTTACACTATTAATATTGGGTGTACATGAAATCATAAAGAGAGCCATCGCTTCAACATGGAGACGCCAGAAGCCTTACTGACAGCTTAGGGCTGAACTGCACAAGTTATGAGACATACAAAACTTTATCTGACATTCTAAGACTTGTCTCAGTGTTCAGCTAATCAATGCACATGAATTATATCCACCTATTGCGAACTCCATGTGCAAGCTCTCTTCAGCAAATCTCAACAATCCAAGACAGGAGGAATGTAAAAGCATTTTACAGGCATTCAAGAAAATTATCAAAAAAAAAAAAAAAAAAAATGCTGAGGCAGGAAACATTAGAGCTTGCAATCCTCTGCTGAAAGTGGCGAATATGGTTGAAAATTTCCAGGATCTAATCATTAATAAAAAATTCTATTCAGTGAAACTGGTTTAGAAAGATGTGAGGTTTACAGAGATAAATGTGCTTGCTTTTTTATTGTCACTCTTCAATGGTATTCTTCTTCGTGAAGCTTTTTTAAAGACATTCTATCCATGTTTCCAATCAACAAGGCTTGTTAATAGTTCTCATTCTCCATTTGTGATCGTCTTAATATTTAGGTTCTTTTTTGTACTCTTTTTGCGCTTTAGTTTTTTTTTTAATTCCTTATCTTCAATCATTTGTTTTTATTAAAGGAAAGTTTATCATATCATTTGTTGGTTGCATAGTAAACTAAGCGGAGCATCGATTGCGCCTTGTTTTTGTACAATCTCTCGACATAAGTCACCTCTTCGCCTTGACAAGTTAAATTAACGCAGTCCATGTCTTGCCCTATAAACTATGCATAGTGTAAGGTTATCTGAACATCTGTTAAAATATCACAGGAAAATATTTGGATGCCTTATCACTGATCAGCCTAGCAATAGAGAATTATTCACAGGTGAAGGAGAATGAAAGGCGAGAAGAAACCAAAGACAGGCGTATTGAAAACACTCATGATCTCTGACATTTGCCTATCTCTTTTTTTTTTTTTTTTTTAACTTTTATTCCCTCCTTCCGCCCCTAATCATCATCATCATCATCATCATCATCTCTCTCTCTCTCTCTCTCTCTCTCTCTCTCTCTCTCTCTCTCTCTCTCTCTCTCTCTCTCTCTCTCTCTCTCAGACACACACACGCACCCCGCTTTAGTTGCACACAACAGCAAGGTGAATGATATGATAGATGTACAGTTAGTAAACTAGTCTTTGTTGTTTAGTAGTTTTTGCTTTTTGCTTACTCGCTTTCTATTCTTTATCCTGTTTTAGTAGCAATTTTGACCACATAAAGATCATTTAAGGCATTGTTGGCATCATGATCATATTTTCTCGAATCAGCATAAACAGCTGTATAAATAAACCACATCTTTAGTTCGAGAAAACGAAAACAACAACAACAAAAAAAAAATGAAAGTAAAAAAAAAAAAGGATTTTTAACCTAAGAGATTCCTTTGTTTTTAAACCTTTTGTACCAAACTAGGTGGAAAATATATTCTGACTGCAGTTTTTGTTATTAGAATTGCTGCATGTTAATGGTTTTGGTACAGTTGTAAGAAAATCGTATTAGATAATTGTGTGTTCTTTATTCTTTTTCTATATTTTTGAATTGAAAAAAAAAATTACCACCATCATGTTTTTTGTCCGAAATGAGTTGATATTTTTTTACGATAGCCATTAGTTTAGCTCAATTCTTTTCTTTTATTTTACAGATGAAATGTCTTTAGGTTAAGGTGAAATTTAGTTCTTACCATTGTTAATTTGCACTCAACAACGGTCTTATCGTGCCTGTGATTTCTGAAAAGTTCTGCGCCCGTAAGCCTCTTGGAGACTCTTTGTTGTGGCTTCTTCACACGAAGTTATGGCGTTGTACGCATATTTCCTATTTGGTTTAAATCATCATCTATAGGCACATGAGAATGAAGCTTACCTAGCCTATGTTAAGTACTGATCTCAACTCATATTGTCAGTCGAGGCATTGCTAAAACTGTTAGAGACCGATGGAAGTGTGTCAAGCCAATTACATGACAAAAAAAAAAAAAAAAGGATAATCATAAATTCTATTGGCGAAGGCTCTCTCTCTGACGTGCTGATCAAATTTACTCGATTGTCTCCCTTGGTACCGTATGGCGGAATCGCTCGGGCGCCATGTAGGATTAGGTTAATTCCCTTGTTTTTAATTTGTGAATAATGCCTGCCTGTAAGGACATTTGAAAGTGCGCCTAATGCATTCGAGTTGGTTTAGTTAGCTAGCGAATAGAGTGCGTTCGAAACGCTTATACATCTTGCGTTTTGGTTTAACATATTACCCGCAATGTAACATCTGCTGTAGCGAAAACAATGTTGCCATTGTTGGCGGCAAGACCAAATTACAACGGCGCCTGACCTTTTTGAAATTGTATTAAATATCTGTCTCTTGTTCCCTTGCTTGCCACTCTGTGGCGCTTTCATTATTGGTTGTCTGTTGATAAAGATCAGTGACTAAGCTGCAGTACGCCAGTGCCTGTCACAGAGGCTCCAATGGATAACATTTTGGAGTCGGATATGTAGATGTAGACATTTTTTATCTAATTTTTTTTAAAAATAATTTTTTGTTTGTTGCAGATTTTGAATTGTTTCAACAGGAGTCTGCCCCCTTTTTACATCTATCAAATCCCTTCCCTTTCCACATCTGCAGCAATAAATGATGTAAAGTGGAAAATTTTGTTAATTTTCAACACATTAGTAAATGAGGGCAGAGTAATTAGTTTTCATGGTTTTTTTTTTCGTTTGTTGTCTTTTAAGTGTGTAGAGTTGGCACGTCAGCCCTGATATCCTCAGGGATACTTTTCTTGTGTGTGGTTTCCAAGAGAGTTATGGGGTGAGTAAGGGGCCTCATCTTGTCAACCTGTCCGACGAGGCTTGTTTAGTTTGCAGAAAAAGTATAGTATCACTTTTTTATGAGCTATATCAGAAAAGAAACAAAGCTTTTGACAATGAACGATAATGCAAGGCAAGTTTGTTTTGTCTGATACAATTACAATTTGATTTTAAGCCAACGGTTTCCTTTCATTCAAGTTGTATTTTTAAAGGATCAAAAAAGGTACTATAAAATGAGAATTTAATCAGTAAGCATAAATATGGATTGTGATTTTTTATTGATTGGTTTAATAAGAGATATCTTCCGTGCCACAAGTTGCTTTGAGTCTCAGGAAGTAAATATTCAGAAAGCCACATATTGTCAATAATGAATACATACTGAGCCGACAATGACAAACTTGAAAACTTTCTTTGGATTTTTTTCTACCTCAAATAATTTCTGCTGTCTTACTTTCAGTTTATACCGTATACTTTTTTATTTTAAGTCTTTGTTTATTTATTTCAAACTTTACTTGTTTTTCTTTCGCCCTCACGTTTATTTTTAACTCCTCTGAACCTTTCTACTCACTTTCTCTTTACCCTTTTACCTATCCCCGTCTATCTCTTTTTCCCTTTCCTCTTCTTATTTATCTCTCGCCTCCTCTCTTTCGCCCCTCCATATTTCTCTTTTCTCTCTCTCCTTCCCATTCCTTTTTTAATTTCTTTCTCCCTTCCTTCCCCACTTCGCCAACTTTTTTTTTCCATATTTTTTGTAAAGGGGATGGGGGAAGTTTTAATCATCTGTGCTCTTTCATACTGCGGGGGAATAATCTCATTGTTTCGCCTTCTTTAACATGTTTACTTTTTGTCTGTCACCGATTCTTCATTGAACTGTATCACCACTTGCAGCCACTCCCACTTAAGCATTACTCAGCTTCGATGAGCCAATGTCTATTTTCATCTCTTACTTCATTTGATTATCTGCTAGCAACGAGTGCTCTTGGCAACCGTACAGAGGCTTGCTCCTAACCTCGCCTTTAAAATCTAGTTCTCCGCTTCTAATCATTTTTCAGTGGCTTCAGCTGCGGAGCAACAAGAAGATAAATTATCATGCAATCTCTTTCTCTCAATAAAGTACATAATTTGTGAGGGATCGTTAGTTTGTGAGTTAATGTTAGCGAGAACAAGATTATTGAGACAAGCTGAAAGTGGGTTCGAGCTCTCAAGAGCTGGGTTTTTATGTTTCGATGAATATTTAACACTTAGGGGCTTGAGATAGAGAGAGAGAGAGAGAGAGAGAGAGAGAGGGGGGGGAGGAGGGAGAGAGAGAGAGAGAGAGAGAGAGAGAGAGAGAGAGAGAGAGAGAGAGGGGGGGGGGGGGGGAAGGGAGGGTTGGAGGGGCAAGGAAATCTTGTCATTATTGAGTCCACGATATCAACAGCGAAACAAGTTTTCATTTTTTTTTTTAAAGGCCAGGAAATAGATATAGCTTAGTATGATGATTTGCGCTTTAAGAATAATTTTATTGCAGTAGCACATCGCATGATGATATTAAAAGTAGCAACAATTTGTCTGCATGTCTTGATATTACATCTGGCATCTTTGGAACAATATTGAAAAAAATCAAATCATAATCCAGGACTTTTTTCTGTACATTTTCATTAAACAAAAAAAAAAAAAAAATTACATTCAGGTAATTCAAATTTATCATTATTGCATAGTATGAAGACTTTACAGTCTGTGAGAGTTGCAGAAAGCAGGGCGTGTACCCTTCTGAATATTCAAATTGCAGATGCAAGCATTAACATTACTAAAAGACTCGTGAAGCAACAGATTAATTTCGACATGTATAATGCATATTACGCACAAGAAAAGAGCAAATTACACGCAGCGTCACTCAGTCGTGAGGATTTTTTTTACGCCTTAATGGGTGCAAATTAGGGTTATCAGGTGATTAGCATACCAGCAATGTTTATTTTGTGAAAAATACAGCGAACTTGTTTTTCCCATCTACAATTAGTGTAATGTTTGCTCTCAAGGCAATCAAGATTTTACAGTTTTTAAACGTATGTACGTAATTCCCTAAACAAAATTCCACAGAATCTGACTAGACATGACTATCGTTCAAAAAATATTCACAACAGTACTGATCCTGGCTTAACAAGTTAGTGTAACTCTTATGCCTCAAAGCACTGGAATATGATAACGGCAACAGAAATGATGTACAACATTTTATTGTCAAGTATATTAAGAGAGTTTCAGGGGAAGTGTGTGTGTGTGTGTGTGTGGCGCGCGGGGGGGTGCTGCTGTCTTGGCAGCGGTTGAGCAGATCTATACCCGGGCACTGTGAGTAAGTTTGTGCGGGACAGGGTGTACCTGCTGGCGGCGGACTTGATAGTAGTACGAGGCCCAGGCTGGAGCAGAGAAGATTACCTGGGGCTGTTGTTACATCCTTGACTGCGGATAGAGACGTTGAACCGCCACATCCCGAAGGTGACCTTGGAGAGCGTCATGTCAGGGAAGAAAATATAGCAAATTTGGCAGGCGCTCAACTCGTAGATAGGCATAAGCGCCCAACACTGGGGAGCAATCATTCATCGTTCTTTACAAATCCATTTTGGCTCGTCTTTTTATTTATTTTTGTACTAATTTTTTGTATTCGTAATTAAAGTGTTCCGGGCACTTAGCATGGCACTAAAACAAAACTATCTTTATGAATTTGTGTATTTGTTGTTTCTTTTCCCCCATTTGATTCCAATTTTCTAAACCTACAACCATTAGCGGATCGTAAGTGGAACATTCGACCGTAACAGTAAGAAGCTCGGCCACTATGGTCATTGTGTGAAAGTTGCCTTGGGCAGGACTGCTCTTCTTTGTTTACTCGCTTGGTTTTACACGAATACGATCGACATGATCAGCTTCAGTAAAGATGTTTGTGATTATGCTCTCCCTACCAGTAAAGTCATTTTTTGATTTGCTGTAATAATGTTGCGTTTTGAAATTTCTAATTTGCTTGTCACGCAGAGGCCAGCAATGCACTTTATTCCAGAGAGTCTAATTAATATTAAATAATTTTAGAAAGTACTGAAAATTAGTTCTTACACTTGGATATATAAAACAGTTGGTTAACTCTTTGTAATTTGGGTAGTTCATTTTCGTAATTGAAGAGCGCCATCCTCAAAATAAAAATTCTTAAATTCTTATTATTCAAACTATTATCTCCACCCTCGTCAGGTCGATTTTTTTTTTTTTTTTTGACTAAACTGTGATAAAGAGAGAAATATTCATGTTAGTGCATGGGGGCGAAACGTTAAATGCGAGAGTAACTTTTTTTCTCTCGACGTAACTTTGTGTATTGTCATATCTTCGATTTATATTTAAAAATTGTTTATGCGTTAGCAAGGAGAAGTGACTCCGTGGTTCATTTTAAGCGACTCGATCAGCAGTTGAAACCGCTAGTTTGGTTTCTAATAGCTTATTTTACAATGCCAAACTTCGACACGTCAAGTATCGCTTATACCAACACTTTAAATGTCATCATGAGGGATGCCTCGTACGAAAGACCTATATTAATGGATGAGAAAATTTAGTGATATAAATCATGATGAATCTATGAGACATTTTTTTTTTATTTATAGCATAGTTTTATATGGTATTACTTTTCCATTTTGGCGGTTGTAGTTTTGTTACTTCTCCACGGTTCTCCACACTCTCACGAAAGGCAAATATGAAATGTTTTTGGCGTAGACGTTTTTTTTTGTTTTTGTTTTTTTTTATTAAACTTTTTTTTTTGTTATTTTTTAATTCTTTTTCTTTTTATCAAACGAAATACATTCATGCGCTCGTTTTCCCCCTGGCAAAGCAGGCTTTGTTTAAAAGATGTAACAGATTTTCTACCTGATAGGGAAAGGTGCATGTCGAGACATAAGCTAGTGAAAGGTAACACCAAACAGAAAGGCATGCTTTCTTTTACATCGCGAAACCTGAATGGAGATTTCATCATAAGTGTTTCTCGAGGTTTCTCCGCGTACGCGCTTCTACGAGCATCTTCATTTTTTTTTTGTTTAAGTATATGCCTTAAAAAAAAATATTCTTTATTCACTTTTATCTTTTCTATTCAATTAAAATCAAAAAGGCAGTTTCAGCGTCATTTGTGATGAAAGCTGCCAAGCACTTTTGTCTAGACACAACTCATCAGTTGAAATACGCAAGACTGTGCTACAGTTTATTTTGATGTACGAAAGGAATTTATAGCATCTCCATGCGGACTGATAATAGAAGATTTTCTAAATTTAGACAAAGTTTGTTGATATGTCTTTGGATTGCAGGAATGTCTCGAAACCTGCCCTTGGTTTGGTCTATTTTCAGCCAACTTTAACCGACCTCTTGGCGTCCACATTCATTAAGTAGCTTGCGATTTAGGTTGGGTGTATTTCTTAATTGTAATTTTTTTAGTGTAAAAGATACCTTCATAATTCAGGGTGATTATTCAGTATCTAATCCTCTCTCACTCACAATAGGGCCTTTGAATAACGTGCAGCCCACCCCATTCCTCTGTTCTTATCTCATGTGAACTATCGGCAGCCTGTTGGGCCCTTGATAAGACAAGATTGAAAACCAGTGTAGAGCCTGCTTCAGACGATGGTGGGAGACATGTTCATTGTCAATGCCAAACATGTAATCTTAGAAAACAAAGATATTTATAGAGGCAGCGGCTGCTAATTAGAGGAACGCAAAGAGATAAAAATAGGAGGCAGGCGGACTCAGGAATCGTTATTTGTAGAAAAATCAGAGCCCAGGAAAAGGCACGCTGTTTCTTTTTCTTTATATTTAAAAAGAGACAACGAAGAGAAGCACGGCAGTTGTTTTTTTTTTCAGAAACAAGACCAAACCTGCAGCGGTATTCTTCTATAGTTACTTTCTTTTTTCATCAGTCAACCATTCCAATTTTTGGTCCGTGCAATAACTGAGGGAAGAGAAAAAAGAAAGACGAGGTTGGGAGGATAATGCTTGTGGAAAAAGGAAAAATTTAACTACTCACTTTGTTTATCCCCATGTTGCTCCTGACTCATAAATCTCGACTTGCCTCGTGTTTTGTGTTTGTTTCTTCTTTTGCTCCCTCACAATCAGTTTACAATTAAAGCTGTAACGTGCGTGGTAATCTTGAGAATGTTCTCGTTATTTTTTACATGTATATAATTGAAGCAGTCAGGTTTCGTCGTTTGTTGAAAACCTTCACATTCTTGGAGCGCAATGATCGATGTCACTTCGTCACCTTATAATTGATCTCCCTTGATGTTGCTGGGAGAATTAAAAGTCTTATTTAAATCCATCTCAACCCTCTTTATATATAGACAATAGACACGATCAGTTTCAAAACTTTTCATTATAGACCTTTAGTTTCCAACTTGTAGATCAAGCAGTTTTACATTCGTTCTATGCTTTCGAAACGTGTACCTCAAACTATCTTTGCTCATCTCTTTTCCTCTAATATTCCTTATTATGTATGACTGCACCGCGCCAAAACATAACAAAGCTGAGTCTTCTCTCTCGATTTTTCGTAAAAGATCAAGACAAAGTCCTGAAAAAGTTATATTTCAGTGTGGGACACGTCATGACTATATTTTTAACGTTTGACGTTCTCGAACAATTTTACCATTTCATTTGAATACGTTTTTGAAAAAATGGAACCCAATATGGCAATCAAATTAAAAGCGAAAGAAAACAATTCAGACTTAAACGTAATACTGTTTAAATCAAGTAACTTTATTCAACTGAAGTGTCACGTTTGGAGGTAGGCCTGCCCTGCCTGCAGAGGATAAAAGAGAAGCCAACATTGTGGTGACCACATGCACCTTTCCAACCACACCTGTTTGCCCTTTCTAACCACGTCCAACCGCAGTTCGTAGTGGTGAGCACTCAGACCCTATGGCGTTCAATAGTTCGCACTCGCTGCAGCTTTAACTTTTATTTTCCCGCATGCACCAATACATGTAGTCCTAGATCCTACTTATGCTCTTAAGTCATCTTTCTTTCCCCTTATATATCGGATAAAATTAGCTCAATATTTCCTCCCTTGGAACTCAAAACACTACTACGCACACGTACATACTAAGTTCAGCTCTGTTTTTACCGCGGCCAATCCCATTCTCTCTCCCTCCTTCCCCTCCCCCCCCAAAAAAAAAAACAAAAAAAAACAAAACAAAAAAAAAACAAAAAAAAAACAAAACAAAAAACATTTCCTTAAGGAATAACGCATTTTCTGTAAGGTGTGGAGCAGCCCAAGGTCACTCTATTACCTTTTTTTTTTTTTTAGGAGAAAACATATCGCTGTCTTCTGACCTCACCATTTATGACCCAGGTCAAAGTAATATGCACCCAACGTTTCTTTTGGCCTCAAACTCATTTTCCCTGCTCTTTTAACTGCATGCTGCTCAGTATGTCCTTTTCTTTTCCTCATTAGTTAAGAAAAAATATGCACGTTTTTCTTTCTACCTGCCCTGAATAGAACATTAAAGCATAACGTTTTCGACATTTTAAATACAACCAAAGCAAGCAGATGGAGTAAATAATACCTTTCGTTTTTCCCCCGTTTGCATTGCATTAGAAATAAGAAAAAAATAGTACGGGCTTCAGTTCCTCATTTGGAAAACATAAAATATATACCTCTCTCACATAATAACGTGATTGCTTTTTATTCAAACACCAGATCTACCTCTCCACAAGCATTTTCGCTTGATCCCACATGACTTCATTCATCAATATAATAGTTCTCAGCGTTTTTGTTTTGTTTTTCTTTGCTTATCAACTTGGCTTTCAAGTCTCTGTAGCACTAACTTTCAAGTATTAAAAAAAAAAAAAAATCCTCGTAAAAATAGTTAGATTTTGTTATCTACGTGTAGGTTAGATTTTGTTATCTACGTGTAGGTGAACGTTTAAAATATAGGATTTGTAATTTATTACAAACTCTTAATACGATAAGGTTGAAATAAACTTCTTTTGCTCTTTTTATGGAAAGATCGTTTAGAGGTAGAAGTTTAATGTGAATACCTCCACACATATACACATCCACCCACATCCACACCCCTTCTCTCTCTCTCTCTCTCTCTCTCTCTCTCTCTCTCTCTCTCTCTCTCTCTCTCTCTCTCTCTTATCTCAGTTTGTTCCAGCTCGGAATCTCGCGCTCTGTACGATTGGCTACCAGTGTTCTTGTATTACAGTTACCTTTTCCCACTGAGCTCTGCCTCGAGGCCTACCTTCTTTGCCCCCTCTCATGTCCTCGTTTGTGCGCACGCACACAGAAAGGTGATGTGTTTTGCATTCAGAAATAGATCATTGAAACATTTCTACTCAGCGAGACAGGAGGCTGCAAAATCTCATACTCTGTAGGAAGCCATGTGTTTGGTTGTGATGATATTTTTTTCATGAGTTGTTTTAGAGCTTGATATAGACTAGGGATTATTCTTGTTGTAGGTTTGGGTCAATAATGGATTGAGATCATTGTTCGCCAGTGCTCTTAGTTATTCATAATTGCGTGGATTGTGTTGAAGTCTGTGATCTTAACTTTGCTTGTAAAGTGAGGACTCGATTCATTGTATCACAGGATATCATTTACTTTATAAATAGACGTTTCATGACTTGTGGGAGACAAGATTTTTAACCGAACGAGTCTGATTTCTCACAACGCTTTGCCAACAAAAGGCCTGCTGGTTTTTTTTTTTTTTTTGCCTTCTTCCAATTCCAAAGCAAAAGGGAAAAAAAATTCAATCTTTTTTTTTAAATCTATAACAGACATGGTCTCTTGTTTTTCCTTGAAAAAAATTACATGCGATTTTTATGTGGACATTCAGTATCCGTGTAGGAAAAGTGAATAAATCCATATCTGCTTACTATTAAAAAGTTCAAAGTTTAAAAGGCAAGGTCTTATTTATAAAACATTGATTTACTCCGATTTTAATCGTATCGTTTGGTTGCAGAATTAGTTTTGTTTCTTGCGAAACATGGCTGATATTAAACGCGTCTTAGAGGAGCAGACTTTTGCAAGAAGATTGCATTTCAAACAATCCCATGCAAAGAGAGAAGGTTTTCGATTTTTCAATTGTGACTAACGTTTCACCTTTTTCAAACTGAATTTTTTTATTTTACCAAAACACTGCCACAGTGTGCAAAGAGAACCAATTTTACTGCACGTTTTTCAAGACAGGCCTTATTGTTGATTTCGTATCCTTCCACAGTGATTTAATCACGATTTGGGTTTTAGACTTTTTGTTTTTACTGACCTCTATCTTATGAAATGTTTGTGAGAAACCTGATGTATTAACTTTAGAGTTGTTGCTTTTTTGTTGTTGTTGTTGTGAAGAGTACCCAATTTTCAAAATGGTTGCAAGTTAAATTCTTAGTCAGATCCCATTGTGTAATGGCTGTCGAAAGTCAGCTATCTTGGACGCCATCCATCCGTCCTCACGCTTTTAGCAGCCATGGCCGTCAAAACAGGCCTTCAATCATGCGCCTTTCCACCTCCGTTCCGTGTAATCTTAATCACTTGGAAGGTGAGAGCCCTGGGCCAACACGGCTTCTCCTGCTTGGACCTCGTCCTTTGGAGTCTGCCCGGAGACAGAATATGATTGCTCATGTCCAGCCCACGTCATCCCTTGCCACCCGGCGTATCGTCCGCGCTGGCACTCCGGGAACCCCGAATTCTCCCGTGACTGCTGATCGACGCTGGGTCCACATTAGTAGGCCGGGCTCTATGGAAGAAGCCCCGCCTCCAGGCTATGACGACATTGACATCGACGGTGGCGCCATCAGCGAAGGAAGTCGCAGTAGCTCCAGCAGCCCAACGCCGGCTGTTGCTCCACCTCGAGAAGATGTGGTGCTCGAGTCGAGACGCTCCGTGACGCGTGCATCCGTCCCAAGGACCTTCGGAGAACCATCTGGGTCTAGTGGGCGCGATTCTCCGCAACCTTTCCCGTCCACCAGCGACTGCAATGCTCCTGCGTTCTCACCAAGCTCCCTAGCTGCCCGCAGGAATAGCGTTACGGCTACATCTGTGGCCTCACCATCCCCCTCCGGGTCATCTGCTACTGGTCCATCTACTTATAGAGCTTGGTCTCCATTAGTGACTCCGAGACTTGCAGCTTCACCCTCTTCCTCTTCTTTAAGCTACCATTATCACCGCCCTTCTCCACTCTCTGTGCGGTCAGAATCCATGTCTCCTTTCTTACATTCTTACTACAACTCGCCTTTGCATTCTTATAGAAACACGCCAATGCACACTTATAGGCGAACACACACATGGGCTCCCATCTCTAGCTACATGGTTACACAGAGGCCCTTGTCCAGCGTGTCAAATTCTGTCCGCTGTCCTAGAAGGTCCATGTCCAACAGCTGTCTCAGCACTCTCAGTGCACTCAGCAGCATTAACAGCAGCTACAGTAACAGCAGAGACGATATCAGCAGCATCGGTCGTCTTGGATACACAGCATTCCATCGCAACAATTCAATGGAGAGTGTAGGATCGGAGTCCCTAGCTTCCCCAAGCACCATGGGTCCTGTCGCCATGCCTATGACTCCGGACTCGCCCCAGTCCACACACACTGGACCATGGTTCCGAGATACAAATAGCAGTAACCCTGCCTCCCCTACCCAGTCTCAGGCCAGGTTTCACATTTCAAGCAACATTCCAAACTCCCCAACACACTCGCATCATCGCTTTCGTGTAGCGAACAATAACAGTACCCCAGCATCGCCTACCCAGGCCAGAATCCACATCTCTAACACACCTACCCAGCAGGAAAGCCACGCCCCTGTTAGCAACACTCCAGCGTCCCCAACCCAGGCAATGCCGCGTCCCAACTGCTTGGGCAGCACACCTCCCTCCCCCACCCACCAATCCCCTCAGCGTTTCCCCCCTCCCGCCAGCCGGCGACTAAGTCTCCCCCATGTTCGTGTTTCAGTCCAGCGGCTAGACCTGCAGCGACAAAACTCGGAAGACTCGGAGGCGGTTCGTGGTCAGATTGTCATCAGCCTTATCTCACGTGACAGGGGAGGGGGTGGAGTCCCTAGTCAACCGTCCGCCGTAGACTCCTCCTCTTCCTCTGCCCAACAGCACCCACCGGCCATCCCATACGATCCAAATGAACTTCCAGAGGGGTGAGTACTTTTAGTTTTCTTCCCTTAATTTCAACGCAGAAGCACTTCTAGCCTTATTTTAAACCTACTTGTTTTCATCCGCTACTACCTTTCTGATCTTTTATCTTTCTTTACTATCTCAAATGACTGCAACCTAGGTTCCCATTTTCATTATGTTTAAAAGACAGCAGAAGAGGAGGAAATTGCGTTGGAAAAGCCAGATCATTGTCCATTCGTCTGATCCGCCAAAGATCTGGGGTTAACTCAGGTCAGTGTGACTTATTGGTGGAAGTGAATTGAAGCACACCAAAATCAGCATCATGTATGATTAGAAGATCTACTAAACCGATGGTTAGTCTTTACAGATGATTTGGTGGTCTACTCTTTTACTCGCCTTATAACTAAACCCTCGATTTCATGCTTTCTTTCATTTTACACTCTAAATAATATATAAAGACTAAATTTGATTCATATTATGCAAAAAACAGATTTTACATACCTCTCTCTCTCACTCTATCTCTCTTCTCTGACCTACTTTCTGTGATTTTAACTCTCTCTCTCTCTCTCTCTCTCTCTCTCTCTCTCTCTCTCTCTCTCTCTCTCTCTCTCTCTCACAACACGCTTGAACTGGACTATCCTGTTAGCATCTCGTTATATATCTGAATTTTTTAGCCATTCTGTTAAAGTATCAATTTTTACTTAAAAAAAAAAGAAGGCAAATCACCCAATCACTTTAGAAATAGTATTACTTTTTTTTTAGAGCTTTGTAACCTTTTGATTCTAGACGATGCTTAACAATTATGATGTTTCTATTTAAAACGTTTCGCTTCCTTGCCAAGAACGTGTTATTTAGCATGGATTGGTGATGGAAAACTTAAACTAAAGTCACATTCTCCATACGGAATCACAGAATAGGACCATTGACAAATGTTTCGCAGGACTCGGCTAGCTTTCTCTTGTTTATGCAGGAAACAACAAAAATAAAGGTTGCTGGCTTTTGGCTGCTTTTTTTTTTTTTTTTTTTTTAAGAGCAAACCAGGTGGAGTAAACAGTTGGATGCCGTGCTATTTTCGACATTCCCAACTGACGTCTCAGAAAATCCTGCTTTGCTTTTGAGTTAGATTTAGGCGCATGCATATTTTAAGCCTGCCATATCCTAATTCTTCAGTCTTATTCCGGACTTGATGTAAAACATTATGTATACGAAATTCCGTATAATACGTCGACCAATAGTGTACTAGTTGTGTATTTTCTCACCTGAGATTTGAAAGTCACCATTGACGTTAGAGTTGCTTGTTCGCCCTCTCTGCCCTCCGTCATTTGCTTGTTTGATTTGGTGGAATGATTCGCAAAATATGACACAAGGAGAGCCAAGGTTCTTAGAGGGAACATTTTTTCTAGGAATTTTTAGATCTAGATCTATATAGTGGCATTTTTGGTTAACTAAAATCGCATCCTCTATAGAATAAAAGAATAAAAGCAACTATTTTGTTTTCGAGGAGGGAGAAGCAAGAGGTGAAACGAGAGGGTTTTTTTCTGTTCTAGTTGCATTATGTAGTCACTTGGAAGGAAAACTTTAAAAGATCAAGTTTTACAGGGTGGGATTGACGGATTTAATGACAAAATTTTGTGAAACCCTTGGTGTGAATGCATTAATTTCTTACGAATTGTAAGCTTGGAGCTATTTCAAAATAAGTTTTGCGGTTTTGCGAATGCGTTCAATCTAAAGAGCATGTACAACACCAGGCGAAGAACGAGATATCTAAAAGATTTCATGTTTAAAAGTACACTTACTTGCATGAAAGGAGTGTGTTACATTGTTTTTCTCTTGCACAATTATTAACTTCTAATGAAATGCCAAAACCATCCGGCATTTTTAAAGAGATGACAGGGCTGTATCACTTTGCCCCATGGCATTATTAATTAATCTACACCTGACATCAAAGGATTTGATCAGAAAGTAGCTCTTCTCCCTGAAAATGCCAGTCTGTATATAATTTTGCTGCCCCTTTGGGGACAAAACCCATAAACACTTTGTGATAGGATCCTCAGTACAGGCGCCTTGGCTGGCAAAATAGTGGCAAAGCTCATGGGCACTTGCTTGACCTAGATTCTCAACACCAAGTACTAGAAGCATGGCAGCTGCTGAATTCGTTAGGCCCTTAATTTATATTCCCCTTTATTGGCCCTGAGTACGAACAATCTAGATTAACTTTTGTTTTCTCAGCTACGATCCTGGGGCCATCATGTTTATATTGCTCAACGAAGTAGCCGCAATATGATTTTTTCTTTTTGCATATATAATAAAGCTGCTTTAAAAAAGAATACCAAAGAGAATCTGCATCTAGTAACGCAATTATAATTGTGATCCTTTTGAACACGATATAATCTAAATGTTAACAATTTTCACCTCAGAGTCAAGGAATTGCATTCCTCTCTCTTTGTGAACGTAGGAAAAAAGTTCTGTCTACGTTTACAAGCGGTTTTCGCACCCTGTGACCGTCTGTGGAGCCAGACTGTCTATGTAAAGAGAGATGTTTGTAAAAAAAAAATATTCCCTCAAACCAATGCCCTTGTGTTTAAAAATAATGATCACCAGGTGTTTACAATTTTATCAGGATCCCTGACAAGACCTTTTACTCTGAAATCTGATGTTATTAGCCTTCGAATTCAGCATCGATTTTAACAATGGTCTCTTTCACAGTTGTGAATTAACTGATTTTTATATATATCTCTTTCGCATTTTATGTTGAATATCAGAGTTGGATCGTCTTCCACGGCTAATTATATTAATGCCCTCTATCAAAGATTTGGTTAGGTCATAGTTCTTCGAGTTAGAAAGATTTCTTTTAACAGCAGGGGCTGTTTGGCTGCTCTTTTTCTTTTAGGGAAATAATGGTAGTTTTTACTTTATTTCCCCGTAATGAATTATGAAGCATTTTGTTTACAATTCAAGACTGGATTGGGGGCATTAGCGTAGCATGGTTAATTTGACATGTAAAGATAAGTTCATGTTTTGTTTTGTTTTTATAGTTTGGCATTTTACAAGTTTCCCGAAGAAATTCGTACAGAGCAAAAATCCATGTTGCTAACTCTAATATCTGCTTGTATAATGTGCTCTCTCTCTCTCTCTCTCTCTCTCTCTCTCTCTCTCTCTCTCTCTCTCTCTCTCTCTCTCTCTCTCTCTCTCTCTCTCTCTCTCTCTCTCTCTCTCTCTCTCTCTCTCTCTCTCTCTCTCTCTCTCTCTCCTCTCTCCTCTCTCTTTCTCTCTCTCCCTTGCCCTTTATCCATCTATTCATTTTTTTAAATAGAAAGACATTTTGCTGCGCAGGCAATTTTCTGTATTATAACAACTACAAATTGTATTTGTTGTTCAAGGAGTTGTTCCTTTTTGTGCAAGTTAGTTATATAGCTTTTGAAGTGCTTGTTCTTTAGCATTTGATCAATGTAAATTAATTTGTCAAAATCGTTTCTTGCACACATAAAAATAAAAAAAAAACTTGACATATACATTCAATGAACTTTGCGAACTAGATCTATTAGCGCGCGTTGGCATTATGCTGTAACCATTATAATATTTTGTAAACTTAAATCTATCTATATGGTATTAGATCCATGCCATGCGTCATAGAGGCTATACAGGTTGATGTGATGTATGTAACGGAGACTGAATAATTTTGTTTGTGCACCTCATTCCTTCAAATTCAATATAGTTGAGCTTTTGTTTTTTTTTTCTTTCCAAAATTTGGACAAAAACATCTTATGACTTACATGCCATGTTGCGGAAAACCATAGCGATCCAACATGAACCTGAGTTGAATGTAGCCATAAGAGAGGCCACTGACCTATTTGTTTATCACTCGTCTGGAGGAAAAACAGAAAGTGTGCTGTAGATTCTTACCCATAAATATTCGTTTAAATGGGTAATGGAAAAGGATAATGAGATGAACTGTGTTGCAGTTGGGTAAAAGAAATAAAATTATTATAACATTGGAAGAGTAAAACGATGGACAGCATTAAATATGTTAGCTTTCTGCCAGGCACATACGAATCGCTGAAGGCTGTAATTATCTCGCATACACTTACACTCAACTTTACGAGCTGAAGGCATTGCTGCTCTCACCTTTGTTTTTAATTAAAAGGTTTTTAAAGGGCGTTGGTGAGCAGGTTTTTTTTTTTTTTTTTTTTTTTAACTCCTTATCTAAAGAACAACATGAATTACGAGAAATCGGTTGCCACACCTTTAAAAATAAATTGGGTCTTTTTTGTCCTAGAAGAAAGGAGGTATTTATCTTGAGTGAGAGTTAGATGCAGGGGGGAAAAAAAACTGGTGTTGGAAGATGAGGGCGAGTGCGGATTGATGAGCTGTGTGGGTCGTCGAGAGAAAGATACACACCAGAGTGTATATGTGTGTTATAGAGAAAGAGAGAGAGAATTTAAGATAGAATAGTAATAAGAAGAAGAAAGAGAGAGAGCTGAGCCAGAGAGACAGAATGGTAATAATAATAATAATAATAATAATAATAATAATAATAATAATAATAATAATAATAATAATAATAATAATAATAATAGTAATAATAATAATAATAATAATAATAATAATAATAATAAGAAGAAGAAGAAGAAGAAGAAGAAGAAGAAGAAGAAGAAGAAGAAGAAGAAGAAGAAGAATAGAGAGAGAGAAAGAGAGAGAGAGAGAGAGTGAGAGAATGAGTGAGTGAGTGAGTGAGAGAGAGAGAGAGAGAGAGAGAGAGAGAGCGAAGAGAAAAGGAGATTGCAAAAGGGAAAGGAAAGGCCAGATCGATACACATTTACACATACAGAATGGGAAGAATGAAATAGCGTCGTATTTGTAGGTGTGTAAGTGAGAACGATGAGGGGAGGCGCTAGTGCAACAGAATGCTGGAATATCTTTGCATTTCATACCATGTTTTCCTTTAGTTCTGATTGTCATGTGATGATAGATATGAAGCAATGTTTTTTCAAACCATTCTTGATGTTAAATCTGCCATCACCTGGAGCCCAGATGTAGCTTCTTTGTAAAACATTTCTGTGATATGCTTCATATAATTAACATTTAAAAGATGCTAACATTAAGTGACCCTGACTTCATCAGTTATGTTATTGATTTATCTCAATAGTCGTTTAAAGAGTGTGTGTGTGTGTGTGTGTGGGGGAGCACGAAGAATGTAGGCGCAAAATTTACGTCAATATATATATATATATATAGGTTTAAATGTAATTAAGCGGAAGGCTTCACCTTCAGTGTTCCATGTTACCATGACTGATATAAGTGATATCTATCTTTCAGTGTTATGAATGGTACTTTCAAGAGGTATAATTATAAAAATGAAGAATTTAAGATAAAAGATTACCATCAATTTGGACCTCACAGCAAACTTAAATGTCAGTCAGACTAGTGCAATATTTTTGTTTTTAGATTTCTACAAACCACTCAAATGTTGATCGTCTTATTCTTGTGCTGTAATGACTTCACTATTTACGTTTTGCTGTACCGTATAATAACAAGCCTATGCGGAAATTAAATTTAAACTCATCGGATGAATTTAAATATTTGAAAACTAAAATTGTGGAAAAACCGTGCACTCTTTCACCTGAGGCTCTCACACGGAATATCTTGATCGTTCCACTAACTTTAATGGCTGTTTTTAAAATAGGTTTAACGTGCCCAAGTTTCCCGAGACAAAAAGTTTCGTTAAAAGGTAAGAGGGGGAGAAAAAAAAAAAAAAGGCAAGACCAGGAAGAATATGAATGACTATCAAGGAGGGGAGAATTAAAGTGCGCCAAATTGCACTCAATTTTACATAGTTTTCACCTTTCTTCTCTTCATGAGATGTTTTAGAGATATAGGTCGTGAAGATGTTAAGATTGTAATGAGATTGTCTACGACTTTCGTTTTTCTCGCTCTTATTTTCTCTTCAGTTTGTCTCTTTCTCAGTTCACTCCCACTCTCCGCTCCTCTGCCTGTCTGCATGTCTGCCTATCAGTTACTTTCACTTATGCTCACACACCTTTATTATCCTTTACTCTCTCTCTCTCTTACTCTCTCTCTGTCTCTGTGTGTGTGTGTGTCTGTCTCTCTCTCTCTCTCTCTCTCTCTCTCTCTCTCTCTATATATATATATATATATATATATATATATATATATATATATATATATATATATATATATCACTTTTGCTGTTACGCTCTGTATTTTTCATTTCTCCTCCACTCTCCGCCCTACTCTCTCTCTCTCTCTCTCTCTCTCTCTCTCTCTCTCTCTCTCTATATATATATATATATATATATATATATATATATATTCATTTATATATAATCTTTCTCTCTTTATGGACACCTCTTTACTATCTTTAAACTCAAAAAGTCTAATAATTACTAGATCTCTCCCTCCTGTTAGCCGCCCTATCCCATTCTAGAAGAAATCACTGGAAGACAAGCAAGTTCTGACCCCATTCTGAACGTGCCTTACTGTTACAAACTTCCATCGTTGTATGTTTACAGACGGCTGTCACATTGGATCGGTCTCTATGCTTGCAAAGGTTTTAAAGTTTTTAAGAAATGAACTCTCACAATGTTTAATGAAAAAATAAATGAACAGAACCGTGATCTTCATGGCAATTTTTTTTTCTAAAATTAAGAATTAATTAGAGTTTATCAGGCCTCGACATAAAATATGTATGCATAGTTGGCTAAATGGAAATCAGCTAATTCTTTATTTTTGCAAAACTGTTTTACGAATCTTTTTAAATGTTTATTAGAAGACAATGAATTTCTTCGAAAAATGCTAAAGGTGCATTGCCTTGCGGAAATAATTATTCATAGCCTCGCATTCGTGCTCATAATTATGTTTATAATGATTTGTAAATAGATTTGGAATTTACAAAACTAACTACTTATTCTTATTTACATCGTTATGAAAGGTGTCCTCGTGAGGCCTATTAACATGAACATATCATATCTTATTTAGTTTCTGTCGCCATTTATAAATCATTTATGAATTAATCATGATCATCATCATCATCATCATCATCATCATCACCACCACCACCACCACCATCATCATCATCGTAGTCCTTTTATCATCATAAGCTCTATCAGAATAATATACTTATATTATTGCCATCTTTTATACCATTCGCAGTAATATCAGTAATATCATCCTTGATACCCTCAAACATTAAAGTTTATAACTGCAATCCTTATCAGGACAAAATCAGCATTAGACAGGAGTTTCCGCTACCGCGAATCTGGTTTTTCTCGTTACAATAGGAACAGTGTAAAATTCATGGACATAGGCAATTTCACTTGAGATATTAGAAGTGTACATAGTTGTGACACTGGAAATCTGCACTATCGTAACCTTTTAGTTGGCATTTAAAGTATATTAATGTCAGAACCCGCTGGCGCTTTCCAAATGTGATAATCTTCAAAGTGCGACAAGTCGTGGCCTTGTTGCGTATGCTGCTTTCCCGTTCTAAACTTAATTGAACGCATTCATGTCGCTTGTCCCTATTTGCTCTGACAAACGATTAACGAATGCTAGATCTAGATTCCTGTGCATACTAGTTCATGACGAACTGTAAAATTCACATGCACAGGAAACATCGCGAATGGTCGGTAGTCACTTCCAGGAGACGGTAAAAGCGTGGGAACAGAGGACTTAATATATATGTTCCAGACTTGTTTTTAAACAAGTATCGCCCCACCCCCTTCTCTCTCTCTCTCTCTCTCTCTCTCTCTCTCTCTCTCTCTCTCTCTCTCTCTCTCTCTCTCTCTCTCTCTCTCTCTCTCTCTCTCTCTCTCTCTCTCTCTCTCTCTCTCTCTTGTCCCAATATAGGAGGCATCAAAAAATTAAAAAAAAAAAAAAAGAAAGATTTTATTTAGTTTGTATGCTATTGTGTCATCGCTACTTGAAATGTGCCTAATTTGTGTACAATTACAAGTCTTACTGCCTGACGATTAAGTAAGTGTGTTTGAAAAACTGAAGATCAGTTTGCAAGACCAGTTCACCTTCCTCTCTCCTTTTAAAGTATTATTCAAACTGCTGGCTCCAAATCACAAGTTTGACGCATCGCCACTGAGCCATCGATGTTTCGGGGTTCTACATCTCTAGGTTGAACTTGGAATATTTTTTCAAACGTTTATTATTTTTTTTTCTCCAGATGGGAAGAGAGAAGAACAACCAATGGGCGTGTGCATTATGTCAATCACGTGACCAGAACTACACAATGGGAGCGACCAACTCGGTAGGTTTTAAGACGTGATCTTGTGGGTTTTTTTCCTCTTTTCGCACACCAACACACTGCAAATTATATTTAAAGTTCTATCTTCCCTCTAATCTTGTCCCAAAAACAGATTTTCAAGCTTAAGTCTAAACATATTGCTTTCTCTTAGTGTGTGTGGCATTTCAACGTTTTCTATGGACATATTAATATTCACAAGTGATTTTGTATGCTTCCATCGTGGGGTTCATAATCATTCAGAAATTTTGAGTTTTGTTATTTACATCCGTTGTTATCCTTCTTCACCCTGTATCGTTATCTAAACCGAAACAAATTCAATTTCCACTTACTTTTAATTCTTTTTATAAACGTTAGATATGCACATCGTTCTTCGCTCTCCACATAATTCAATTAGATCTAAACTGAACCTAAACATTAAATATAATCCAGGAACTCAATTAATTTCAGGAGTAGACTGATGCTCAGTCACTTTTGTTTCGAGAGGATGTTAGCAATTAAAATAATTTTACGAAAAAGTTTGCACCGATATGTCAAAGTTTAAACTTGTTCCAAGTTACTCTAGTTCGGTAGACCGGGCCTAGCGACGACTTCGTTTACTCCACGCTCCTGCTTCGGACTGTCAAAAGGAATAAACTGTTTACAACAGACATGCAAGTATTTATAAATACCAGCCCCTTTTAGCAGCGGCCCTCTACGCTCTTCAGTTTCCTCTGGTTTGTGCAGACGTAAATGTGACGAAAACAGCACTCTGGCTTAATCTTGTGTCATGTAGATGGCCGTATCTGGAGAACGTAAATAATTGTATACTCTGTAGAACTAAACAGTGTAAGTTCATGCGAGATATTCCGTCGAGATATGCGAAATCTGGTGTTCAAACGGACACTGTAGGTAAATTGAAGAAGAAAACATTTGGTAAATAAAGAACATGGATATTGCCTTTGTGTTCCAAGAGAAAAGGGAACAACAAAAGATTGTATGTAGATCTACATCCCTTTTTAGCATCAATCTTTAGAAGAATCCAAAATAGTTTGTTGCAAAAAAGAGTTTCAAGGACAATCGTTCATTGTGTTCCTGTTTGTTTATAAAGCTTCAAGAGAAGATAGATGTTACCCCTGTGGTCGAAGAGTTAAAAGAGAGACAAAAGATTTAGAATAACATGTTCAACTTTATTTACCAAATGTACGCCGTAACTTTTTTTTAATAATTGCAAAGGGATGCTTTTATATTATAAACAGGTATTATAGATATTAGAGTTACAGAAAAAAAAGTTTTGCGTCGATATCCAGGTAGTTTGCACATCCGTTTGCATAGTCTTATGAGATGCTTCTACAACAATTACTTTCACTAAATGACCACGGAATCGTCATTTTTAAAATTATCATCATATTCGTATCATGAGTTTTTTCATATTTGATCAAATAAAAAACATTGCTCAAAGGCTATTGCGCAACATTCCTCAAGCTTTGAGAGCAAAAGTAAGCTAAGCCTCATTTCTTCACAAATGGCGACAAAATTGAAAATGGCTGACTCTTTTGTTCGTTTTCTTTTTTAATATTTCTATCGGTGGTAGTGAGACTGGTGAGGCACTTAACACGTCGTTGCTATCCCTGTTCTGTACGTTGAATTGAAAGGGAGGGAGAAGGAGATATAGGCAAGTTGAGAGGGAGACTGCAACATTCATTTTAACAACTTCCGGTACGCCTGTCTTTCCTGATATTTCCGCCAGGTGGCGGGAGCCAAAAACATCAAATCTAATATAGCAATCACGATCACATTTCTATAAGAAAAAAAAAAGAGCAAAAAAAAAAAAAAAACATTCTTCCAGGGTCTGACTGTTTCACATTAATACAGGCCTACTCAATTACCTGCTTCATGGCAAATCCACTCGTTTTTTTTTTTTCTTGAAAGATTGTATCATATAGTAGACGTAAGGTTGATGGATTAAGTCTTAGAGCGTTATTAACCTAGGCGTTTGCGAAGAAACTCGATGCAAGGAACTGAATGTATACTCAGTTTGGGTATAATGTTATGTAAGCCTACATAGGGAAATCTGTAATTTTATTTTTAGGAAATTGTTTTTCTTTCTAAAATTTAAATTGGTCCCTTTGTGCTCGTTTAAAAAGAAGTTTAAATAGGTTGTCCACGAACTATTGCAATTTAATATTGTGATCACAATATCGTATTGGATTTAGTGTCCAACAATGTTATCCAATATATAATTTGCAATGCTCTTATTATTTTCTATCTTTATGTTGGTTAGACTTTGATATTTGTAGCATCGGTGTCCATCACAATGATTAGGGAGAAATCATTGATACTCGTTTGCATGGAAAGCCATCCCTACGAACTCATTTCAATGCCGAGGGAGAATTTTTTTTAGATATTTAAGGACTCAATACTAGTTAAAACTAGCCGATCAAGAGTCTTCAATTTGTGCTTTTAATTTTGTCGGACAACTTCGTTATTTACAAAATATTTTATGACATAGACTTTTGCAAACTTATCATGTTACACTCAGACTTAATTTGTATTGTCGTGTCTTTTGTATTATAAAACATATCTTTACAGACTTGATCCCAGTCCCAATTCATATCTCTCAGGATTATGAGTAGTGTATATATTTAAATTATATATATATATATATATATATATATATATATATATATATATATATATATATATATATATATATATTAGGGTTAAGGCATGCAAATTGTATTTTTTTTTTGTCTTGAGGAATAAATGCCATCTGACTCAGTCAAACACATTTCCTTTTACCCTGTCCTTAAACTCTGACGGGTCTCTCAGAGAATCCTAGATTGAAAGTGAATACCAACTTTCTCAAATGCTGATATATTTTAATTCAAAAAGAAGAAAAAAAAAAAAACGATGTAAGTAGTCAAAGGCTTGTAACTTTCTTGTCTAAGGTCAAGAAGTGTAAGCTTAGATTTATGGGCTTAAGGTGCAAATCATGTACGTAATGAATTTATTTTACAGTTTGTTTCCATTTTTCTTTTCACATCAAGGCCAGCAAATGAAACTCCTCGACCCATGAGCATGATTGGCCCACCTCGAGATACTGAGAGTATTGGGTCAACAGCCACCTCCACAACCAATAATCCGACCCCTTCCTCCACCTCGGCTACCTCTCCAGGATCTAGTTCCAGCTCCTCAGTATCTCGTAGCTACAACCACCACCACCACCATCAACCACAGCAGCAGCACCACCTTCGTCATAATAATAGCAACAATAACATTAGGGATGCTGGTGGTGGCAATCGAGATGGAGGAGGTGGTGGTGGTGGTGGTGGTGGTGGTGGGAGCAATAGCAACAGCAATGGTAACAGTGATGCACTTGGAAACAGTAATGGGGCAACAACAACTAGCACTGCAACTCACCACTTTGTGCGCCGCAGGTCAGCGAGACATAGGAACTATGTGAGCAGAGCCCAGCTTCATGATGCTGTCGAGTTGCCAGATGGATATGGTAAGAGCTGAAGTAGGACATTATGAGTGCTTCCTGCAATATTACGCAGCCAAGAAGTTTCAACAAAGTCCAAAAGAAAAAAGCACAAGCTCAGTAAATTTTACATTAAATATAAGTTTTTGAAGTTATGTAAAAATTAAAAATGATGCAGTGGCATTGCCTCGATAATCATTCAAAGATGTTTGTATTATATTCAAATTTCTTTTTGTGTCACTTGACTGATTGAAAATTAAGCCCTGAAATAGAGAGCTAATATCCATCAATGATTAAGATTTACTTTGTGGACAAAATACCAAAAGTGCTTATGGATCTATTGGGATGAGAACCTTGAACTGTTAGCTTACCATGCAGATTACTTTTTACTTAAAGTAAAATAATATCATTGTGTCTGTACTTTTTCAAGAAAGGTTCACAATTTTAAATTATTAGTGTCATGGGAGAAATTAAAAATTGATTTAAAAGTAGCCTGGAAAAAAAAAAAAACCCAATGAAATTTGTCAATCATTTCATGTTATATTCAGTAAGTTTTACTATGAGACCCAATTTCTAACAAAGTGTATTGCATTCAGCTAATTTAATTACCTAATGGAACATAGTTGAGCAGGTTTTTAAGTTTCTTCATAGAACAATAAAATACATTAGAAAAAAAGTCATTCAAAAGTTTGGTCTACATGTTAAAAGGTATGTTTTTTTCTCTTAAAGTACAACACATCATTTTTTTTTTTTTTTTTGCACAGAACAACGCACTACCCAGCAAGGCCAAGTTTACTTCCTTCACACAAGAACTGGTGTCAGCACGTGGCATGATCCAAGGGTTCCCAGGTGAGTCTGATACAGCCACAGAAATTCAAGTACCAAATGGTTTGAGTATCATGCGTACACTTCTAGTGACTCCTTGTTTGGAAAGAGCCATCGAATGATTGATCTAGTTCCACCCTGTACTCAATCAACATGAACACAGGCAAAGGTTACACATGGGCTTTAAAATTAGTGATCAAAACAAAAAAAAACAAAAAAAAAAAAAGCAGTTTTACGCTGTTTGTTTTGTTGTTTTTTTTTTTGCTTCATGGTGTTATAAGCCTTTCAACATTATACATTGTTAATTTAGTTTTTTGCCAAATTAGGCATGAAGAAATGAAAGAAAAAAGATATAAATTAGACCTGCTTTCCCCAATTTTGTAATATTTAACCAACATTCTTCAAATACATTTTTACAAAAAAAAAAGCTTTGATTGGCAACTGATTATAACACTAAGTAGAAAAGCACAGCATATCTTGAATTTCATCCATTGGACTCCGGAAGTCAGAAGACCATAGTCTAGCTTTTCATATAAAAAAAAGTAGAAAGAAGGATGAATCTTGACCTACTCTCTGCCAATGTAGTCTTAAAACTTACTGCAATGTTTGCAGTATTGAATATTTCTTTGTAGGTAATTGTTAATGCAGTATAATTAATAATCAGATAAATGCTTATTGTTGGTCTTTGCTTTTATTTATTTTTATTTTTGGTCTTTTTTTTTTTTTAGACAGGTGGAGTTGCGTGAGGAAGACTTAGGCCCTCTGCCTGATGGCTGGGAAGTTCGTCGTACAACAAGTGGTAGAGTGTATTACGTTGACCACAACAATCGCACAACACAGTTTACAGACCCAAGGCTTTCACAGAACCTACACCTTTTACAGGAGCGCACGTGAGCCATTCTCTCTCTTGAATATTTTACATTAACCTACACCTTTTACAGGAGCGCACGGAAGCCGTTCTCTCTCTTGAATATTTTACATAGAATATTTTGCCTCTCACTTTTTTTGGCAAAATGTTGACCCTTAAGCAGAGTAACAATCATGCTCCACCTTAGCATGGTGATTAGTATAATTTAATGCTGTTTTTTTTTTTTTTTTTTTTTTAAATTTAACAGTAAGAAGTAAGAGGTGAGTTCATGTATTGCAGAGCTGACTTTATACTATAATTGTTCAAAAAGGGATGGAAATAAGTCCATAGAAATTGTTCTCTCCAGGAAAAATCCAAACCACGACAAAGAGAATGAGCAGCCACTCCCAAAGTACAAACGTGACCTGGTGCAGAAGATGAAGGTTCTCAAGCAGGAAATTGGCTCCCTCCAGCCCCAGGCGGGTCACTGTAGACTGGAGGTCAGCAGGGAGGAAGTCTTTGAGGTATAGTATACTCGTATAATTTTACGGTGTTTTAACACCTATACATTTGAATATCAGTGTACAGTGTACAAGTAATTTAGAACTATGATTAAAGTGGGCTTTACTATATTTCAGAGCTGCTTAATGGCTTCTTGACTGGATTGACTACTCCTTTACAAATACAACTTGTTATGCTGACCGCTTTTTTTCTTCTCCTATTCTTTTTCTCTTTGGTTGTAAACCTATTCCAAATCACAAATATAGTTAATTGAAGTTTCCTATTGTTGATTGTTTGTTTCTCAGGATTCATACCGCCAAGTTATGAAAATGAGATCAAAAGATTTAAGAAAAAAGCTGATGGTCAAGTTTCGGCAGGAAGAGGGTTTGGACTATGGGGGTGTGGCAAGGTAAAAGATCTGCATTTCTTCCTTTCTTTCTTGTTTTCTTTTTTTTTCGGTGACATTTAATAAAAAAAAAAACTTACTCATGCTCAAATTGTTTTCATTATAATTTGGAAGCTTTTTGCTTGAATGTCCTGAAATATAATTTTTTTTTTAAAACCTTTGAAATTATTGTGAAGTAATTTGTTATTTACTATTGAGAAAATGAAGACAATGCTTTATATTCTTCTACACAGATTGTTAATTTTTGTAAGAGGCTTGAAAATTCTACTCTATTATCATTTTTTTATTCACATGATATTGTTGATGTTGTAAGATGGACATAAGCAATTATATATCATTTTGCTCCCAAAAAATGTTTCAATTCTTTCACATTTTTATTTACTTTAAAAGAGGGCTTCAAAGTCCATTAATACTTGAAACTCTCAAGTTGATACAACTAACAAATTCTTTTTTTCTTCCATTTTCTTCTTCATTGCATCGCTGTTTTAACTTGCCAAATAAATTAGAAAAAAACTTTGTCTTTATCTCAAACTTGTGCCCAAGTAGTAATTTCATGAAGACCATCAGAGAGTTTGACTAACGATGTTATTTTGTATTTTGTGGTTGTTTCTTTCACCCCAGAGAGTGGTTTTACCTGCTGTCTCATGAGATGCTCAATCCTTACTATGGCCTGTTTCAATACTCTAGAGATGATATTTACACTCTACAAATCAACCCTGATTCAGGAGTCAACCCTGTAAATCACCTCTCTTTTATCTTAACTCTGTCACATCTTTAAAGATGTTTTTAAGCTAAAAAGATACTGTGACTTTGTCTGACAATTTTTTTTATTTCTATGCTTAGCAATTAAACATTAATGGTAAATCACAAATTTCTGTTGAAATCATGAATTTGAAATCGAATTTGTTTAGTGCTAAGAGAATTCTTAATGTCATGAAATTTTCTAAATTATTTCCTACCTCATCATTTATTGATCTTTTTTTCCCTTAAAAATTAACAGAGTTAAAGATATTGATGTTCAAGCCTTTGTTGTTTTCTTGTCTTCACAGGAGCATTTGTCGTACTTTCACTTTGTTGGACGTGTGATTGGCATGGCTATCTTCCATAGCCACTATCTAGATGGTGGATTCACAATGCCATTTTACAAGCAATTGCTTGGCAAGCCTGTAACACTGGATGACCTTGAGAGTGTAGATCCGCACCTGCATCGCAGCCTATGCTGGATGCTGTGAGTGTTAACTATGTATAAGTGTTGTTTCCAGTTTGTTCTGGACCAGTTGGTGACTCGTTTTCTCTTTCACATGTTTACCTTCCACTGTTGGTGACTGCGATTTGCCATTTATTGTAATAAGAATAACAGTCAGCAATAAACAAAGAAGTATTCTAGTTTAAGCTGTACTAAATTATAGACTCAACCAAAGATCTAAAGAACACTGCCAGAAGAGAACAAGTGAGGACGGCAGACTTTCTTCTAAATTAACCCATCTAAGCCAAATACAATCTTTACCCTTGTCTGGACTACTTGTTTGGCTTTGTAGATTGAGCTAGGGGGGAAAAAACGAACACCAACCAGAATACCTCTTAAAGGTATTATGTTCATCCTTTAACGGGATATGGCAATTGGTTGATCCCATCTGGACTGAGATTACATGAAGTCTCACAACTCATTTGGAGCAGAAATTTATGCTCATCACGAATGCTTACAGCATATAATGAATAAAATAATCAGTATGGTTCTTACTTTTTTTATGCCTAATTGCACAGTGAAGAAATATGAATAATAGAATTCAACATCAACATGAATATGGAAAAACATTATTTATAATGATTGAAGGGGCTGTGTGTAATTTGTTATGATGCATGTTTAGAATGAGGGAAAAAAATTTTAGTCAATAAATAACTCACTAAAACCTTAACTAACCAACCCAGCTGGAATGGAGCAGTAAGGTACATAGAAAAATTGAAATATAAAAAGTAATTTGCAGTCGTAGTTATTTAAGCCAAAGTAAATATCCATGTGATTCTGGCCTAAATTCAAGAAATAATTTTTTTAGGCAAGAGATTCATAAAAGAAGCCATTTCTTCATGCAATAAATCTGAAAAAAGTTGTGGCTGTTGCCATTTGCTGCCTTTAAGAATTTGATGATGGTCTTGTTTTATTTCAATATTCTTTAGTCAGATTTGCCTGAATTTCCCTTTTTTTTTTTCCATGCGGAATGTGAAGCTAAAACTTTTTTGTATTAGGTGAAAGGAAAAAATAAATTTACTTTTTCGCCTCTGAATGACAAATTTCCAAGTTAGGGCACCATTTTTATTACTTTTGTGAATTTGAACATATTTAGTGACATACGAGTAAATTAACAAAGTTTTAAACCTATGTGAATGGCAACTGAATTTGTATTATATTAATCATAAATAAAAAAAAGAGAGATTGTAATCAGAACACTCTGATCTGATCTCTTAGATTTTTCTGTTATTGTCATTATTTCATTTGTACTTGTTTGGATTGCCTATCAATTTGTCTTTTTTGTTTTAATAGCAGTGGCATTTTCAGACACTTTTCTTCTATCATTTTTTTTTTAAGGTTTGCTTACATTTTACATTATTTTATGATGCCATTACTTTTAAATAAATTGGATTACTTAGATGAGTGCTCGACTACAATTCCTTATTAAGATACCTAAGATATAAAATTACTTTTTTCCCATATAATTGATATGCTTTGTTTTGATTCGTCCCATGTTCAGTCATTTGATTTGTTTTGTTTGTTAATTTCTGTTTTCAGAGAAAACAACATAGAAAATGTCCTTGATCACACATTCTCTGTGGAGCACAATTCATTCGGTTGTTTGCAGGAGTATGAGCTCAAACCAGGGGGAAAAGACATCAATGTCACGGAAGAGAACAAACGTGAATATGTCAGGTCAGCCTTATTGACTTTATTTTTATACACACTTGCTTTCAGTAAAAAAAATTAAAGCCCCTAAAAAGGGTATGTAGACCTTACACTTGATAACATGATGTAGAAAGGAGTCGAATATTTCTATATTCAATTAAATCTCTTGTAATAAATTCTTTTTTCTCATTTGGCCTTGGTTGAAAATCTCTCTTGTCAGGTTATATGTCCAGTGGAGGTTCATGAGAGGCATTGAAGCTCAGTTCCTGTCTTTACAAAAAGGCTTTAATGAAATCCTACCCCAACATCTTTTGCGGCCTTTTGATGAGAGAGAACTTGAGGTTTGTCATTGCTATAATGACTTGTCTATTGTGATTTTTTTGTTAGATGCTTTCTCATACTTCACCGTATTGTCTCAAAATTTGGATTTCTTGTTTTTTTTATATTTGTTGGAAATAGACTCAACATACTTTATGTTAGCAGATGTAGATGTAAGTGCCTGGAAAGAAATCTTTATGTATTGAGTGTTTTTTAAAGGAATTGCTTATTTTTGCCCATGTTTGAATTGTGTGCCTGCAAAATTCTTTAATTCTGTTTTAGCTTTTTATTTATTTATTTATTTGTTTATTTATCTATATAAAAGTAGAATCATCTATTTATTTATTTAATCTATTTGGTTTAATTTTGTTGCAATTCAAGAGTACTTCTAAAATGTTTTTTCTTTTGTATTCAGGTTGTATGTGTGTGTGTGTGCATGCGTGTATAGCATGCTTATGAATATTTTATGGATTTTGGTTAACTATCACTGCAGTTGATGATTGGTGGGCTCGGCAAGATTGACTTGGATGACTGGAAGAAACACACTCGTCTGAAACACTGCACAGCAGAATCACACATTGTTCGCTGGTTCTGGAGGGCAGTGGATAACTTTGATGATGAGATGAGAGCCCGCCTGCTTCAGTTTGTGACTGGGAGCTCAAGAGTTCCACTTCAAGGATTTAAGGCTCTGCAAGGTATCACTTTGAAGCACACTTTTTTTCTGCTCCTGGATTGAAATAGTATGGTTGTTTTTTTTTGTTTTTTCATTGTTAAACATGATTCTAGTGAATTCTTCGAAATATTGTTTTTAAATGCCTATTACCTGGTCTTTTTGAGGTAGTTTTAAACTTTGAATATCTGAAATTGCTTTAAAATAATGACAAAAAAATGTATGTTTTTAAAGTTTGCATTTATATTAAGGAATTTATAAAGTAAATCTTTTCATTAGCACATTCAAAGCAATTACAGGTGTTTTGCTTCTAAACTAAACTGTCCTCTTATCGTTTGTCACAGGTTCAACTGGTGCTGCAGGCCCTAGATTATTCACAATTCATCAAGTGGATATAAACACAGACAACTTGCCCAAAGCACATACATGGTCAGTAAATTTTTCTTTTATCTTTCTTTTGAAAACAAAATTCTCTATTATGCTAATTTCATCTTATTTATTCATATCCAAGATAGTATATTTGATAAACTTAAACTATTATCTTTCGCATCACCTTGTTCTATTGAACACTGGTGTGCTAGACACTCCATTAGTGGTAGAGTTCTGTAGATTCCAAGCATACAAGGCTGCATGTCTTGCTTGATGATGCTTTAAAATGTGAAATTTTTTATTGTAGAGGTTTGTAATCAAATTTTTACCTTGTGCAAAAGTTTGAAAGTTATTTAAAAACATGTTCTAACTTTATTGGGGTTACTGATTTAAAATACTTGAGCATGATGATTTTTAACTGTTGTGAATTTCTTCTCAATTACAGTTTTAATAGACTGGACATCCCACCCTACGAGAATTATGACAAGTTCTTGTCCAAGCTGACATGCGCAGTGGAGGAGACCTGTGGATTTGCTGTAGAATAGAAAATTGTTTGATGTGACTCTTAAATCAGATCTAAAGTTACACAAGACAGTTTATAAACTGCACCTAAAGGCATTCGTCGAAAACGATTTTCTATAAATTTAGTGAAAGATAGGAGCTTATGATAATTATTGACTGACTGTGACATTTATATATTGACATTTCTTGCTACAAAAATTACCATAGCCTAAGCGTTAGTTCTTTCCTGAAAATCTCACGAAATGTCTGAGCTAATAGTTTTATTGTATCTACAAGTTCATCAAGCCCTTTTTTATTGAAAGACACCCTTTTTTTTTATTTTTTTCTTACTGTCACTGATAGGCAATACTTAAAAACCTAAGGTAATAATTAATGTAAATCTAATGTTAAAATGTGCTTTGATTTTGTGTTAGTATATCATATCCTTCACTTAACTACTCTTCAGCTCTTGTTCAGATATAAAAGACTGAATATCATCTCTAAAAGACATCCTCTGAAAATGATGATTCTTACTCCTTTGCCTGTTTAATGTTCAAAAGAAAATTAAATACTTTCATACCCAGCTAACCGTCGCAACAATTCTGGCTTTTTCCATTCATGTTGGCGATATGTTGAGTTTGCATGACATATATCATTTTGAAATAGATGGAACTGCTGGAATAGTTTCCATATTTATGAACTTGGTGAGATATAAAAAAAATATAGCATAAGGAATAGTTTAGAGCTTGTGCCATGTTTTTGTGAGACCTCAGGGTGTTGTGTTGGTGAAACAAACTTATAGTCAGTGATCTGAAAGCCAGTGCCTTGATATCCTATAATAAAGAGATATATTTATATATTTTATTTTACTATTGCGATAGAAACAGAGAGTTGCACAAGAACCACTTAAACTTAGTCATTGCAAATGCTTAACATATATCTTTTTCATTATTTTATGCGCTTTTGATTTTATTTTACTTTTTTTTTTTTTTTGGATGACTGACTGATAGGAACCAAGTATAACCTGTTACGGGTATTACTTTGATAGACTATATGATGCATGATGCCAATTTTTTTTTTTCACATTGGACCATTTTACCTGGTCAAAACATAAATTAGTTTGATAAATTCAGCAACATTTAAGGATGAGAAATGACATTTTGTGGGGTTATTTTTAAATGCAACTTTTTCAAAAGAATGATATGAAACTTCAAATTGATTTGAAAGCATGTTGTATCAGTTTTTGTTCATTTTGTGGGGAGAAAAGGGAAAGAGAAAAATTCTGTGAAAATGGCAATTCTATTTATAGATTGACTGTAAATAAATATGGAAATATGTTCTTTTCTTCTCATGACTTTTTTTTTTGGTCTCTCCCTTGCTCATTTTACTTGATGCCATGACTTCCTTTTCGACTCTTTCAGTGAATTCAGAACTGATTCTAAGGATCCTAAAACATTTAAGTTTGTGAACAATTTGGATTACAGCCTGTGTGATTTCTTGGGGTTTTACCTGCTCATTAAAGTAGTTACTATTAATCCATTTATTTACACTGCACTGCAAGCATTCCCATTGCTTACTGAAAAAACGCGTTAGATAATTCTGCTAAATATGATCTTATTGGTCCATTAATTTTTCTTTGGGGTATCCATTTCTTCCTTTAAAAATTATCCTCACAATAGAAATGTTTCTTGTAAATTGGCAACATATAACGACACTGAAAGGATAAGTGTATATTTTAGTACTTGTACTTCATTGCTTGTGAGACGGCGTAGAGAAAATTCACAATAATATGTATATGATTTTAAAAATTTTTTTGATTGAAATGTAGCAAATGCTTGTGTGAGAAAATGAATCTGAGATCATGGATGGATGAGCAGAAAAAGAATTTTGAAATTTAAAAACTGAAGGCAAGAAAAACTCTATTAGACCAATTTTCAATATCATTTGATTCACATGATAAGTCGTAATTAATAAAGAGGCACCCATCGAATTGGATTGCAAAATAGGTTGCTTTTTATTTCTATGCAGCAAATGTCCTCGTGCTAGATCTATGCTTGCACAACTTGGAGATATATATATATTTACTTGTACCTTAACAAAGATATTACGCTAGTGGTGCTGAGTGGAGACAAAATTTAGAACACACTGCAATGATTGGCCATTATTGTTGTAGAATATATATATATATATATATATATATATATATATATCAATTTTTTATATTTTTTATATGACTCATAGCTCAAGAGGTAAAAAGAATCAATATACATATGCAAATAGAGAAATGGGTGGAAAATGAACAAAATATTTTATTACTTTTGCCAAAGACAAATGTGTAGTAGCCTGACATAATCCCTATACTTATTCAAAAAGGTCCAATTGAATATCAATTGGAGTTATGAGTAATGAATGCTATGTAAAGATTTTTTAAATTTCAATTGTCAATAAATGAATGACTTATTTTTTATAATATAGCAAGATAGGTAATGTAAAAGGAGCTCAAGAACACCAAAGAGGATGAGAAATGATATTTGAATTGAGGATTATTTTTCAAAGGAAAAAACTATTTGTAATATTTATCTGAATTTTCAGTGAATCTATATAACCATAGGTGAATTCCTCTTGTCAAGTTTAATGTAATGAGTTGCTTTCTTGCCAACTTTAGAAACCCACCATACACAGGGTGATTATGCTAGGTGCCGTGTCAAAAACTGTATGGAAAAAACATTTGTAGAGAGCCTATCATGGACTATCTAGCGAGGCACTAAAATGTCAAGCCCAACCCTGTCTGGGGGGCTATAAAGGAAAAGGACTTAAAAATTTCGGATTCTGACAAAAAAAGTTTCAGAATCGTAATTCTTATTAAATTTTAGTGTGGAATGATACCAAATAATACATTTATGTTAGATAGAAGAGATTACAAAATTAATTTTTTCCCAAATAAGTGCGACTGAGTAAACTGGCTGATGCAATGTATGGTGAGATGCCATTCAATTTATTGACCCCATGACCTCGAAATTCCTGTGAAAATCTGTGCACACAACCCATTGTTTTGCACCTGCATGTGGAATATGTAAGAACAACGCATAAAATGACTTGCAGATAAATCTTTTGCAACGCTTAGCACCTCCTCTGTGTGTATAAGGGCCTTTAGTTTGTATGAAAAAATGTTCAAATCACATGTTTCAATGTTAATGGTCCTTAATGAAAAGATAGAGAAAAAATATTGGTCTACAAAAATTGAAACTAGCGATAGAGATCATTTTATCACATAACAGAAATCTATTCTTATAAGGATCTGTGATTAAGCGTAAAAATCCCACGTTTAGTTAAATATCTGCATTTTCAAGACTTCCAAGAATTTTAAATTCATTTATTAAATTTAATTGCAGTGAACAAATATTTATTAGAAAAATATATTTCACTAATTTACTTCTTCTGATATGGTATAAAACATGAGGCATACCATATTTTGATTGTAGATCATTCAATTGGAAAGACTTGAGTGTTCACAATGGTCTTAACCCCACTTAATATTCTTCATTATGCCTTTTCTGTCTATGTTGTAACTTAATTCTGCTTTCAAAATCAACCTCTCACCTTGTTGATATTGTATAATTCACTTATATGAAGGTAATGAATTCAGGCCTTTGTGTGTTCTGAATTGATACAAATGTACAATTTTTGTGTTTGTTCTATTTATTTTTTTTTTTTAAGATACACCATGATCTGCATTATTTTATAACAAACTGATGTACAATAGGCTGATCTTTCATAAAATATATAAAGTATAACTAATGGAGTCCTGTCTTTGTGTGGTTTCATTTATTTATTAACTGTACATAAAAGAAGCAAATAAGTCTTTGGAAATGTCTTGAAAAAGTGAATATAATAATAATTGGGGGCAATAAGTGATGTTAAATTCTGATACTCTTCAGTTCCAATTTAAGATTATGTATGTCACAACAATTCTGATCCCAATGGCACTTGTTAGAGATAATATAACTAGTATTTCTCTCTGTTCGTCCTGAAAGCTCCAGTTACAATAAATGTGTCAAAAAGTATAGTGAAGTGCTTTACAAGTTTTGGCAATGGTTCCCCAAAAAAGTTTATCAAACAATCTTTTAGGTTTTAAATATGCAACATTAAACAAAAAAAAAGTAATTCATTTAAAAAGGGCTTTATTTAATTAAAAAAAAAAACCAAAATGTTAAACCAAGTTAGCAATGCTTTCAATTTTTTAAAATTTTTTTTTTCTGCAAACTATCTTTTTTTTTCTTTTATTGCCAAAGCACTTGGAAATCAAAAAAAAAAAACGTAGTCCCTTTTATCAACAGTTAAGAATCGCCCAGTTACAATATTTCTGTTTTGTGCGAATTGCATTAGTTAATAAAAATTCTAAAACTGCAAGCGCCAATTCAGAACTTTATAAGCTGTGTAGATGCAAGGCCTAGCTTGTTTTACAGGACATTGTTCATGATAAAAAGTCCATGCAAAAAGCTTTTTTCCCAAGGCAACCAAGTTAAACGTTACAATAACTTCATATTTATATTCTCATGATGCATTCAGATCATGTTTATGTATATAGATTAATAATGACGAATTCTAAGCAGGGCCAATTTCCTACATTTTCACTCAAAATCTCTACTCAATATTGCAGAAATGTATGATGCAAAGAATTGCTGTTACAAATAAAATTGTGAGATGTTGCAAATTGAATTGAGTGGTTTTAGATGTTTAAAGGACCTAGTTTTGGGGGATTTGTTTGTTTTACTAAGAAATCATATTAAAGAAGAAACGATTTTGTAAAATTAAATAAAATTTTTCATAGAAATAAGATTGAAGGATTTTATACTTGTGTAAGAACACTAATTTTAATGTGTGCATTTAGCTGTTAAATAGGAATGTATACCAAATATGAATCTATTGCACATTCTAGTTTTCTACATATTTGTAAAGCATGTTGAATGGAAGTGCCAATAAAAGAATAAGAGGTAAACAAACATACACATGAAACAAACAATGTTTAAATGATAGATTTTATTTATAACAACAATCCGCGGATCTTCAATTAAAGAAAAAATTTTAATAATCAAATGAATTAACTGCAGGAGTAGATTTGAACAATGAAAATCGGATTACATGAGAACATCTTTCAGGAATTATGGACTTTCATGTTTGAATCTTTGACTTCACAACAAAATTAACAGGTCCATTTTGCAATTATAGTCAAAAACAAAACTAGATTTAAACAAGGCCAGATCATCCAATAAAGTAATCATAAGAAATGAAAAAATGATTTTAACAACTTCAATATTTAAGAAGCATGGAGTTAGGAAAGTGAAAACAAGCGGTGACTGATAAATTGACATCAAAGATGAGAAAATATGTAGCCATATGCTGATAAAGATGGTGTAGGAAAAAAAAAATTGACTACATTAAGGGATCAATTTCCTTTTGCTTTGTCTACATTGGCTCGACTTGAAGGTCATGCATTTGATCAAGAGCATGAAGAATATTGTCAGGCAAGTGGTCAGATAGCATTGAGCTGGACATAATGATTTTATCAAATGTTGAAGTTCCTGTCCAGTAGGCCTGGTAGGCTGGTGGGCAGTTGCAACAGCCAGGGCTATACATGAAAGATAGTGGAGTTGTTAATATGGGTAAAAAGAAGAAAATTGGAGAAATACACATATGGCATATTGAAAAGATTTGAAAAGATTATTACATTTAAATACAAAGATCTCAAATCCCATCTCTTAGGTTCCATTTCCTTCCTTAACAGAGCGAGTTCTCAAAGATATGTATAACTTTATTATTTAAAATTTCAAGACATTACAAAACTATCAAAGTCATGGGGAATGTTAACGGTTAAATTGATCAATAAACATACAGTTGCAAGAAAGCACTACCTGTCATTTGTCTCCACAATATGCAAAAGTTGTCCCGGAAGCTTGAAAGGCCAGTGCATCCTCCTCACCGTCTCAAGATCAGCCTCAGCACTTTGTAGTGATTCCTAGATATCAAAAACAATGGATAAAGGAAAGTATCAAAGTAGTTGCAGAGTTCACTTACTAGATTAAGCTACAAGTAAAAAAAGAAAGGATTTGGATATTTTTGGTGTAGATACAGTTGGGGTATTCTGAACTCCACGAATAAGATGAGTTTTTTATTTCATAATGCAGTGAGTGTATAATTAGAGGTAATCAGTGTATTGTTTTTGGGTGGAGGACCAGAGCTCTTATGAGAAAGGAAAGTAATGCAATACTTCCCTCTACTAACCTATGCAAGGTCCTTGGGCAAGATCAAGTTCCCACACAGCATCCCCCTTCTCTCTCTCCCTCAGAGAGAGAAGAGTTTGGATGAACTTTAAAAAAAAAGTGGCTAAATGTAGGAAGATGAACAGAGGCACTAAAAGCTATGAAGCATTGAGATGTGTGCAAGGTCATGATTGCCTACACTGAAGTGCAGGGCAGTGATAGATTTGTGTCTGTTAATTGGCACACTTAAAAAACTTTATTTTAGGCAGATTGCATTGCTGGTAGGGTCAATTGCTGGAAATCTAAGTATTATTTAAAAAAATAAAAAATTAAATTACATACTGGAGTGAAAATCAATTTGAAAAAAGGTTAATCTATTGACACTGGGATATGCATGCATTATAGTGATGAAAAATAAAACAATGCACCTTTCAATTGTCACAATTAGGCACAAATGAAAGATTATTGCACCTTTCTCAAGACAAGGACTAAGAATTTTTCTGACTGCTTGATCCATAATTGGTTTATTTTATTTGCTACAACATAAACTCAGATTCTTTAAATGGAAAACTAAAGTCCAATGTTAAAAATGGAAAAGCTGGAAAATGTGCTTCAAAAGACTTATCCTTTCACATCTATGGAAAATGACCATTGGCATTCAGCATTCCCAATAGGCGAGTGCAAAGGCAGAGAGCTTCAAGAAAGAAATTAACGCACACATGGCTGAGACTATGGGATCCAGCATGGCAAAACCAGGCTAAAGCAGATTTTGTATTCAGATATGCATATTTACATATTAATAAAATAAAATTTAAAAAAATGTTAAACCGTTAAAAACGATTTTTTTTTTCAAGGTTTGTATGACATTTCATGAGGATCTTGACAGGACCTATTGTCTTTTAGCTGTTTCCCTCAGAAGTCTGGAAAATAAACCTAAGGTAAAGCAATTTTTTCTAAAACAAAGCCAATTTCTTTTCCGAGGAAATAATTGCCATTCCTAAGAAATAATTGTCAACGTACTCAAAATCTATAAAAATAATTTAAATATTATGTCTGCTTGCTATATTGTAAAACCCAGAAAAAAAAATTGAAGTTAACTTAAAAACTCTTACAAAATCGTATTCCATGAATATGCCTTATTAAAAAATGTTTAAGCTATTTCTAAACACCATAGTGCAGAAAAAAAAAGGTTTGAAGTAAAGTATATTGCCCACCCTTAAACATAGGGATAAATTAATTTTACATACCTCCAATCCGCACACCTATATGTAAGGGAGAGAGAGAGAGATAGTTCAGAGAAAATGTTTTAATTTCAAAACGAATAGCAAAATATCTCAAAATTATTCTTCAAAACTTTACTAGTCTTTTACAGTTTTTGAAACATTGTGAATCAATTCAAAGATACTGGCAATCCATGGATGGTTTGCCTGGTCAACAGGAGTTTGGCAAGATCAAATGTAGCACCTTAAATGACATGATTAAACAGGGTCAAAAAAGAGACAGGCACACAACTTCATAACTACGAAATTAAAAAAAGAAACATAAGTATAGGGATGAAGCCACAATAAAGGCGAAACTTTTATATGTTAAATCTATACTTGTGTTGTTTCTTTTTTTAGTCCCATAGTTATAAAAATGTGGGCCTATCTATTTTTAGACCCTGTTTCACACAATTTACAGACACACACGCGTCCTTTTTGGATCCTTTATAATTACCAAGTTGCCCTCCAAGTGTGGTGTTTTTGCTTTTCTATTTTGATTTATGATTAAAAAGAAATTCATGAAAAAATGCAGGTTACGTAGTATAAATTATAAAACCACTATTACCCTAATAGAAAAAAATAGTGATTCATATTATACCTGAACATTTAGTTCATCTTCGTCTGAATAGAGGGGCCCAAGTCTAGCTGATAGTAATAATTGGTCGGTCTCAGATGAACTTCGCAAGAGACAGCAGCAGCACAGGAATCGCAGAAAACCCCTTGCTAGTATTTGATACTGTTAAGTAAATCAGGTTATTTTGGCACAATTTCATTAAACAAAGAACTATAAGCATTAAAAAATTCAGAGAGCGTTGAATTAAGATTTTTAAACAGCATGAGCACATGTAAAACAACTTTAATCTTTTGAAAAATAAGATGAATGCAAAAGTTATTCCTATACCAATTTTATAGCAATCGTTTTATGGAGAGAATAGCATAATTTTCCAAATTTAAGGGATAAAAAATTTGAGGACTGGTCACCGATAAAATATAATAAAAAACGAAGCATTTAACCTTTTCATAAACTTGCACGGTTTTGAAGCCATAGTTTGGGTTTTTCTATCCAATCAAGTCATTTAATTCAATTTTCAGTCAATTCTACATCTTTCAAGTCAGTACCGATAATAATGGATCAAACAAATAGCATTTTTTGGCCAAGAATATATTTTTAATGAAAGCGTTACCTAAAACTCACTTCCTTTTCTACGAAAAGTATAAAACAAGATTTTAATTATTACATATTTTCTAATTTGGGGTATAGTGTATTGATGAACCTGCAAGAAGTTTTGACAGATTCCTTTTCTGTGATTTAACCTTATAAAATCATCAAAAGGTGAAATTTTAAAACTTTTCTTTTGTTTTATGCCTACTTTGTAAATTTATAACATGTTTACAGTCATTTTCTCCTACCAAAAAAAAAAATTTCATTTGTGAAACAGAAAAAGGTTTTTGTGACAGGTCAAAAATGCAAAAAATTTTGCTTTTTCCCAAACCAAGCAATAGGTAAAATTTAAATCTAAGATACATTTTATGTATCTGCTCATGTCTTCAGGTTAAGTTTTATATTTTTATTGAAATTCTGACTTTTCATAAAGAAGATGTTAATTTGTACTGGAGAAAATTACGCAACTACATAGCTAAAGTTAACAAATGATCTGTGTTTCAATGTGATAAAAGTGGATAGCATTGAGAGTCCTATATGTTAAGAAATACAAGAAGCATAGGTTGTAACTTTTATAAACATATAATAAAATAATCTTAATTCATTCAAGTTATTCATATACCAGCTTGGGCACTTTGAACACCCAAATAAAAACAAAAAACAAAAAAAAAATCAGAAAAATCTTAATTACCAACAATGTCAATCAATCACTGACCTTAGGTATGTCAATTTGGATCAAAGCTCGCAATAAGTTCACCTTAAGTTCAGTGAGTGTGAACATATTAGTTCGGGCTATCATGTCTGCACCCAGTGTGGGAGAGCATATAAATTCTTCAGTGTACTTGCTTAAATTTGGGCTGCACAAAGGAGAAGAGGAAAATTTTCAGATACGTTTTATTGAGATTCTCTAAAACTAAGAAAAATATTTTACATATGCAGACTTAGATGTTTAAAAAAGAGGGTACACTGTATCAAATTTTTCTCAAAAGTGTAAAGCATATTTCTTTTTACTTCCATTTTCCCCTTCTTCCAAAAATTTATATGTTAGCATGATATTCATATGACACAAAAAGGATGAATAAATTATACCTGCAACAAAATGAAGAAATGCAATTTTTCAGATATGCAAAGGAAGCAGATAGAGTATTCTCAGCCAATTTGACACTTTTTGCTTGTGAAATGGATTTTCTCTGCATTGATATATCTTGTATTTTTTTCTCTTTCTTACCCTAAATAGATGATGCATCTAAGCAGCGATTCCTGCTGATTTAAGGTACTTTCCCAGGCCATTAATACAAATTTGATAGGAGGTATCATTGGTCGAATATATGTGTATAGCTCTGAAGTATTTACATGTATATTGTGTTCATACCTCAAACAGCACCCCATTGGTGAAAAAGCATAGCACATAAGCAGTGGATACTTGGGCCTCAGAAGAATAGAGAGAACAGAAGCAATTCCTGAGCCAAGACTATGGCCTGTAATCACAAGCTTTGCATCAGCCTGATGAGAACATTGAAATGGAGAAATAATTTATTATGTTTTCAGTTGCATTTGTAGACTTCTTTTTCTATATCAATTTTGAAGCATTGATTGGAAAAAAAGTTTAAAAAATAAAATTTATTGAACAAAACACTCAAGGTTATAATGTCTAATTAGTCTCATTCAACACAGCTAGCTACCTAGTGAGACCATTTGAGATGTGTTTTTCGTCCACTTATGAATGAACCCTTAGAAACTACCAAGGCTAAAAGTTCACATTCTAAATTTTAGAGGTAGGCCTAAATAGAAAAAAACTTGACTAATGACCAACAAAATAGCCAGAATTAAATTTTGCATTCCTTATGCTTTTCCTCCAAGAGTGTTGCTCCTGATCATTCATTAAAATGAGTCATTTTTTCTTTTTTTTCTATAGATCTGAAATATCAGCCTCATATTGTGCCTCGATTATGAATCTACTTCTGTGCAGTCAACATGCATTTTTTTAGAAGTTATTTTTTAGACCTGAATTAATAGGGAAAATGCTAGGATTCACAAACCTTAAATTTATGATTTTATCTAAGGTTATTAGGGAATTTGAATATGTTTCTTTGTAATGTGTTCATATTCCTATCATTTGATAATTTGACCAAAGATCATTGAAAATTGAATATAAATGTATAAATCGCTACACTAAGGCTTGCATTATATTGTATGAACAAGTTGTACATTCTACTTATTCAGATAGCATCTCTACACAATATATTGCTTTAAAAAAATCCATTGTAAAGGTAAAATTAAATGAAAATTCTCAGATACATTGAAATTATACGAAATAAAACTGGATAATTTTTAATGGAATTATAATTGAAAACTCTACATAACTTCAACGACAATGACAACATTTAGACATTACATTTAACTTTGAAAAGGCAGTTTCCAGGATTTCCATGTTGTTCAGTTTATCCAGTACAGAATTGGCTCTTTCCAGCACTGCAGTGTGGCAATATGCATCATCTACACCAGGGACAGCCATTTTAGCTCCACGGCCTGAAAAGTCTGTCAAGCCATCCTAGAATGACAAATCAATTCCCCCCAAAAAATGAATTGAAGTTAATATTTAAACTTTCTCGTGACAAGCACTCCATATAAGTGAACATGAACATTTTGAGCAAAAATCTCTTAAAAAGATGCTATTTATCCTCTGGAAATCAGTCAGAGATCGAGAAGGGAAAAAGAAGTCCTAATATACTTCAAAATGATGAAATTTATAAAAACAGTGTTTTTAACAGTTTTGTTGCTTTTTTATTCAAAAGTATTAAGATTTCTTTGAAATTAACCTTACTTGTAATGACTTGACGAGTCAATAAATATCAATGAAAGCAAACTTAATTTTCTTTTGCAAAAGATGACAACGTATTTTGCACAAAGCACATGAAAGTAGTATGTAAATCAATCTCTAATTGTTAAACGTATTAAAGTCTTGATGATAGTGTTTTCAAAAGTGGTTTAAATAGCATTGTTTGAAGTGCCATAACTATTTC
>JAWDGP010002623.1:710000-727500 GCA_033675545.1 Elysia crispata | reverse complement strand
TGAACACGAATATGAAGGTTTTATTCGTCGCAAATAAATACTTTTCAAGTTATAAGCATTTTCGTGTTGCTCTAAAATCCCATTAAACTACAAGTTTCGAATTTGAGAAACGTTCAATTGTGAAGCCTAGCATAAGTTGGACCGATATCTGCAAATTTACTGACAGTCTTTGGTTTTAGAACTAAAATAAATAAGCAAAAATTTTTAAGTTCTTAAATTTGCAAAATGCAGATTGCTATGCCAGATGTAACTTTCTCAGAGTAAGATTTAAGATAATTTACCATGATAAATGTACGAGCAGCTCAACAACACTTGGAAAGACAAAATCATCACTTGAGATTCCCCATCTTTGTCCGAGGAAAACAAGTGCAGGCATGATGTTTCAAATAAGCCTGTGGAACAAAAATTATAACTATCGCAGACTAGGTCACTGCTTCAGGCCTCAAGTGCATTTAAATACAATATTATTAGACAATTTATTGGATTGGAAAGAGTATCTTTCAGGTACGGACGGTTTTTTACATAGAAGAAACAGTAGCAAACCTATAGTGTGTTTCCTACTTGGAACTTAGTGTTATAAAATGATTTAAACTTATGTTAACCCCCAAGCAAAAACCAAGCCCAATCTTTTTCTATGGTCCCGATCAAACGAAGCCCTCTTTGGTGTGTAAATTAGTCCGTACCTAAAAGGAACTCTTTCCAATCTATCTTTACAAAGAATACTTTTCCATGGTATTTCAAATTATATTCAGCAAATAGTCTGCAGCTAAAACAAAGCTCATTTCACATTCAACAGGCTTAATCGACAATTCTTATAGCCCTCTGAACACTGGTTATATTCACTAGGCAGACTGCAATAAAGTCCTCCATGTTGTTCATTTTGTTAGGAAATTGTAATTTTACCTCATTCAGTCGATCACATCATTACTTTGGATAACTCTTCAAAGGTTGCAATACCTTTCACAAACTTGTTTTGGACAGTCGTAAGGATTTGATGAATTCCTGCCTTCGAATATAAAATTACATGCTACCACATCTTAAACAACTTCCAGCATAAAAAAGTAATTAACATTGCACCATTTTAGGGTATTATGGTTATGCTCATTAAAAAAACGGTAAAAGTGCAGATATCGGCCTAACCAGGTTTCACAATTGAATCTTTCCCTGAGAAGTCGAAACTTGTAGTTTAATGGGACTTTAGAGCAACAAAGAAAATGAATTTATCTTGAAAAGAATTGATTTGCGACGAATAAAACCTTCATATTCATGTTCAGCATATCAAATTCATGATCACTGATACAATTTTAAAGCTTAGGGTAGGTTGGACTGATATCTGCAATGATAGTAAAAAAAAAAAAAAAACTAATGATTTTGTTATGGTGCGACATTGGGGAGTTTGGTTTCAAGTAAAAATACCTCTTGGTTGAAAGCCAGCACTGTAAAAGCCTTCCTCTTTTATCACCAGTCTGAATATGTTGATGGTCTATTGGAAAGACTGGAAAAAGCTTTCTCTGGTCACTGGCGCCTCTGCTTGGCGAAGACCAAAGTTGTAACGCCTGTAACACCCAATGCAAAATAGTGGCAATAGCTCACTTTCGCTGAGGACTTGAATTTGAGGCTCATAACAAAGGTTCAAATAAGAAAAGCAACGCTTTCTTCTCGGAGCCAATTTATCTCGTGGGGCATGAACGAATATACAGTGAAGTGCCTTAACTCTGATTTTTGCTCACTCTGCCAATGTCGGTGGTTTTGCTTACTTGTATGCAATTAAAAAAAATTATATTCGGGGAAATATAGATTATAATGCTAACGTGTATGGGAATCTGGAACAACGATGAATATCAATTGTTAGAAGATAAAATGGTCACATACATGCGAGTAAGGCTTGAGAGTGAGTGAGGTCACGCCCACTTTTTGTTACTTATTTGCATTACCGTAAGTCTGTAAACCTCTCTATGTAGGGCTTGCTTTGCTATGCTTAGCAGTATTACTTTATTGTGGACTCTCATCCCATTTTTAAAGTCATTTTCAGAGTATTATAGAATGCAAAGGTACTGTGTAAAGAATACAAAAGGTAAGATGAAGAGGAGGCATATAAGTTGACCAAAGCCATGGCAAAAGGTTTAAAATTTAACTGACCCAGTCTGTAATTCTTTAGGGCTTCAAATAGTCTTTCTTTGGACTTACTGTTCTGCTAGAAAAAAAGTATTTGCAATTTGTGGAATTTTTTTTTCAAAAACTTGCGAGCTACAAACAAAGAAAAGAAAAAAAAACAAAACAAACAAAAAAACGTCTCAGACACTTTTAACTAGTGAATTTATGTCATGACGATGCCCCTCTATTCATCTGTATAGAAATCGAGAAAATTAATATTTGAAGAAAGTAAATAACAAAATAAAGTCCAAGGATCAGGTATAGTGTGTTTTTTCTCAGAAAGTCTTCAGAAATTTAACCATTCCTTGGTGGGTGGGGAAAGAAAGATATACAGCTAATTTTACAACTGAGCTTGTAAGGTGAGTGTGTACATCTTTGCAGTTTCACCAATAAGAGCTTCACCATTACTGAAAAATTTACTGCAGGTATAAGTATTAAGAAGAAGTTTTACTTTCAAGCGTTCCTTTAATCCAGAGCATTCAAAGGCATGAATGGACAACGAGTATTAAAATATTTTTCAGGTTTGCTAACGAAAAACATGATAACCTACATCGATAAACTTTTATTAATTTGTGATTCAATGTAATCATCTTCTGAGGACCGGCGCGATGGTAATTTAAATGTAAAAACAATTCATATTACTCCTTTGGAAGACCAAGAGGCTCCGTTGGTAAAACACTCAGATGGTGGTAACGCGGAGTTTCCACGATCGATCTGCGGTATAGGCTGTTTCCAGGTGGGATCTAATTTTAATTAAAAAAGAAAAAAAAATCTTGGCTTGCCTGGAGCCTCATAGTCTATCTCTTCAGTTTCAAACAACACCCGAATTAGGTTCTTTTGTGGCTTGGAATCAGCTATTCGCATGTTTTCGACCTTAATAGCTCTGTACATTATTTTAACTGCAATTTAAATATTGCATCAGTGATCATGGATTGTAATATTTGCCTTGACATCTACAGGGTTTAAGCGTGTGTCTTCACGGCGATACATAATAAAAATTTCCTCCTCGAATTACAGGCATTTTGTCTTTTTTTTTTTTTTTTTTTTGGGGGGGGGGGGAAAGGGGGTAATTATATCTGACCTTGCATCAAATGATGAATGAATGCAACCTTACTTTTTCAAGGTCCAAATCCTCCCCTTTACAACTGATCATAAAATTTGAAATTTCAAAGCTTTGTTGCACCTGTTGCCCCTTTGAGTTTGAACAAGGATGGGGTGGAGAGAGATACACCCTCTAGAACCGAAAATCGATTACCTAAAGCAGTTCTAAACGTGACCTGATTCGAAAAATAAAATTATTTTTGGTGCTAGTATTGGCAAAGAGAAAAGTCCATTTTCTAAAGAGAGTTGGATTGTTTGTTTTTTTTAATATTTAAAAACAAAATTCGTTTCTCAAAGCATTCTTTTTTATAGCCTGTTTCTGTTGAATAACTTTTTAGTTTATTAATTTTGAATAGAACGTGACAAAGATCAAGCTTATATAACATTACAGAATCAAAATAATATTTAGGATAAATTGAATTTAGTAACTTATAATACATTATGTAAAATAAGTACAAAAAGAATATAGAAGCAGATTTTGAAAATCCATATCTTTCAATATAATTTAATTGGAAAAAGCTTCTTGTCTAATTATCATGGGAAATGAAAGCAATGATGATTACAAAATCAACGACAATATCAAAATAAAACAATACATACGTGAAACTAAGAATTTTGTGATATCTTAAGTTATCGTTATGTATGGAGATTTAATTAGGCGGCACCTATGCCGATGTGATGAATAACAGAATATCTTTGATAACAGGAACCCAAAAAACAACAATGACAATACAAAAATTTTAGAGAACAAAAGAGACTTTTCTGAATTTTTTTTCCCTTTTGGTCGTGTAACCTCTTAGCGCGACGAACTTTTAAAGGTTTCAATCTGTGCAGAAAGCATATGAAGGTAACAACCTATTTTCAACCTCTTAGACAACGACTATGGACACATTCGTCATTAAGGTGATACAGGGTTAAACACATTTTTAATCTTTTAATCATATCTTGACGTTTAGCATTGTTTTGCACGCCTGCCTTGAAAATCATGCTTTTTTTTTTTTAATTATCAAAATTTGGGAAAAAAATGTATCAAGAATGCAATATCTAACGAAAGGAAAATACATTAAAGGGACCGATCAAAGAAGTACAAACGAGTAAGATGTTATTTTAGAAGTATTTATTTTGAAAATTTTAATATTGACCAGGAGATGGTTAGGGGTACCTTCGGGTCTCATAGATGTGGCAATGTACTGCCGTAAAGCAAAGTTGAGACTACCACTAAAATCCATCTTGGAAGAGTATAAATGTGGCAAAGCCAGGCTACTCTCTTTGTTAGAGGACTCCGAGGACCCAGTTGTGAAGACAGTGCAACCGACCATAAAGACGGGTAGGAAATAGAAAGTTGTCGAAGCCGTAGACGAAGCTAAGGAGTGCCTTAAGATTAAAGAAGTGATTGGGCAAACTCAAACTGACCCGCAAAGGGCTAGGATCATCTACAGCAAAGTGGTGGTCAAAAGCAAATGGGAAAGAGAAAAGAGACATGGTCATTAGTAAGATACGGCTCAATGAAGATTCCAGAAGGGTTCAGAAAGCAGTCCAGCAACCTCAACAGGGACAATGGACTAATTGGGATAATGCCCTGCAGAAATCCCTCACATGGAATGAGATCTGGCACATGGCGCCACTTCGGATCAGCTTTCTCATCAGATCAGTGTACGATCTCCTGCCCTCAAACGCAAATCTGGTACGGTGGGGAAAGAAAGAGGACCCCACCTGTCCGCTATGCCAAGGCAGGCAGACCACAGAGCATGTCTTAAGCTCTTACAAAATCGCCCTCTCACAGGGGCGAAACACATGGAGGCATATCAGAGTCCTTCAGGAACTTGCCGCAATCATAAGCATGGCTAAAGGAGAGACTACCCTCCCTAATACCAACGCGTTGATATTCACAACAGAGGGAGGCGCTAAGTCATGGCACGGAAGGCCGGTGAGGACAACAAATCAGATAAAATGCCTTCTAGACGGCTGTAATGACTGGGATGTTTCAGCAGATCTTCCAGAATGGGAAAGTCACCCCAGTATAATCAAAGAAACGAGATTAAGGCCTGATATCGTGATCCATTTAGCTTCCACACAAGAATTGATCATGGTGGAGCTAACAGTACCATACGAAAACAGAATGGAAGAGGCCCACATCTACAAAAGAGAGAAATACATGAACCTGACCAAAGAGCTAGAAAATGCCGGCTACAAAGCTGTGGTGATGCCCGTTTAAGTTGGTGCCAGAGGATTTGTAGGGTCATCAGTCTACGACCTTCTAACTAAACTTTCAATACGTGGCAACAAAAGAACAAAAGCTCTAAAGTTACTGGCGGAAATAACCGAAAACAGTTCCCGGTGGATCTGGAGCAGGAGAAATGAGAGATTCCTTCATAACGATTAAAAATGCTCTAACCATTGTAGGACCAGTTGACGAAGTGGTATAGCACCGGGATCAGCAATCCATCAAGAGATGAGAGTATGGGTTCGATTCCTGGCGCTGTGCAGAAAAAAAGATAACAGGGAGACATCTGGGAGTCATGACCTGGGTGTGGCCCGGCCCCCTTAGAGTGTTAGAGGTTCACTTGCTACAAGGGGGTTTCTTCTCTGAAGACTCCCTGTTTTCTAGCTCCCGCTGAGCATGGGTAGTAACATAAATTTTTTTAACGTTCTACTGTTTCTGAAATAGCATTAGTTATGACACGAGAATGAGGATCATTATTGATTTTAAATTTAAAAATAGTTTTCAATCCATTAATTTTCTGAACAAGATTGTTTGGGCCTAAATAAAACGTAGATTCTAAAAAGCAATGAGTAAAAGGTGAATAGGTCGGCGAACAATTAAGAAAAAAATAACTTGAAAATTGTGAAATAATGACAAATCTTAAATCATGTGAACAAAAGACGATAAAATGTTCAAATTGATATGAAGCTGTGTATTGACGGAGAACACAAGTACCTTAAATTGGAGTTTCTAAGATATGTAATGTGTAAGATTACATTTGATATTCATAAAAAAATATGTATAAATGGGCTTCCAATCTATAATAAATAGACATAACTCATTTAGAAAACATTTTGGTCAAACCGCATGATAAATATGCATTTTAAGAGAGTAATATATTTTGATAATTCGTCAAAAACAAAAACTATAAAATTTCTATATACTATCACACCAAAAATTTCTGTGCAGTTGATTCTTGTCGATAGTACACAATAATGTTTATTTAGATAACTTTATTTATTGATTTTAATTCAGCTTTGAAAGTAATTTATATTTTTCCTTTTCACTTTTGTTGATTGCATAATAATGCTATCGTATGCTGTTTTAAAAGTATCAACAATTAGAGATGTAAATTATACCTAGATTGATCTGACTTAAACTTTAATTTTAAGAGAAAAGAAAACTTTAACCAAACACCAATAAAGTTGTCATAATATCACCTACTTAAAAAAATATGTTTTTATGAGGTTAAAATAAATTCATTATGATTGCTGCACCGAGACCTTTTGTTTGAGACTCAGTGGACGCTCATTTGACCTCATAATTCATCAGTCTGATAATGTTTGTAGATTCATCTTCACGTATTAATGTACAAATAATCAATATTATTTACTCTAGGCTTTGGATAAAGTAGATCGATTCTCATTCTTTTGTTGGTATTCATTTTTTATGCGAAATGTCTGCTACTGGTGCGGAAAAATCGAAGTTTTTGAACTATGCCGTTTATTTGAAGTTAGCAAATCTAATTGGTTTATTCAAACAATTTAGTTCTAAAATGAGCTGGAAATTTTTAGCTACGCCGCTGCATTGACAAAGAAAACGGTGGTGAACTGAAAACTTGCAAAAGCAAACATCATCTTGAGCTTTAAAAAAAAGGTAGAACACGTCGAATATTATTGCAAAACGACGGAAAAACCGCAAAGAATCAGAATATTATGAGAAAAGCACAAGATAAAAATCAATAGCAATGGCTACAGGAGGAGACAGAAGTTCATGATAACCTCGACTGTTGATTAAAGAATGTGGTGGAGGAAGACCGTTGAAAAGTTTTTATTTTGATTCCATTCTTATAACTGGATGAGTGACAAAGATGCGAGCTGTTGCAGGTTTGGTAGCTAAATTAGGCCTACGTTGAATCTGTTCCCTTGCTAAAATTAGTTACGTTTACGCAGCTGCCGCTACTTTTGGACGGAGCATTATAATGCTTTCGAATGGCAAACAATTATTGCTTCTCTTATTGTAGAATATTACGAGCTAAAAAGTTCAGCCGTTTGAAACTAAAATTTTTAATAATCTTTGGTATTTTATAATATGATATATATTTAAATTTTGCTAGATAAATGTGTTGTGAAATTTTGCGTTGCTTTATTTGTAACCATTCTAATTCCCGCATCAATTAACTCTCTTCTGCCGTAGAAAAACATCGCAGCACTTGAAGTCGGATATAACTTTATTTTTTAACTTTGGCAATTGGCACATAATAGTTTTAACAGTATACTGATTGACAACTATAAGGTTTGGGGATTTTTGGTTTGTTTGTTTGTTTGTTTTTGTTTTTTCCTTGTTGTTTGCTTTCGGTAACACACGTTTTTATAAGGCATGGATAATCTGAGCATTCCGTCTGGTGAGGTTGTTTAGGACTTCCTCCACGGTGCCCGACAGATGGTTGATCATCATTTTACTGTCCAGCAACAGCTTTTCAAAGGCTTCAGAACTTGCCCAGTATGCCTCATAGATCGGATCGTCAGGACTGAAATGAAAAAATTAATACATAATATTACATCAAACACCACATATATACAGACTGATTGTCAAGAATGAAAAAAAATTGCTTGTTAGCATAGCTTTTAGCTACTGATATGTTAATAAAGAGAGATAAAGGAGGATTTTAAAAAGGTAGACATAATGGATCGGTATTGTTGAAATTTGAAGGACCAAAAGGACTCGCGATTCTTGAAACGTGGCGGTCCATGTGATCTTGATGTCTTTGTTGTTTGATGTAGGCCGTACTCGATACTCTGATCTCTTGCCTATTTGCATATTAAACATAAGCCATCTTCGGGCAGAGCGGATTTGAAGAAAGGAGGTTCTAAATTCATGTATAAAAGATGTGGTGCTAGAACCTACGAAGCTCCCTGAGGATGCCATGGCTGACGTTCTAATCCCTCAGCTCAGTCAACGACACTCATTTAAGTTTAGAAATAAAAGCACGCATGGAAACACTGCACGAATTTTAGCCAGGAAATAAAACAAAAAATAGTTCAATAAAGGAAAAAAATGTGGCGGTATAGCGCGAACATCTCACAGTCATTACTACTAATAATAATAATTATGATTATTTCTTGGACTAAGCTCACGGCTGAAATGCCTAAAATAACTAACATTTCAAAATGTGTCAAAATATCAATTTCTCTACACAACAATGGCCTACGTTCCGTCTTGCGTGTCCACTATATGAACAAGCTGTCCAGGAAGCTTGAGAGGTGTGTTTCCTTTCAGAATCTCCTGCAGCTCTTTCTCACATACCTCTAAGGCTTTCTGAAACAGGATGAATGCAATACATTATCTCTGTTGTAGATAACAAAGGTAACTCATTTCATATCAAGTGCAGGCATTTTGGCCTTTTGTTTTGTTTGCTTTTTTTTTTTTTTTACTTTAAAAACAATCTGCCGTCTTTTGGGATTTTTTTTTTTATCTGGCTTCTTTAAAAATGTGCTGATCGTTTTCAAAACGTTTAACCATCAAAAACTTTTTTTTCAAATCTTAACTCCAACATTCATCTTTTATTTTTTCCCATTATGCCTTGAAAATACATGTACTTTACTTATTTCCTTAAAACAACCATGATAAGATTTTATGTCCAAGAAGACGCTCGTTTTTAGATCCTTAAATTTTTCCATTTGGAATATATTTGTGAGTTTTCATAGATATAAGAATAGTTTTTGTTTTTGTATTTTTTAAAAATTTATTTCTTGCTTTTAGGCAGCCGAAAAATCAGTAGATACCGCTTTGTTCTGTTTTTGTTTTTTTTTCGTTTTTTTTTTTTTTCATATGTTTTTTTTTTGTTTACCTGCATTCTGACCCGCATCGGATCAATCAACGGAACTATCATAGTCCGTTCTCTGGCCGAGTTGCTTCCGCGAAAACAGGCGCGTAGGAATCTCCAGCAACCAGTCGCCATAATGTGGTACTGCGGTTTGCGTGGAAACAAAGTGATATGGGGTTTTATGGATCGATACATGATAAGTTGATGTAGACAAGAAAAATCAGCTAAATACTTGAACAGAGCAAAGCTGGAAATATCATTAAGCACAACTCTCAACAGTCAACTTTCACTTCAAGATTATTATCACATTCCTGTTCATCTTTTCAGAAATGAGGTGAATTTTTTTTTAAATTTTCACTTTTAATGAAGTGAAATGTTAGAAACCACTGTGTTTGTCTTTTCCGCAGATATTTACAGGGAGATGGCATCTTTCCGTTGTGTCAAGGACTGGTCTGGCCGAATGGGATCTTCCCACTATCTGAGACTTGCTTTATAAGTTTCAACGCTGTACCGAATAAGCACGACTAATTATCTATTTTTCTCTTTAGTAAGAGGTGATTTTTTAACTGGTCTATTAGATGAATATATTATCTTAAAAGTCGATGCTACTCCCACAGATAAATTTATATCGCTTATTAACTTCAGTAACGTCTGTCGTGAATTGCAATATTTTTTTTCTTATATAAATAAAAATGCATTTTTTAAAGCCATCTAATTGCATTGAAGTCTTTAATGTTATTTTTCAATAAGAATGCTTATTGATATCAACTGCATTCATTGGCGCATTCCTCGGACTGACGAAGCTTGTTTATTGCCGATACTGTTGCATTTAGGATCCGCTCTTACAGATGTAAACAAGACGAGCTACAGACTTTTATAAAAATACATCTTTCACTTAACAAATATAGAACCTGAAGGTCTATTTTATTATTATTATGGAGTTTGTGAGGCACATTTATTTAGAAAAAATGAAACACACATTCAAAGACTACGGAGTGAAAAACCATAGCGAAAATTTGTCGCTGTCGAAAGTGCTCATGAGCCGGAGCAGGTAAAACCAATAGTTACTGTATCACCCAAACTTGGATAATTATGCAGAGTATCAGCAGGGTAATAACCTTAATTTTTTCGATGTTACAACTTTTTGGGGGGCGTTTTTGCATAAATGTGAGAGCCAGTTTTCATGAGATAAAATATCATAGTCTTTATTGGTGTTTCTATGCCGCTTATTTACCAATTCTTAATTAACATTGATTTATGATACAATTTCAAACCTTTTATTAGTTTTTATTTCACAGGTTTCACATTCGAATAGGTATAAAGCAGCTTAATTTGTACAATTTTAATAAAAAAATCTTTTTGGACATTTTTTTGTTCAACGTGAACTTCAACTTTGGCGTATATAAACAGCGTTTTCTTTAAGCTTCAAAATTTTGTTATTAACGTTGAATAAAAAACTGTCTTCATGAAGTTAATGCCCGCAGAATTTATAGTACACAAACCTTTGGTGATTCACAGTCCATTAAAGCTTTCAAAACTCTGGCCTTCAGTTCAGTCAGAGTGTACGCGTCCATTCTGGCTATCATATCAGTGTCCATAATTACTGAAAAGACAAAGTCCTTGCTATATTCTCTAACACTGGGGCTGAAAGAAAAGAGGACAAAATTAGGGCATCTAAAAGTCGATTTAAACAATAAATATTCAGCTCAGCATCAGATCTTGGGCTTTATCCAGTGTCGAGATAAGAAAAATAAGCAATATTATAGAAATAAAGTTTTCGGTTTAATTTTTTTTTCTAACCACAGAAATGTTTTCAGACTTTGAGCACTAGATTTGCTAGTGTTAATTATTTTTTTTTTTGATACATTTTAAGCACGATACTTCTTTCAGTCTATGTAGAGATAAAATTAAAATCTCGACTCTATTTCGGACATCAACAAAACTGGTACGTCACCATTGTTTAATGCTGATTACTCTCATAATAGTGTCGCACCTTTGGTAATTATAATTACTGGGCCAGAATTTTTCGCCATGTTGTTCGTTAGAAAATTTCGCATTGAGTTTCCAATCAGTCGCCTTTCCATGTCTTTGTAAGTATAGCGGCCATCCCGTTAAGGCTGGAAGGCGCCAAGTCAGACTCGAGCAGAAAATCCTGAATCTTTGTAGGTGCAACAGATATCGCGATGTTCACTAGCAGGAATGCGCTGACAAAGGCCAGTGTAGCTCACTCATTCCCATTGCTGCTGACTCAGGATCTCTAATGATAGTCATCTACCTTTAAAATCAAATAATCTATTTATTTTTTTAGTCTGGCGGGTCGTTGAGACAAAAACGATATGTGAACCATTTTTCACAATTCTTCTTGTTCCTCTGCTGTTCTCACAGGGTCTTCAGCTGAAAGTCTGTCTATATTATTCCCATTTATTCTCTTCCCTCTATTTACATTGCTTTTTTTTCTCTGCACGGAACTTGAGAGGAATGTTTCTGCAAGTATTGATGATATACATATAGTGATGTGTCATTTTACTGGGCTCTTAGACTAAAATGGGCATCAATCTTTTTCAAAGTTTTCATTCAGAAATTATTTCTATCTCGTGACCTGTGATTTTTTTTATCGAAGTCGAACGCCAAGAAAACTTAAGTTAAAGTAAAAAATGTAAAATGGTTTTAAAATTAAAATCACGTATAATTCATAAAAGATTAGTTCTTCATTGAAGAGAGACGTGTTGTGAGGAGTGTAGAGAACATTCTCCTTCAATATACATTGATCCAAGTAATAAGAATTTCTTGGCTCACATACGTTACACTTATTGAAAAAGAAAACTGATACATTTAAAACCTAGTTCCTTTATATAGCTTGAAATCGATTACAAAATCATGTTGACCCTAATACCTCACAGAACAGCCCATTGGTGAAAACGCAAAGCACATTAGATCTGGATATGTGGGTTTCAAGAGGACGGCCAGGGCGGACGCAATTCCTGAGCCGAGGCTGTGTCCTGTGATCACGAGACCTGCATCCTCCTGGAGAGGGAAAACCATTGCTGTTAATGCTAAGTAACCGGGAAAAAACGGGCAAAATATAACACGATACTCAAGTTGTTTTTTTTTACTATTTTGCATTTGAATCATAATAACATTAACGACTTATTTGGTCCCAAGAAAGAGCTACAAATGTGATTAGTTAGGAGATGTTCCGGCGTTAGAAGATAATGAAAAGATAAATTTGAACTTGATGTCACACTTTTGCCTTTTCAGTTATTGATTACTGATCTCAATGGCGTGAATGCCCATCACGTGAACAATGCTAATATGCATATTTTATCAGTGAAACATACACAACATACTTATTACAAAAGTTAATGTATAGTTTTAATGCTTAAAGTTTTTCTTGTATGTTTAAAAATACCGGCATTTTCTGGAAGGCAGCCTCAAGCAGCCCTTTCTCTTCGAGCTCTGTGTTGACGTACTGAGCAGCGGCCAGCTGGGACTCATGAATGTAAGCATCGTCCACACCAGGAATGTCCACCTTTTCGCCAGCACCGACAATATCAGCTAGAATATCCTGTGAAAAAAAACATTCTATTCATGCCTGTTTGTTTTATTTTTCTCTTGATTCAAGCAACGAACAACATGGGTGTGGTACAATATGTTTGTAGTAACTAATCATGCTATTTGCGACTAAAAAAGTAATTGCCAATGAAACATGATACTACGAATGGAAAATATAGAACTGCATATTTTAACAAAATTCAAATTTTATATAGTCTCTGCATGAAATAATTTTCATAGGCCTACTATACAGATGAAAGATACAAAATATTCTAAGTAGATAAAAAAAAACCAATAAGAACTAAGACAGTTACTACATCTCAACTTAAAATCAAAGAAATAGAAACAAGTAGTAAGAGCTCGTCGATATACTGTGATTCAGACATCTCTATTTAAATAGATTCTAAATAAATTAACCTGCAAAGAAAAAGTCCCTCTTATGCAGACAACCACTGCGTTCTTGGTGAAGTCAACAGCTACAAAAAATGGAGGTTCCTGATACTGAAAAAAACAAAGCAAAAGAAAAACAACCCACCACTTAATTGTAATATTAATTTTTGTTCCCACATACATTAAATCATGAGAAAAACCCTTTAAAAGATATAATTGGAAATTGTTATACTTTCATTTACTCCTGGGATAAACGAGGAAATATGATGATCTAAATAAGCTGTCAAACAGTATATTATTTAACATAAGAGTACCGTTCCACTATTTCACGTAACTGTTCAACGGTTACCTCTAAACATTATGTGGTTCCGAAAAGAAAATAAGGTGACAAGCGTGTGTACGCCTATTTTTTGCTACTCGACCTGTTCAAATAAACCGATTAGATAAAATTTCAATTCGAAATAGTGATTTTAAGATTTACTTTTGTTTTCCCCTGTTGTCTTTTTTTTTATAAGGAAAATCACATTGCAACATTGCTTATATCTAAGTAAGATATTATTTAAAAAAAGGAAAAATACAGCGGCTTTTCTCTTATAAATACTGGAATACCTTATCAAAACTAGTTGTAAAATATATATTGGGTGGAGGAGATCTGGCAGAGATTCGAACAGCTAACCCACCAAAATTCTGAATATATGTGACATTGATTTGTTTTCTTAGATTTTTGTACGGAGTCATGACAACTTAAAATGGTTTGTAAACGTCTATACTAGGGCGTAACGGCGTTAAACATGATAGTATTGAGAAAACGGTTCTAATGTGGGTTTTGCGCCTGCAGGATGCTTGAAAAGATGATTTTAATATGGAACATTTTATAAAGGCTTCAAAAAGAAATTAAAAAAAAATATTTTACATCATTTTCGAATGAGAGGTAAACGAGGTTTTCATCTGTCAGGTTAAGGCACTTTTTAATGACTGCAGTATTACACTGCCAGCAATTGTCTCCGTGAACAGTATTCTTGGCTCGGCAACAAGAGCAGCATCTGGAAGAGGACATGCGAAAAACGACACTCATAAATAAAACGTTAAGGCAACTGGTTTTGTTAGAGAATTTCCTAGTATCATTATTTGCAAGCTTTTCCCTTCCTTTTTGTATTTTTGCCCGGTGTGTTAAAAAAAGGTTAAATAAATTTTACAAAAATCAGAACCTTTAGTTTTTATTTTATGTGCCACAGGTCTCTGAAACCGATAATGCTTTAGCAATGAATTAATTTTCACAAATTATTAAGGGTTACGATTCAAAATTGAAAAAAAAAGATAGATAAGGAAGCAGGAGATATAGAAGAAGCCTGGTAGACGTATATTGGCAAGACATATTACCTACCTCTAAGAAACGGTACTAACCTAAGGAGAGGACACAGACTGAAGATGTTGGACCAGGAAGCGGTCATCATGTAATTTGAACAGCCGTAAGCAGCATTCGCATATTTTATGTAATAGGCTAGATTGTCGAGCTGAGAACAAGAGATACCGGTTCAGGGTTATACTCTTGATGGAGGACATTATACTGTGGACATATGAGCATCTATTTCTAGTGAGCATAATAAAATAAAGGTCCATAAGGTGGAGGAAGATAATATTCAATTTTTTTTTTTTATACTCAAAGTAAAACAAGACAACGAGAAAAAATGAACACCCAACTGTAGTAGGGAAATCTTGTTTAAGCTAATTTACCTCTGTGATAGAATTTTGATAACTTACAAAACAATCAAGCAGTAAATAAGTATCTATGTTATAATGTTATAGCCTAAGGAAGACTAAGGAGACTTGATCCCACCCCAAATAATATTTTTTTCTTAATTGAAACCTCCTGCACGATCTGCTCTCACGCTCGTAGAAACCAAATCTAAAGTTCTTATTACAAGACTAGATTTCACATCTAATATGTAAGTCTTGTAATAAGAGCTTTAGATTTAATGAAACCATTTCAGATCAAATTTGTGACGTTCACAGTTTCAATGAAATAAGTACGTTCAACATTAAGGGCCATTTCCTCAAAATAACACTTTCTCAACGGGGTGATTTTAGAACTCCATAACTTTTGATCTAAACAAGATAGAACCTTCAAATAAAAATGCTCAGGATTGTTTGCAAAATCTAAAACTTAACTCATCGAATTTTTTTAAATCTAGGCCTATGTGAATGGTTTTCCTGTGCCCCCACACCTTTGTTAATATACTTTCAAAACACACGTGAACATGTCACAACTGTTCTCAAACTTATCCGTTCAAAAACGCCATGAATATTTTTTTTCCTCATATGAATAAGAAAAAAGCCATAATCCAAGACCCTCACCGTCATCCATTCTTTAGGCTGCACTCCCGCAACGTTGGGCTCGTCGTCAGCATATGGGTTTACGCTGACAGTCTGCGCAGGCCTAGAATCAATCATGCTTTCCTCAGTTCCTCCTCCTTCCGCCACCGCCTCCGCCTGCTGCTGCTCCACGAGAAGCATCATGCCGACAATCATGTCCGAAACAACGAGATCCAGGTCCTGTCAGTTGATAGATACGTGGACGTGATCAGGCACACAGTATGGAAGTTCACCACGGGGAGTTGATAGATACGAGTACATGGGAGGGATCAGAGACACAGTATGGAAGTCCAATTTTTTTTTTTTTGGGGGGGGGGGGTGGTGACAGATACATGGACGTGATCAGGCACATAATATGGAAGTACACCGTGGGCCATGGAGGGTTGACAGATACATGGACGTGATCAGGCAAACAGTAAGGAAGTTCACTGTGGAGGTTTGACAGATACTTAGACGTGATCAGGCACACAGTATGGAAGTTCACCGTGGAGGTTTGACAGATACATAGACGTGATCAGACACACAGTATGGAAGTTCACCGTGGAGGTTTGACAGATACATAGACGTGATCAGGCACACGGTATGGAAGTTCACCGTGGAGGTTTGACAGATACATAGACGTGATCAGGCACACAGTATGGAAGTTCACCGTGGAGGTTTGACAGATACATAGACGTGATCAGGCACACAGTATGGAAGTTCACCGTGAAGGTTTGACAGATACAGGGACGTGATCAGGCACACAGTATGGAAGTTAGCTGTGGGGGCCGGGAAGGAGAGGGGCAATTTAAAAAAAAATTAATTTAAGGTATAAGAAGCTTAAACGAATCTGAAAAACCAATATTATTTCTTGAAATCGAAAGGTGCTGAGATAAGCTAACAACAAAAGGAAAGTATAAAATAGTAAAATAGCAGAAAGAAAGAAAGAAGCTATAGATTTATGCAATGATCTAATCCACCGAGTTTTTTTTATATGAGTTACAATAAAATAAAACTGAACATGTTTTTTACATATATGCCCTTATAATACTTACTCTAGAGGCGAGCATATCAATATGTTCTTATTGGGGTATTTGGCGTTGTCTAATAACGACAATCCTTACATGAAAGAAATCGCCCACGATTATGCCGACATCCTTGATTCCTTCCTGGGCGGCTCTGTCACAAGCTATACAGCAGCACATCATTTCACACCTAGAGGCAAAGTGAAGTTTTTACCCAAAGCAAACATATAAATGTAATTGCATGAATCAGACTGCAGGCAAAGTTCCTCTTTAACAAGTCTTAGGTCCCCTAAGTTTCCCAAGGGATATTGGACTGAAATGGTGCAGATATTAGATGAGAACCGATCCCACTATCATAATTATTTTGCAACAGGGAATCGATTATAAGACTTTTTTCTAATTGTCAGTCCAACGCTCCAATGACTGAGCTGTCAGGCAGATGCAAAGAATATTACTAATATTTTCTTCAATCTTACATGAACGTTGTTCACAGAGGGAAAACACATTATTGTAGCTCTTGATATTACCTATAGTTCTCAATCTCTTTCTCTCTATCTTTCCCTCACTCTCTCTTCTTTTGACCTTTTATCGCCCTTTTTTTTATACATCTCACTATCTCACTCTCTCTCTCACACACACACACCCACGCACACACACACACACTCTCTCTCTACTCCCTCTCTTGTTTTCATAATCTGTGTCCCAATCTTACTATCACTTTCATTTTTTACATCTTTTTCTTTCTCCCAATCTACCTGCACCACTATCTCCCTTTTTATCTATTGAACCATCTTTCTATATGTGAACCCATTTATCTATCTATCTATTCAACTATCTATAAATCTATCTTTTATCTAAATATCTACCTAAAGATTAACTATTAATATATCTGTAGAT
>JAWDGP010002623.1:587500-707500 GCA_033675545.1 Elysia crispata | reverse complement strand
ATATATATATATATATATATATATAAGTAATAACCCAAGGCAAAAAGCATTAGTTCACGATACTCGTAGGGTTATTTTACGTTTATCTTTTTTAGTTCTGGGATAAATTACGATTATCAATAAGTTCTACCTGTTTATGAAAAGCTTAGTGGTCTGAAAATACGTGCCCGAATGATAAACGTCTTTGAAGAAACAGCCACAGCAAGTAAGTATAATTGACCGTTCATATCACTCCTACCAACCAGCTATGCAGTGTGCTATTAATAAGTTAATTATCGAATTCTTACCATACAGCCCGTATGAAAACCTCCACAATGCCGGAAAAGACAAAATCATCACTTGCAATATCCCATTTTCTTCTCATAAACACAAGTCCAGGCATGGTGGCTCTTCTAAACTACGTCTAGTACTGTAGATAGGTTACGCTTTTTTTCCTTTTGAACTGAAACTTTGATTATTCGATTCTACTTCCAATGGCACATATACCTAAAATGATTTCAGAAAATCGAGTTTTACAACGATTCAACTGATATATCAACCAAACAACACTCTCGTATAATCGAAGCTATTCTGTAGATCTGAAATTTTTATAAAGCTTTATTGGCCCTAAACCGTGCAGTATTTAAACCAAGTTTGGGAGATAAGATTCTGACATGCCCCTAATTCAACCAAAAATGTGATGTGATATGATAACACGGCGTTCGTACAGGGTTTGCAGAGTAAATGCGAATTATGATCCATATTTGCCCACCGTGAAAAAGAGTAATCTGACCTTGATAAACATTTATCCCGAATTCAGCGTTTAAAATTTGTTGTTGTTGTTGGTGGTGGTGGTGGTGGTGTTTTTTAAGGCAGAAACAGCGTCTATTTGATAAAGTTGAAATTCTTTTCATGGCAGCGAAATTGTTCGAAATATCATTGAAAATATGACATCGCACAGAATGGAAAACACGTCACAGCTCTAATTCAAACTGATGTTAAAATGATTTGTATTGGTGTATCTTTAAGAAAATTGCAATCTTTCTATGCGATTTAAACTACATTTGCATAATTTTCGAGAGCAGCGAGGGTAGGAAAAGAAAGGAAGCAGGAGATGGGTGGGGAGGGTTGCAGACAAATCAGAGAAAGCAGCGCAATGAATTTTCAGCGGAACAAACAGTGAGGTGGTCTTAACTTTACGTTGTATTCTTATGCATTTCTAATGGAAATTTTTGTCTTTGACATAAACTTCCCCTACAATCATGTCCTGTATTACACAGATGGAGTTTGACTTATGATCGGTGATATTCTTTAAACTCGGAGTAGCGGTATTTGCAGAACAGGAATGTCAATGCAAGCGTCTCAGTGAAGGGCAGGTTAAAGGTCGACCGAAGATTTATCAAGCCCTGGAGCAGTTACAATTAGCATTCCATAATAATCAAAGGTCGAAAGATGTTCTGAACAGAGAAAAATCAAATATCCTATCATGCAGAAATCAATGGTACAACCTGGTGAATGCAAAGACGTTTTGGCCGCCGTTATTATCATATATGTTTGGTTTTTTTTTTTTTTTTTACATCTACTTAACTTTTTGTAAAGGTTTCTCTGTTATTAAAGATAGCAAAGCTAGTTTTTTTTTTTTCCGTTTCCTCTTTAAATCTTGGGTCATAAAGGCCGCACAAGTTCTCCCCACTCCATCTTCCATAAAGGGTTGATACAAAGTGGCAACGATCTTATCATCTTTACCTAAATGTTTTGATAAGGCAATGGCACTATAACGTCACTCAATTTGTGCCCACGAGGGATTTCACAAAGTCAGCAAATCATTTTCATTTTATCTGGAGAAAAGTTACACAGCTAAAAAAATTAACATTAAAATGAAAATATCAAAACTAATATTCAGGCATCTCAGTCATTGTGTCCTTTAAGACAAAGCTGGAGTCAGGGTTGGGGACAAAGAGAGAGAGAGAGAGAGAGAGAGAGAGAGAGAGAGAGAGAGAGAGAGAGAGAGAGAGAGAGAGAGAGAGAGAGAGAGAGAGAGAGAGAGAGAGAGAGAGAGAGAGAGAGAGAGAGAAGGGGGAGAGAGAGAGAGGGGGGTGAGAGAGAAGGGGGAGAGAGAGAGAGGGAGTGAGAGAGGAGGAGAGATAGAGAGAAGGGAGAGAGAGAGAGGGCGTGAGAGAGAGAAGGGGGAGAGAGAGAGGGAGTGAGAGGAAGAGTGAGAGAGAGTTAAGGGGATAAAGCATCACTCATAAAAGTTTTCCGTTTTATTTTATGCAGCAAGTAACAACCTGGTTATTTTACATTTTTTTGTGTTTGAATTTTTTTTTTTTTTAAATTTTTTTTTACTTCAGCATTTAAACTTCGGACAAAAAAAAAAAAAAAAATTACAGAAGTTAAATATTAATTATCAGAAATTTAGCGACTGTCAACACTCCTAATCCTATGCCTTAGATATATAAAAAACAAATTCAATGTAGGAAATGTAATTTGTAGTTGAGAATAATACTAGTAACATTAATCGTGATCCAAATCATAACTCCAATTTCATATTTGCGAATCTATTACCACGATAATAGCTAAAACAGTAAAATTTTGACCTACAAGATCAAAGAAACCCTAGTCAAAATCAGATGTACTTAACAAAAACGGGTCATTAACATGGAAAAGTAACTACCACAGACATTTAATGATGCGCCAGAGATAGGAGGTTTGTTATCTTCATTGGTTTTTTTAGTCCAGTCAGGACTAAATAGAGATGATTATTGATTAGGTGTCAATTTTATTATCCTGCTGTTGTTTTTTTTTATTTATTTAATGTCCTATTAAATTTTACGACTATCAATTTTTTTTCACTATATCTTAAATTCTCTTTTCCTTTGTATGTATGTGCAAGCTCTTTAGAGGAAGAAAAGAGAAAAAAAAATGAAGGAAGAGAGAGAGAAAAAAGCAGAGTTCGAGAGATACGGTTTGAAAGACGGAAAGAGAGGTGGGAGAGAGCAATAATGACAGAGACTGACAGACAGATACAGAGAGAGAGAAATGAATAGAGACGATATAAAGAACGGAAGAGAGGGAGAGGGGGAGAGAGAGAGAGAGAGAGAGAGAGAGAGAGAGGAACAAAGATAAGATGGAAAAGACACAAAGAGGTGGGAGAGGAAAATAAAGAGAAAGAGATAGCTGAAAAAACTATACATCAACTTCGTGGATTTTGAAAAAGCATTTGACAGCATTCATAGGAACAGCCTTTGGAAAATCTTAAGGTATTATGGAATCCCATTAGAAATAGTCTCTATTATCCAGTGTTTTTACAACAACTTCACTTGCAGGGTAGGAAATAGTCAAAACAACTTTCAAGTCTTATCTGGAGTAAGGCAAGGCTGTGTAATGTCAGCACTCTTATTTAATCTCGCTATTGATTGGATTATGAGGCAAACAACTGGAGATAAGAACAGAGGAATAAGATGGAACCTTTTTACGAACCTTGAGGACTTGGATTTCGCTGATGATCTAGCCCTTCTCTCCCATACCCACACCCACATCCAAGAAAAAACCAACGAATTAAACACAAATGCAAAACAGGTTGGTTTGAAAATTAGCAAGAAAAAAACAGAAATGATGGTTTTAAATATTCCAAATCCTAGGCCAGTCAGAGTGGACGAAACTCTTCTACCATTCACTGATCAATTTAAACATTTGGGTAGTAATGTTACAGCGGACGGAGGAGCTAATAAAGATATTAAAGAAAGATTAGGTAAAGCCAGAAATGCCTTCAGAATGTTAAATCCAGTTTGGAAATCACAGCAGTACAAACTGAACACAAAATTAAAGTTATATAGAAGCTGTGTTCTTTCCACCTTGCTCTACGGGTCAGAATGCTGGCGCATGATAGAAAGCGACCTTTGCAAGTTATCTTCCTTCCACACCAAAAGTCTCAGAAAAATTGCTCGGATCTTCTGGCCTAGATACATATCAAATGAAGACCTATTAGAACAGTGCCAACAAGAGACAATGGAGACAATCATTATCCGGAGGAGGTGGAGGTGGATAGGTCACGTACTCCGCAAAGAACAAGATGCCATCCCTCGAGTAGCCGTTCAATGGAGGCCAGAGGGACACAGGAAACGCGGGCGACCGAAAACCACCTGGAGAAGGACAGTGGAGGCAGAGGCAGCAGCCATGGGACAGTCATGGGGCACCTTGAGGATGCTGGCTCAGGACCGTGAGCAATGGAAGGAGTTTGTTGCTGCCCTAATTGCCTACGGCAAAAAGGGCAGTAAGTAAGTAAGTAAGATAGCTGAAAAAGTGAGATGGAAAAGAGGGAAATAGAGTTTAAAGAGAGAAAGAGAGAGATAGATAGATAGATAGATAGATAGATAGAGAGAGAGAGAGAGAGAGAGAGAGAGAGAGAGAGAGAGAGAGAGAGAGAGAGAGAGAGAGAGAGAAGAGAAGGGAAAGACAGAGAGATGATCAGAAAAAGTGGAAAAGACGCAAAAAAAGAGGTGGGAGATAGAAATAAAGAGAGAGCGAGAGAGAGAGGCAGACATACAAACAGACAGAGAAAAAGAGGGGGGGGGGGGCAGGGGGAGAACAGAGACAACTAATAAGAAGGTAAGATGGAAAGAGAGGTGGAAGAGAGATCAACAGACAGTGACAGATGGATAAACAGACAACGAGACAGACAGACAGGGGCATAAAGATGTTGGCAGTATTAACTGAAACCATGATTTTTTTTATATCACGAATTTATTCAAGAAAGTATCATCTTCCCATAGTGTTTCAAAAAAAAATATTAAAATTGAAATAAGTGAAAGACAGGGTGTACAATCTTTTGATGCACAGAATTAGAAAACTTTAAGGCTCATGAAAAATGCATCATGCTCAGCAAAGATGATTTGCTGCCTTCATATAAATATATATTCATATATATATCACAAAAAAAAATAAGGCCAAGTAGAGTGGGGAACAAAAATTAATAATGATTTTGGGGCAAAAAAAAAAACCGGATATTATTCACTTCATTCTGAAGAAAGTCTTTTTCGAAATTATTTATTTGTTACAAAACTCATGACAAGATACGATTCATTACTGAAGTGCACAAGAGAGTAAATTATTGACTTTTTGAAGAATAAAAATAAAAAAAAGAATAAAAAGATCATCTGTGAAATCCTTGAAACTCTGTCATCCATTGCTGCTAATTTTTATGGAGCAGCTCAGTAAAAAAAAACGATTTCAAAATTTGGTAAATCTTAACTCTAACCTCAGAAAGTTGCTGAATAAGAGACCTAAGGTTGAGCACAAACAGATGTAGGCAAACTACCCAAATACAAAGCTGAGTTCGAATAAAATTGGATATGACTTGTTTTAAATATTACCATTTTTTTTTTCATTGGTATGACGTCTAAATTGATATCATTTTATTATACCTGAAAAGGATAACTGGATGAGCCTCAGACTGATTGCCATATGACCTTACCATGGATTGCTCCGCATCAAGCAAAGTAAAGTGTTAAATAGCATAGTGCAATAGTCAGGACAGATGTTAGCTAAAATTTGTATAAGCCTAAGATTAAAGACCACTGCAAAGCATAGGAGTGACTTATCATTTTCTTTAAATTACATTATAGTCACTTTTCTGAGCAGAGCTCCTTTCCTTTATCACAGTTAAATCGCATCCTCTTAAGTCATTGCAACCTGTATTCTCAAATGAATTTCTTTTTAAATAACGCCTCTAAGTTAGTGCATGGACCTTACCATTTATTGGTATATTTCATATACCCTAAGTTATTCAAGCCACAAAAAAAAAAAAGCATAAAGCTAAGAAGTACAACTATTATTTGAGTAGAAGTATAATTAAAATATCTGCAGTATAAAGTTTTTTATTTCCTACATCCCTTTAGACTTTTATGGTCTATAGAGAAATTACAACATTGATAATACTTTTCTACAGCAGAGGAGTAAATAATTATTTAAAATAATCTCAGGTTGTAGCAAAAATATAGAATACCATGAAGTTGTCCAACCACATTTGGAAAAACCTTCACACCATAATTGATTGTTCAAATCCTTTTGAAAAGGAATATTGCATGATGTCAAATTGAGTCTTTTATTGATGTAGAGGTGTTCCATGAAGGGTGAAAAAAAATACTTGAGGGCTTTTAATAGAGAATCTAATTTTTTCCCCTTTATAGTCCTGACAGTAGCATCTCCCTATACTGCTTAACTCTTTAGTACAGTTCAATGTCCTTAATCTTTTTCCTGATCCATTTCTTAGCGTGGATATTTTTCTAATCCTTGTAATGTATACACTTACAATAAGACAAAATTTCTTAGTACCGCTGAGTACAATAAGTTTTTTGACATAGAATTGTTATGGAAATCGTCATTTCTTTCCTTCTTGTCAAGACAAGAAGATGAATATTTCAAATTGATACATTCATATAGAAGTTTGACAAAATGTTTCAAAATAGAAAAAAAACCACCTAATCTCAAAATAGAAAAAACCACCTAATCTGAAACAAAATACACTAATGGGCTGCTAATTATTTTTCAAAGAAATGTTACTGTCAACAGATGCTAATACTACGTAAGCATTTGGCATATTAACTCTTTTCAACTATTTATTGATATGGGCAAAACCATTTACAAACTTAGCACGTAACATAAATATTTGTAAACAAAAAGTTTGTAAGAGATACGCTTTGAATAATACTTAACCACTATATAAAACTCATTAGATAGAAACAAATACTATTCAAATGACAATAGAATATGGGGAAAATTTGACAGAAATTCCTTAGTAGGTGGCAAAGCTAAGACAGTTAGATTCCTAACCAACAAACTTGCTTCACTAGATAAATTTCTAGTCGCCCTTATTTTCGTATGTAATAATTTTTTGACTAGAAGATATTAAATGTAATCAATGAAATGGAACAAAAAATAACAAGATGATATTCATATGAACAATATGTTTTGACTTTAAATTGAATTTTATGAGTATTATCAGTACTAGACACCAAAGTAATAAAACTCTTCTTGCATTGTAATGATAAGATATATACGGGACAAAGCATAATGCCCTTTCTATCAAATTACATTAAATGATGCATGTTGAAGAACATATTATCTAAGTCAGGGTGCATAGTTTTTTAATGTGTACTCATATGTGTTATGCTCTATTGATTGCAGTTCATCCATAGTGACTAGTTGATGGCACAAGACCACTAAGATAATATGTACATAATATATGCTACTACAACCTTTCCGGTTGCATTCTTCACATTGATTTTTTGCTTTAATAAAAACAGTTTAAACTTAGTTTTTCGGATTCTTTTACACAGAATGACAGAGACACGAATGCCTATTTGGTTCTTGGGTTAATCTTGCATCCTCTAAGCTTCTTGAAAAATTTTACAACAAAGCAGAGTCTTTCTGTGAAGCCACGAATGAGCTTTTTGAGCAGGTCCCATCCAACTACCAAATGACTCAGCTGAATATTGTCCTGAGAATATCATGATTGTCAACCCAACCCTCTACTGGGTGTGCTAACTGGCAGGCATAATTGGTTGCTTGCTTATTCCAAAAATTCTATTGTGAAATGTTGAGCAAAGCAAATCTATAAGTTTATCCTTTAAATGTTTCTTTCATGTATGGAAAACTTGTTACAAATAAATAAATAATTATATGTTATTTCAACATAAACTTTACTAGCTTAAAAAAAACAAAAAGTATATTTCTCAGCATGAGATGAGCAACCCAGAATAAAAAATACATCAGTAGCTTATGATAGCACAAATTAAAGGGCGAATATACAAAGATTGTAAACCTATAATAAATATCATATTATACTAATAATTTTGATAAGCTAAATATTGTTTTTGGCACAGGTAAACAAAGATATATGAACCTATAAAGGGAAGCGCATCATAAATATTACAAAATTTGTCTAAGTAATAATTATTTTTTTATGAGTGTTGAACAAATCATACACATTTAAGTGATGTACAATATTTGAGAAATCCAACTGTCAAAAGTTCAGCAACACAAAAACAATGATATCATTCTAGGAACTCCACAGTATTGCAGACAAATTAAAAAATAAAGGTGTAAATATGAAAAACAAAAAGAAGAGGACATGAAACACTAAAACCTCATTAGCATATGATAGGCTCATATGTATCTAAAGCCATACTCAGTCACATTTTCAAAAGCTAGGTTATTTTTATATTATATTCTTAGCTTGATAGTTTTCTATACACTTTCAATTTTTTAGATTTTCTGCCATGATTTACAAATGTCAAGTTAGAAATGCAAATATCCAGCAATAATATTATTATTGACTACGTAAAACAAAAAGTCACACAGAAGTTTTGAAACACAACGTCCCATTTTGAAAACACATTTGGGGGCAAAAAAGCACATGAATTGTAAGTTTTACTTTGTGGGCTAAGACGCAAAGTAAGAAAAATACCATCCTATCTCTTTAACAGACAAAATTGATAAACAAAAACACATAAAACACACAAAGCCTAATGCTTTCAAACCCTGAAGATCATTAAAATACTTTCCTCCACAGGAGATGGTTTGCTACACTCGTTAAAATAAGTAAGAAGTAAATACAAAACAACAAAATGTAGGTACCTTGATAATTCCAAAAATCTTCAACATTATGCTGTTTAAAATATACGTGAGGGAAGAAAAAAATTCTATTTGTAACTGAAAATAAAATTTCATATGAAAAACAAACCAAGCAATGTCAGCTCAGTGAAAGTTTAACCAAACATGTTTCCACTTGTGAAGAAATGATTAACTTGGTGACTGACTGACAGATCCTCCAGAAGAATACTGTTGTTACTGCTGCAACTATTTATTCTAGCAGATTAATATTCAATTTACACACCTTTTGCCTTTTTTTTTTTTATAGCTTTGAAAGCCACTTACTTCCCTCTTCCTTTCATAAGATGGTAAAACAATGCAGCATATAACAAAAAGCATTTTGAACAAAAAAAAAAAAACTGAGCTAACTTTATAACAACTTTCCTATACCTGTATCAGAAGCAGCAATTAGAACAAAAATACTATTTTAAGTGATAATAAAAATGAGCAATACCTGCAGATCATTATGTTGCACTTGTATTGCATATAGCTCCCCTATATGTCAGGATGTTTACTCTGATAGCGTTGATGAACCTTCAGCATCGCTCTTTCATTAGGTGTGTATTGCTTCTATTCTTTTAACTTTCTACAATTCTAATCCTGTTGAGTTGGTGCAATGGGTTGAACATTACGATCCATCAATTGCTCCAAGGCAGCCAGTACAACATTTGGCAAATGGTCAGAAAGCATCTTACGGGACAGCAGTATTTTGTCAAAAGAGGACACACTCGTCCAATAGGCTTGGTACACTGGTTCCTCCCCGCAGCAACCCGAACTAAAAAAAGAGGAAAATCACATGAAATAGCTCTTGTGATAAGAGTTAAAGCAATGCTTCTTTATTAAGAACAAAAACAGCAAATTCTGTTTTATTGCTGCTTAATGCTGTAAGTTTTCTTGATAAAGTTAGCAGAAACTTAAATGTCAATCTCTAAGAAACCAATAAATGCGTTTATTTGAGCTATAAGCAGAGAGATGTAAGAGGGCGATGAAGACAATTCTGCCCCCCAATGGCAGACCAACGTATCTGACAAAAACCAGTTTTCTAATATCCAACTTGAGTAAATGGCAGAGCGACATACCTTCATCAGTACTTTAATTTTTTTTACATGCCAAATCGACATATCTTAATTTTTTTATTTGAATGCTTTTTTTTTTGCATTTTTCCCCAAAGGGCAAAATATGCCATTTGCCTTTTGGGGGCAGAATAATTATCTGATGCACATATTGGGAGTTTAAAAATATCCAGATTTGAAACATTTAATTCAAAAAGCAAAATTGGGAATATTTTAAACGGTACAATAGAAATAAAAAGATTTTCTGAAAATTGTGAGATTGAAAAAAGTCTCCAAAATTTTGTTTTCAGGACAACACAGTTTCAGAATATCGTCACGCTCACTTGATAAATGCCTAACTCATTTTTTGGCAATTCTTTTGTTAATACAATTTTGGTATACAACATGTAGACTCCTTTATTTGCTTGAGCCCTAAAGGTTTTGGTTACTAAATATTCGAATTATTCAAAATAATATAACTAATAATACATTTTTTTATAGTGGTAAAAAATTTATTTTTACATAACGCAAAACATGTAAAAATGAGTTAGGCACTTATCAAATGAGCGTGTCGATATATGAATTGATTCAAACCACATCAGAATTGCTGCTCATAACCCAAAAATAAAATTAAGCTGTTTTACCTGTCTTCATTTGCCTCAACAACATGCAGAAACTGCCCTGGAGGATTAAGGGGCCAATCTGTCTGGGCGATTTGTTCAAGGTCTCTCTCACATGCTTGTAGAGAATCCTAATTTAAAAAATATCATTTATGTGAATGCAAGTACATTAAGCTAATATTATGTCTCGCTATGAAATTTAAACACCTGAGTAAATAAGCTTTCCAGGTTTATTATCAGATCTTGGGTAAACTTTGAGATACAATTTATAAATTCAAAGACCAAAAGATAAGATAAATTCAAGGTCCGATTTGTATTTTTTTTTTTGTCTCACATTAAATTGCAATTAATGCTCGAAAACAGAATCGAAATTCATTGCAAGTACAACACACATTATTTGATTCTTATTTTTTTATTTCAAATAAATGATCAAGACAAATATCACTTATATGAGCTTGGCCACATTTAAAAAAAAGTCTTATTCTAATTAAAAAAAAAGATTTGAGAGGCATTCAAATGTCTAGAAAACACTAGCACTGTATTAAGCAGTACACACACACAGCACAAAAAAGGATGATGAAATAGAAAAATAAAGCATGCAGTTTAGATATGAAAATTTTGGGTTCCTTTGTATTTCAAAGCAAACAAAAAATTAAAAATTAAAAAAGATAACAAGGAATTACTGTTTAAAGGAGCTCTATATCAGCCTTGGCTTTAAATAAGACAAAAGCATAAATATATAAATGAACCTTTTAAAGTGAAGGAACCTCTCACTTATAAATATACAATCCGTTGATTTGAATGAAATTAAAGTGGCTTTTTTTTTTGGCAGATATAGATGTTCCACACACGGAGCTAGGGGGTTAGAAATATTTAAGCTCAAGTCCAAATAAATATGGGTAAAAATGGCCTGGCAAAGTGGCGTTTGTTGCATCAAGGCGAGGGTCTCTTGCAAGTGCTTTAAAGAGATCTCTAAATCTCAAGATCTGAAATCCATGTGATCTCTTTGAAGGTTGGATTGAAAAAAATAATTGTATTTTGTGACTATGTCAATGTTTATCTATTCTGCATCAACATCTATAAATTTGGGAACATTTAAACATTCTGATCATTCTTGAAAAAAATAACCTCTTGAGAAAGGTATTTTATTGTAGAGATGGATGACACTTTCATACTTTTGAGAGTCAGACTGACATGTCATCTAGTCCTGGGTGTTTTCATTTCTGCCTGCATTACACAAAATATAGATTTAAATAGCATGGCACTGCGGCTGGGGAAAATATCAGCTTGTATCGGTTCCTAAGACTTACAGCTTCCATTTTTTATTTTTGAAAAACTATCTAGCTTTGTCTGATTTGCAAATAAATAAAAAAAAATAAAAAAAACAACAACAACAATAACAAAACCAGGTCTTCATATTTCTAATCAGTGATATTTATTTGTAAGTTTCTTCTTTCATTTTTTTTTCAGTATTGCAAGTTTCTGGTATCTCTTTAACTTACCCGAATCCATATCGTGATATGTTAACAAAAATTCAATAGCTGCCCCAAAAGTATTGTTAGTTAAAATGTCTTCCGCTGGTATGAGGAGAACCTTTGTCTTTTACTTATAATCAGATGATTCTCAATCAATAATATAAATAATGAATGTATACTAAAAACAGTTAACCTATACCAAGGCCTAGCAATGATAAAATTTTGCCTACCTGATCAATGAAATATGCATAATATCTCAAATGTAAGTTAAGTATCTTAAATATGACAGTGAGATTAAGTTTAATTTTTTTTTTTAAAATGCACTACAATCAAGCAAAAGCTATAAGCCTACAACAAAAAATGATGAGGTAGTTAAACAAAGAAATATTAGCTCTCAGTTGGAAATCAATTTCATACACCAAGAAGTTTTTCACAAAAGAAAAGGTAGGTAATTCACTCCAATCTGACAATAAAATAGAAAGATTTATTACATGGAAATCTGTTTCAGACAAAGCTTGGATAGCTTGACAGCTATTGAGTCTGTTGAATAGATTTTGAAATACTTTTCAGTATTAAATATTTTTTACTTTCAGCATCAATTATCCAGACTCCGCTTTAGAAGCAAATTGGAAAAATCACAAGTTACTGTAGCACCGATGGTTAAAAAACAACAACCTGAACTTGTAATGCCATCTACTATCTACATTCTTTAGACAATTTTGATTTTCCATAGCTTCCTTTTAATGCTTATAGAAAGGTATCATGTCAGAGCAGCTGAGCCTTTGTATAAAATGCATAATGTGAGAAGCACTGATGTAGATACAATGTTGTTTTCTCTTGATCAGGGCAAGAACATTTCAATGACTACCCGTATAATCTGTCCATGCTTAATGAAATTTAAACATTTGAAAATAAAAAAAAAATTAAATGTATAAAGGATTTGATCATTTTTAAATCTCTTGTTTCTCACATTTACAGTATACCATATTTAGCTCATTACCATTGGCCATGAAATTCTTGCATGGAGTATATATACCTTTGACTAGCAGTAAAATAAGATATATTTTTTTTCAATGACAAAGAAAGCAAAAAAAAAAAAAAAAAAAAAAAAACCCCAAGAATCAGAAAGCATGCAAGCATTTTTTTTAAATGAAAGAATTTGGTTAAAAAAAAAAACTACAGGTAAAAGCTATTTCAAATATTGAGCATTATGCTGATTCACAAAATTCCACGCAAATTTTTCAGAAGTGCATTATAAAAAAATAAAACTGTTAGTACAAGCATCTACAACTAAAAGTTAATTCCTACCCCCACATTAGGACACCACAGTGAAAGCTTGAGCCCACATCAATAAAGAGTGAAAGTGAAAGAAAACAGACTGATAGATAGCTATTCAGATGGACGAACCAGCACCAGTCCTCAAATACAGTTTCACATTATGAAAAGAAAGCTAAATATGGGAAAAAAGTACCTGCATCATGTGGGCCTGATTCAAATAAGATATAAAAGTAACAATTCATGAGAACTGAAACTAGCTGCAAGAGCCTTGTCACTGGCTTGAATCCAGCATTCATATCATGAAATTTTACAATGGGTAATTGCAAATTGCTAAATGAAATGTAGAGCTAGCTATATCAAATGAATAGGAAGAAAAAGTCATAATTTTGCATCTCGGAAACAATGCTTAGTTCTAAACTATATATATAGTTTATTGTTGCTCAAAATAAAACATGAAAATGTTTAAAGACCTTTCAGAACAGCTTTCCTCTGGTTAGGTGAAACATATTGTGAGTAAAATATGCATCTGATCAGAAGTAATATAGCCTGATGCCTTTTGTTCTAATTGCACAATGCCACTTGTGATATCATACTATTTCTACATATAACGCAGTTTCAAAAAATAGAAATATTTAATAAAAGGATTGCCAAGCATCCCTTACACCTCATATGTGACACTTTTCAAGAGCATCATGTCTGACTTTATAAAGGCACAGCACTACAGTCAAATAATCAAGGTGTCTTAATCTTCCAAACACACTTTCTGAATACTAGAACAAAATGCAAACTACTGAATAATGGAAAAGATGTACTCACAAGCAAATTAAAACCTTACTTCCGCAAGGAGAGATTCTATTGTATTGATAGCTATATACATAGCAAATAGTATTTAAATGTATTTCCTTTGAATGTAACTGTCAAGGTCTTGGTCTATTGATGATTATTGATCTTAAAATATGGCACAAAATATCTACACTGAAAGGGCTCTAATTAGTCATAAAAAGATGCAATTCATCATCTGGTGATCCATTCATATGTAAAGCTTTTCAATGTTATGGCGAAACTTTTGTTCTATTTCATTAGTCATCAACCTTGCCTGAACATTTAAGATAATTCATTTTGACTTTATCTAAGAAATCTTTAATCCATAAGATTTTATTAATGTTCCGTGAATTTGCTAAATAATGATTTGATATCCCCAGTTAATACTAAAATCACACATTTCCCATAAAACAAGTGGCTGAAGCCCCATTTAATTTTTTTAAGTTTCCTTTGCCTCACCTGTATGGTGTTTAGATTATCCTCAGTGTAGTTTCTCCTACGGCTGGAAACTAGCAGGCTCTGCTCAGCCTGATCAGAGTTGGCACCAGTGTAACAGCAGCACAAGATCCTCAGAAATCCTGTTGCCAGAATCTGATACTGATGATAGGAAATAAAAAATTACCTCTACACACTTGCAAAAATTGTGTATGAAGGATGATGATTACAGTTTGAAGAAATGAATATATCATTTTATTTATAAGAGTTCATCACAACTTCAGGAATACCAATTTTTTGAAGTTCATGCGTGTTTCAGAGAGATTTTGGCAATTCTTTCAACAAAGAATTGTTTGCAGTGGTTTCTACAGTAATTTTGATTGCAATTTGATGATACGCACTTAGAGCATCTTCATTGTCTTTTTTTTGAGGTCCTTTTGTGATCCTGATAAAAAAAAGTTAATAATCCTGGCTAATGGTGATGACAGAGCTGCTTTTCTTTTTCCATGTAAATACAAGTAACCTCTCAAAGTTATCAAGAGTCATCTTGTAGCCTCACATAGCTCATTTGAGATGACAACATTAAAGTTTAAGTTTAAATCCTGGCTTGAACTATCTGATGCTGGGATTGGACCTCATCTTTTATCTTCATTCGAGAATTAGGGGTTCCATAAGATATTTCTATGGTATCTTCCATTAACCTTTTATGCAAATTTGAGGAATTTTTTTTATCTTAGAAATGACAATTAACTTTGTGTGTAACACAGATCATGAACTTTTGAGACTTCACATGACACCAACCACACTAAGGATAACTTAGAATTTAAAAAGATTTTAACAAACCTAACACCAATAATGGATATCTTCTTCTATAGCTCAATTTCAGCTATAGATCCCAATCTACTGACAGTACTTAAATTACAATCTAGACCATTCTAGAGCACTGGATTAGGCGAGGTCTAATTACTGACTTCACAGTTTTAGGGCAAACCAGCCCAAAAATGTTTATCCTTGCCTCTGTGTCTGAAACAATCAGCTATATTTTCCTGATATTTGCTGAAATAGCAGCTTCAAGGGCAGGTAGTCTAAAGGAGATCTAGGTGAAACAATGAACAAATAAAACAAAGAGTACTCACTTTAGGTAAGTTGCACTGAAGCAAAGCTCGTAATAATTTTACTTTTAGATCAGAGAGAGTAAACATGCCAAGTCTGGGTACTAGGTCTTTGCCAACAGCTGTTGAGCAGATAAAATCTTGAGTGTATTTGCTGGCATTGGGGCTGAAAAAGAAAGATAAAGGCTTTAACATCAAGTCTGTCTATAGCATTTATAAAAAGTGTCCTAATCATGTTTGTGGATATATATTTACCCAAAAGAATCAGTTTAATTATCAAAGAACCAACATTTATCTTATTTTTTTTTTTAATTCCTATCTCTAAAAGGCCAATATCTTAATATTTAACCATAAAATCTAGAATTATTCCACCATGAGATATAGGCAGAAATAGAGTTTGAATTTTTGTAAGTCTGTATGTACATCAATCTACAATTCCAACAAAAATATAGGATCAGTGGTGTAATGACTAAACCTGTATTCTTTAACTTACTCGTATTTAATTTCAATCTAGCTTGCTCACCCTGTAAAGCTTGAAAAAAAAAGTGGAAATGATGGAAAGACAGAAAGAAAGAGGACTCACATGTAAGATATCTACTTAATGATAAAGAAACCACTTTCAGAAGTCAAGTTTATTCAGTTCCTTTGATGGAGAATCGAAAGACCATCAACTTGGTAAGAACATTGTTACCTTCGACTCAATTTCAACTTTGGAAAATCAAATGGAAATGTGAAAGTCTCAAATCAGCAGTTGACAGATATAGGTTTAAAACTACTAAAAACATTGATGTGATCAAAATAGAATTAAAGACCTAGATCTAGATCAAATATAACATACTGATTCAACACCTCAAAAGTTTCATTCCTTTAAAGTTACAACAGATGAAAACATATCCATGTTAGATTTGTTTTCCGATCTTAACAAAGGGCAGCATTAACAACTGTCTAATAATAACATCAACAGACATATCTCTAGCACCCATAACTTTTCAACTTTTTACATTATCTGTATAGAACAAACATGATAACAAAAAAAAAAAAACATTGATGAAAGTGTAACATTGCTATATTTGTAATTTTTAGTATTACATAACTTATGTTGTATTTTTGGGCTTCCATTTGGACCAATTGGCGTTTTACTCTCATAGGTGATAATGGGCAATGAAGGAAATCATCACTTAATCATAAAACCTGATAAACTCAATAAAAGCTTCATTCGCAACTCCTACCTTAGCAATCCACCAGGAGGCGAATATGCAAAGCATATGAGATCTGGATATTTAGGTCTTAACAAAATTGACAGTATGGTTGCTACACCTGCACCTAAACTGTGTCCTGTGATAACAAGGCCTGCACCATCCTGCAAGAAAAAAAGTAAATTTCAATAGTTTTAATACAAGTAACTTACTTAGTTCATATTTAAAACGAAAATACTTGTAAAAATACAATTCTGCAATTACAAGATAATACATATTTTTCTCTTTTTCATTCAAGTTTGGCATCTAGGTTTATGTTTCTATAATGTTTGTTCTATTTATTTCAGATAAATCCAAAAAAAAAAAAAATTAAAGAGTATCGAAAATGAGGAATAAAAATATAATTATCCATAGCTGTCTGACTGAAAAGCTAAAAAATGTACAACAAAAGAAGACCTGAAGTGGGTAGCTTAAACAGGCGATTTGTGAAATAAAGCTGTATGTCACTCTTGTTTCTTTATAAATATTACCTGTAACTTTTCGTAGGCTGCCTCTAAGATCTGTAGAGAGGTCAACTTTCCCAGGATATATTCAGCACAGTCCAGCATTGCTTTGTGGCAGAAAGCATTGTCTACACCAGGGATGTCTAATTTAGCCCCCTTTGCTGACAAGTCTGCCAAACCATCCTGTGACAGTGTGCAGGAAATTCATAAGATACAAAACATGGGGATTTTTTTTAATGGCTGCAGCTTTGTAAAGTTAAAAATAAAATAATAAAGCATCAAAAAGATAATGCTGAAAGCAATAGTTGGTGGACACAATATTCTGATTGCAAAAGAAATTGCACATAAAGTGACGTATGAATATGTTCATTTAATAAGAAAGCTCAGCAACCTGTTTTCATAACACGATGATGGTATGACATGCAAAAAAAAAATATATCCAAAGCACGAGAGAAACTATGGAGGGACAAGACAAAAATTATGTGAAGGAACAATAAAATTAAGCTCACAATGGACGTGCTGACATGTGATATACTCAAAAAATCTCTCATCGATTAACACTAAAGTGACCCTACAGTGGATATCTGCACACTGCCATATACAGGGTAATTAGGTGGCTGATGGTTTGGCTAAGAGCGGAGGCCAACTAGAACAGGGTCAACTGTCAGCGAGCTACGGGGAGATAAAGAACCTGATCAAGACAACCTGGGCAAAAGCCTGGCAGGCTGAATATCCTAACTATAGCCACATCAAAGATGGCATGCACCAACTGCCAAGGAAATCCTAAAAAGCCATCTTCAGACTCAGAACTGGTCATGGTTCTTTCAGGGCACTTATTTAAACTCGATAAAGCCAGTTCTGCCATGCGCATCTGTGGGATTGCAGAACAGATAGATACCCACATCCTGTAAGACTGTCCTGTTTTTGAATCTGCTAAAGGCATCACACTTCTTTTTGTGATAATTAATGTGTTTTAAGAAGGATCTTTATATAGTGAAAGTACATAGTTACTGAAAGGTGAACAAAATCGCCTAAAATGCATGCTGTAACATTACAAACAACTGGTTCTACTAAAATGAAATAAAAAAAAAAAATACCTTCAGAGACATTGTTCCTCTTATTGCTATGATGGCCACATTTTTGGAATAGTCGACAGTTACAAAAAATGGAACTTGTTTGAACTGAAAAAAAGAATAAAACAATAATAATAATACACCATTTTAGGCTCTTTAAGCCGCATTTCCAAAAGTTTGTCCATGACACCTCATGTTTTATGAGACACCACAAAAAAATATATTAATGTTTGAGAAATCAAATTTTAAGTTTAATAAAATATGCAGTCTGTAACTTTTCATACAATAGACTGTCTCAGACATAAAACGTCAGAACTTATTTTTTCTTATTAAGTAAAAGATCATATGACTATGATTAAAATTTCTTAAAAGAAATGGTTATTTTTACTCAACAGTCACTTGCACTCTCAATTTTTTTTTATCTTCTTTCTTTTAAAATTAGTACTAATCTCCTTTATTTGCTAGACATATTTTGAAGTGGATTTACATTGTTTTATTTGTCCAACTTCCTATCTGTCTCTCCTGGATCAACATGTGGGAAATCACATATAATATTGATGCCTGAACGTGAACATGGTTCAATTAAAATTCATTTTCAAGTTTTCAATGTACATAACTATTTTGATGGGTGAAATCTAATAAATCAAATTTCATTAAAAAAAAAGTCACCAACTCACTGTATTATGAAAGGTGACATAGACAATGTTTCGATCCATCACATCATTCCATTTTTTTACAGCTGCTGTGTTACACTGACAAATATTATCACTAAACACATTATTTCCAGCACGGATGCATGAACAAGGTCTGTAAGGAAGGAAGACAATTCTTTAAGCTCACATACACAATGTAAAGAAAAAAGTTATCTGAAGAAATAAAATTGATCAAAATCATGTTTTGGATAAGATTTTAAGAGAATAAGGTTAGTTTATTCTTTTTTACAAGAAAACTTGCAGTTTTTGCTTCAGAAACAAACTAAATAAAGGCTAATTTCACTATTGGGACTGCTTGTCTGTGCTCCACAAATATCAGTTTAACAAAATTTGCATACTAAAAAAAGGCACCCATGCAAAACCCACAAATGTAAAACAAAAGGTGTGGCCTTAATGATAAAGGAATCCTGCACCAGTGCAGGTGTAATATTAAAAAAAAAATTCTCCTCATCCACAAAATAAACAAGCCATTACATACAAAACCAATTCACTGTTTTTAAAATTTCCTTTGCAGCAAAATATGCTCAATGCAGCTTTCACATTTTCAAACTATCTACCTGCACTTGCACATCAAACGGCACAGTCCAGTACACAAGTTGCTGTAGACATAAAGAGGCCATCCATAGCTACCCATAGCATATCTCATATAGTATGCTAAGTTAGGAATCTGGTGAGGTAAAATGTTTTATTAAAAATATGTGTCAGATGATTCGAGAAAAAGATAATAAGAAGGACAAGCAGATGCATCAAAAGATAGTGAGGTAAGATAGATAGATAAAGTCAAGGGAGATGTATGAGAGAGAGAGACAGACAGACAGACAGAGACAGACAGACATACAGAAAGAGAGAGATAGAGATAGAGATAGAGAGAGAGACATACAGACAGAGAGACAAAGACAGAGACAGAGGGACAGAGAGAGTGAGAGAGAAAGAGAGAGAGAGAGAGAGAGAGAGAGAGAGAGAGAGAGAGAGAGAGAGAGAGAGAGAGAGAGAGAGAGAGAGAGAGAGAGAGAGAGAGAGAGAGAGACAGACAGACAGACAGACAGGGGTAAGAAACAGAAAGAAACAGGGATAGAGACAAAGCGATAAAAGGTTGAGAGCACAGGACAGGCGAAGTGTTAAACATAAAATACACTGATCTGTTTAATTTCTAAATATTCTAAATTATATTTTTTCCTATTTTTTTGTTCTGCAGTTATCAAGTTCTCAGTTATGTCCTTTGGATCCTTGCTTTACTAACAAATTGTCAACCAAGAGTTGTTGTTTTTTTTAATATTTTATACTTGAATTCAGACAAACAGACAGAGTAAGATGCATTGTATGTCTGCATGAAAATTTTCACTGCTTATTTTGGGATGCTCCTCCCAGAAAAAAATTCCACAGAGCCATAAAATCTATTTATAAGGGAAAAAAATTATTCAAGATAAAACTTGGCATATCAATACCTTTATACATTTGCTTCAAAACTAAATTTAACATAATCTCTAGCCTCTTAATCAGATATTTAGAGTTTATCTTGTGTCTGTCTTATCATTTTTTTTTGTTTATATGTGTGACATAAATTTTGCCAAAAAACAAAGTCCACTTAGAGAATGATAATCAAATAAATAAAAAGCTCACAGTCATCCATATCTTGGGTTTTGGCAAGCCACATGCCATCTCCTGTGAAAGTCTTGCACTGTCACCTGCACCACCGTGGAGGGCTCTAACACTGCTTGGATTCACGATACGCACCTCATACAGGCTTTCCTCTGCATTTGTTTGCTGCTGCAGTACTAGCATCAAACCCGCAGCAATGTCTGTGGGAACAAGATCCATATCCTGCTCCATGGAAAGAAATGAAACAAAATAAATTAAAAGGTGTTTTTTTTATATTATAAGTATTTTGATTTATTTTTCTTTGAATTGTAACCTACCTTATTCTGCATTATGAAGCTCTCTGAATACTGAACTCATGCAAAATATTGTGTTGATAAAAAAACAAACAAACTAAAACATCAGAGTAAGACAACAATCCTTTGATAGCTACCTGCTCACATTTATGGAAATTAATTTAGAGAGAACAATTGAAATGAAATTAAAGAGTAAATATGAAAGTGGTCATCCTTTAGACCGCTTCAGGCAAAATCAGACTGATCACAAAAATGGTGCATATATGAATGAAACCTAGACGGTATAGCTGGGGCCCACATCTGCATGACCTCAAGTATAAGGGGACAATCACTCAGGCATGCAGTTTATAAACATGAAGACTGCACACTTCGTAAGCAGCAGGTGTCCGGCAGACTACATTTTTCTTGACCACAGAGTCAACATGTCCTATTTACCCTAAGTTAGTGGCTGATCTATCTGTCTCCTATTTGATAATCACACACCATGTTTTGCAGTATTCTATTAAACCACAACATACTTTGATACATCAAGATAATCCATGTTAGATCTAAATAAAGACCAAGAAGATTGATGAAGAATAGGCTAGGTTTGGGATTTTTGTTCCTTTTTCCCTTACCTAGGTGGAGATAATAGGCCTAACCCCAACTGGTGGAAATACTGTAAACTTGTACCACGTATTGAGTATGAAGCTCATCAGGTTGGCATGGTTGTTATGAGAACCAATTGACAAACTTAATTGCTGTTTTTGAGGACCTGCAATACACTGAAATTCTGTTCGATAACTTAAGGATTTTTCATTTTTGTTTAAAACTTGACTCTTACTTTGCCCTTCTTATTTTTTGTATAGTTGCCCAAGGATAGAGCAAAGACAAGAGTGCAATACCATATAGACATGCTGTTCCTTCCTCCCAACACCACTACCAAATCTAGGTTTATTTTTTATTTGAAAATTGTGGTACTACTTTTACCAATGTAACACCTTTGTGCATACAGTCCTATAAAAACTAGTATTTAAATTGCAGTTAGCAGATGATTATGGCCAGCAGAGATGCAACTTAGACATAATTAAGATGCAGTGGGAGTGTGGAAAGAGCACTGTTGTCTGGTATCCGCATATTGCTAAGCTGCAAAGGTCTGTTTTTCTGCCCAATGTCTTGCAAGATAGTAAAAAATGCCATCTTGACATTTACTGAAGGTAAATTAGAGGCAATGGCTTTTCATTCATCAACTAGACTTTCCAGAGTAATCATCATCTTTTCTTTCTTTTTGTTTTCCAGGTTTTTTGTTTTCTAAAAACCATTTCTACTTCACTTCCTCTCATCAGGCATAATTTTCACTGAACATATTCATTAATTTTTTTTGGTTAATCTTAAAAGTACTAAAAATATTGTCCCTGGAGCTAAAAGTTTACATTTTCTTCTATGTTACAATCCTTATTATGAATGCTGTTTGCCCTTATAAAGTTCCTTTTTGTCCTCAAGTTAGAGATACAAATAGGCTTTTAATAAAATGGATGAAAGAGTACTTATTATTATTGGTTGTGGATCCTCTTTGTCCAATCGATCTGAACAATATTTTCATGATAAATGCTTTTGTGTTATGTTATGAAATTTTCCTACATTATAAACTTTTATAGTTCCATTATACTTCAACATCTGTTTCAGTGATTTGACATTAGCTTGAATTTACAAAAGCAGACTAAGATAAAAAAAATGATAATTAAAACTTGGATTTGATATCTTTATACTATTAGTAAGCTATTTTAATGCATTCGCTAAATATCTGTATTAAATGCTAAAGAAACATGAAAAAGTGGTGAAAAATATTTTTTAAAAAAGACACTATAAAGCACAACTTTACTTAAGGACATCGATAATCTTCAAATGTTTATATTCACTGGAGTCTTGTTTTCATCATCACAGCTTTCGCTTTTTACTAAAAATTATATTTTACTCATAGTTAATACCGTAACAGCGTCTCACCCGAAAGAAAGTGGCCACAATCTTCCCAACCTCTTTGAAAGCTTCTTGAGTGTCATTTTGACAAGCAATGCAGCAGCACAGTAGGCGACACCTTCAAAAAAAAAAAAAAACAGCAAGAAACAAGTTAAAACATGCTTTTACTTTGAAGCTTATGTTCAGTTCTGGCAGTAACTTAATTGGTCTTAAGGGGTAAAAAAATTTTTTCCAACAAGTTTTTCAATCAAATTCTCAGCTGCTTTCTATTTTGCTTCAGGGTCTCCAGCCAGATGTACACATAAATAAATACAAGCTAGGAAAGGATGGTATGGACTGTTAATGAAAAAAGTGAATAGGACACCATTCAAGAACAGTGACTAAAATCAAGCTATATGCCAGCAGTCACACCATTTCTAAAGCTAAATAGAACCATCTGTTTTATATGCTGTTTTTCTTTTCACTATGCATTATATTTATTGACTTTAAATCAGTTTGAGGCTGTTCTTTATCCATATTTGTATTATCTTTCTGTCAAAAATACTTCTAATTAACATTGCTAAGCAATCTCAATATTATTAGCTGATTAAAATGTATGTATCATAGAGCCGAAACTGATAAAATGCTTGTGACAAATCACTACCTTAAAAAAGCAAGATAAGATCAAGGTGGGATAAAAGAAGGAAAACAAATTTTAAAACTTTCTTTCCCAAAACTTACAGAAATAAAAAGATTTCACCTCTAATATAACAATGTAAATGTAGAAAACAGTGGGCATAGTCTCCTACGGGAAGGAAATATAGCACAATCTAGAGTATGACCATTCTGTGGGCCGATTTTGATGGCTCAATGACTTGGCTATGGGTGGCCACTGGGGATAAGATCTAGATTGTTGCCCTTTTTTTATAGAACCATGATACTCATTACTTTCCCTGCCTCAAACATTAAAACCGGTGCGCAACTGATCGAGATAACAGTCACATTCATAACTGACATGCAAATCGGCTCCTCTCAATTTTCTGACAAATAGCCTTGTATGTATCTTTAATGTAAACCATACAAACCATGCCAACTTCATGTGATCCTGAGTAATTGACCTTTTACATTCAGCTCAAGAGACACTTCTAGTCAGGAACACTGTTACTACAATCATGTGGTTGATCTCTCTTTCTGTATCACTAGTCCCACCCACCTTCCTATTATCTTGTTGTTTAACTACTTTTTAACTGCAATGAAGTGCATAAGGCCACTGCAGGCATTATCTGCATCTTTTCATTGTCCCTATCTTATGTCCTTCATTCAGACCTAGATGTAGTCTGTGTAATCAACTTTACAAAGTTTGACGTGTGATCATGGCTCAAACGCAAGGAATGCCAAACGATTAGATTAATACTTCTGGCTTTACTTTGATTGCAATCACCTCATAAACAGCACTTCAAACTGGTTGGATTGTGTGGTTCATCCTAACCTTAGTGCTCACATGGTTTTATAAGATTTGCCTTTTGGCATTGTAGAGCTAAAAGAGTTTCAAGCAGAAAATATTCATGCAAACAAAATGTTAGCTCACCTGTTCTCCCAAACTTTATGAGCAGATGAACCACCAACCATGAATGATGAAGTTCCTTCTTGGGAAATAGAGCATTGCACTACATTCCTACGCTTAGCAGCTCCCAAGGGGTCAAACACCACCAAGATACCAATAAATGTGAGAAAACCAACTAGCCAAGAGCACAGTACAGCTGTCCTTGCCGTCCACACAACTGTCCAGCTACAGGTAAAGTGATGTCCAAACATCCAATAGGTAGCCAGACAAACCCAAACAGCCTCAGGAAGCAAAAGCAGCAGTTTTCCATAAAGGAACCAATAGATATTCCTCCTTGGCCAGTTGTCTTTAATGGTTCCCTGCAGATTTATAAACCATTCAATAAATACAGATGATTGTGTTGTCATTTTAAAAATGACTTCCATAGTGTTCTTTTTATTCTTGGACACTTTTTTCTTATATATTTTTTTTTATTGTTTTACAATTTTCATTGAAGTACATGAATTGAAATAAGGAAACATACTTTAGATCTATAAGGTCCATCAGTGTGAGTTGAATAGGATTTCCAATCAAAGATTTTCATGGCAACATTAAAAAGAGAGCACTCTGAAAGGAAAGGTGAACCTGTCTGAAGCAAATCCACTAATATTCCCCACAAAAGAGAGAGCACTGAGTCACTACATGGAAATTTTGTCAGAGCAGCAATCAAAGAAGAGGATTTCTGAATGGGTGTAACAGCTGGCATATTTTAGCATATCTTCAAGAATAAGGTCTTACTGAACAAGATTATCACAGTTAAACTGATGATTCCATATAAAAGCAAAATGGAAGACATTCACAGTGGCAAAAAAGACAAATACATGTATATAAAACAATATGACAACCAGGCCAAAATAATACTAGTTGAGATTGGCACCAGAGGATTTTTAAGCCTATGATCTTCTGAGCAAATTTTTCACATGTGGCAGCAATAGAATTAAGGCTGTAAAACTACTGGCTGAGACAGTTTGATAGACTTAGAGCACAAGGAAAAAATCAATCACTTCAAAAAGAACGAACTTGCTCTAATCAGATGGAGCTCAGTTTGCTGAGATGGTAAGAGCATGAATAAGAATCCAAAGCGATTCCAAAATTAGGTAGCAGAAAGGCATTTAGGAGTCATGACTCTGCAAGTGTTGGAAGTTTAGGACTGAAACACTTGCAATATTAGGGAGGATTTTTTTTCTTCTGAAAATCTCTTGCTTATAGGTTCCTAGATATGTACAGTACCAGATAAATTTGAGGCCCCGTCTTATTGGGCTTGAAACAATGTTGGACCAGATGGACTAGATTAAAAAAAAATAAAATACCATGTATCAAATCCTTTTGCACAGTAACTCTGCTTAAACAAGATGTTCTCTGTAAATATATCTTGGAAAAAAAAAAAAAGAATGGCCATAAAAAATATTACTCAACAACCATCAAAAATGCTAAATGCTGAATAGAGCCATATAAAGAAGTAGATCAACAGTAAATAAACTAAATGTGCATACTATATATCATAACCAAAATGCTCTCCCTTGATGATTTTCCACTTAGGAAGGAAGAGACCAGGATTGGAGGGAGGAAGCTTAAAACTTTTTACAAGTTATAAATATTCATTTATCAGTTATCATGCTTGATAATTTAAGTGTTACCTGCATACTTATATAAAGAAGAGCCATCATATTAATAATCCCCACAGAATCAAGTATGATAGTTCCAATGTAGAAATTTCTCATTGTGTGTCCGTTACCACAGTCAAAATCATATTGATGGACAATGTAGATTATCAGAAGGGCTGCAAGCCTGAAAAGAGTCATTTAAAGCATTTTTAATTAGAATGCATCTCCTTTGATTTACATACATTGATATATAAATTGGTAAATATTGTTAAGTAATAAAGATAAACTTCAAATATATATTATTATGTCAATATTGTGCAAGGAGAAAAAAATAAAAATATAAGATAAATGATCATCAAAAGTACAGAAAGGAAGGTAGAATGCAAAAAAAAAAAAATTACAGTGAAACTCACCATACAAATCGAAGAAACAGCTCTGCCAGGCTTGGGAAGACAAAGTCATCACTGGCAATCGCCCATCTTCTTTTCAACAATACGAGGCCAGGCATCATGAAATTCTCAAATGTTGCTTCCACTGTGACTCTATCTAGAACATCTTTAAAACTCTTTTCTGTTAAACTTAGTGCATTATTACTTTTATGCCATCCCAGTAACTGCAAGAGTTGTACAAAGCACAGCAATTCAATGAGTTTGTGGTCAGGTTTATAATTTCTCAAAACTTTGGCTTTAGTAATGGTGTCTTTATTGCTAAACAACACAAAATGAACATTGTTGAGTCCTGAAGAAAGAGGAGGTGAATCTTCACATCATAATTAAAATGAAGTTGTGCATTTATTTGGATGCCAATTCTAGGTTGACCCTGAAAATCATTGACATGGTTAACTGATCAGCTTGTAAATTGAGGTGTTTTAGTAAGAAAAAGAACATAGCTGCACTAACAGGATAACACATCTCAGAGATTTGCTATTTTGACATGAACATGTCATTGTGTTTATTGGTTCAGTATTTGCCTAAAGGAGGGGAAAAAAATTGAAATGTGCTGATATCTCCTACAGATAGTGGAACAAATCAGTTCTGAGTTATGCATTTCTAATCCTAGACCTGGTATCAATTTTGGTCAACTTAAGATCTGCCATACACTATAGATTGTAGATGCAAAACAGCATCTGATCATTTTACTTTTTTAGCACAACTAACAACCAGTCACTATTCAAGATCTAACACAGAAAAGTATTCCTATAGCAGAGCATCAACATTCTTTTTCTGGAAAAATATTTGTTTTCATCCAGTGTCTTTTAATATGAGGAGACTATTTGTAAAATTTAATGAAGACTTAAAATAAAAACAAACCAACCTTTATTTTATTTTGAACAAGAACATTTGCATATATATACATTGTTTTCTTTGATATCCTCTTAAATAATCAATTTAAATCAATATTTTTTCCCTATCTATCATATTTAATTAAAGTCATGATACCTCAATATTCTGTCTTTATTTGAGACCAACAATTATTTCAATGTTGATCTCAATCCCATGCATCTTTGTTGCTGGATTTCAACTTATTAAAAAAATGTAAGTAATCAAGATTTTTCCTCCTAGATACCCCACTCTTTCAGTCACTTTAAATCTGGGTCTTGGTTTATATTACAATATCCTATGCCGTGATATTTTCATTTGTAAATGAAGCATACAGCAAGGAGATAGACATTGATATGTTGTATATGACATAGTTGCAAAATGACAACTCGTTCACATCCTATAATATCAAAGTTTTTTTTACTTAAAAGCATGCATAAACATTAAAATACATTTGTGTACAGGGAATTTTTTTCTAAAATAATAACATCACACCAACTCAGTTTTCTTTTAACTTACTTATCTCATAACTACTAAAAGTGTATGTGCCATTCTGCTGAAGCAATGATATAATATAGTCTAGGATAAACTCTAGTGATCTTTTATCCATGATGTGTCTAGAAAAATATTTCATATTGGAAAGGTCCTCCTATGTTAATTAAAGAGTGATTTGAATAAAAAGTAATTAATAATTAAAAAAAAAAGAAAAATCTCAAAAGTAAAAATATAAGATTTAGATTTAATCTAAATCTAGATTCTAGACTAGATCTAGATCTAGATCTAGTATCTCATTTTTTATTTTTTTTTAAATTTTTACTGAGTTATCTGCCACCAATAATTGTATGTTCACCTTAAGATGATTTGTAGCCTATAAACAAGTTCGTATAATTAACTATAAAACTTCCTTACTCCATTACATTAAAATCATGATTAGAATGCCTTTGCTAGCAGTAAAAAAGAGACCAAGACACCAATATATATATATATATAGCCTATAGAATCTAGATCTAGATCTGGAGAGCTAGATATTGTCTACTAAATTCTAATCTAGATTCAGATTCCTACAAAATGAAGTCTACATGGTTTCTTAAGATCAGAACACAGTATTTCCTCACATTCAGACGGATTGTAAGTTTATAACTATTAAAACAGTAATGATTGTCGCTTACTCTGCACAGATATCCTGTCCTGTCTCGAAGGAGATCCATGAAACTATGTTGGCAGTCAGTGCAACCTTTCGGCAGTAACATACCCTTATTTCCGCCTATTGTACTTTTACTTTCAGTTTCATTTACATGTTGTTATGTCTGTCTTTATACAGATATTGAAGATTTTCACAGGGATTCTCATAGAAACTTGGGAACGTTAAATTTCTGAAAGTTCATAATAACATTGAAATCCGTCTCCGCATAAGATTGTTCAAGAAACAAAGGGGACTTTAAACTACAGAACGGACATCGAACATCGTAATATAATTCACATTGCTCAGTGTGCAGCCTCGAGGAGGGTATTTATGGTAAAATTGCAGATATCGGCTCACTCACGCTAGGCTTCAAAATTGAACGTTTCTTGACGAATTCGAAACTTATAGTTTAATGGGATTTTAGAGCAGCACAAAAATACTTATGTTTTGAAAAGTATTTATTTGCGACGAATAAAACCATATTATTCATGTTCAGCAAATCAAACTCATTTTAAAGAAAAATACACTTTTATGGTGAGTTGAGCCGATATCTGCAATATTACCGTATTTATATTATGCAGGCTGCAAGTTCATGAAGATCTCTCTCTCTATATATATATAATTTGAAGATTAATGTAAATATTATTGTGAACAATTGATTACAGTGCTCAAATGTAGGAGCTTTTAATAATAGCAGTAAAAGATCTTATCACATATTTTTCCATCATACTACACATGTGTTTCAAGCAGAGGACGATGTTTTTCTTTGTCCTATTGTCTCTTTAGACATGACTAAGGGGTGCTTTATTTCCATCTTGACCTTATATGTTGTTTGTTTTTTATTTCATCTCGTATATTCCCGTAGAAGATGCTTTTTTCCTTTAGGGACATGATGGAAACATTTCTCTCCTTTTGTTCAAAAATGGTTTTGTTTTGAGAATATGGAATGAAATGCATCTGCTGTGCAGAGGTTGCAACATTAATAATTGGCTCCAAAATTAGTAATTTTCTTTGCTTGCTCCAAATTTTTGTATTTTTTTTGTCAATAAATTACAATTTTGCATCATTTAACTGTAGCATAATTTGATTAAAAACAAATCCAAGTTTACTAGGAGATCAGAAATATTGAATGCTTCATTTTGACATTATAGAAAAAAAAAACTTTTTTTAATAATTAGTTTTTTTAAATGCTTAAATTAATCCATGTATATATTTGATTCATTAGTGTTCAAGCTGTTTGAATAACTCAGTTCATTAAAAGAAATATTAATATTTTCAGTCTTTCTTTGAGCAAGAAAAGATGATTCCTGAAATAAGAAATGCACTGAATGATTCATCTGGATTAGTCCATTTGTTGCGACAGCGAGGATTTATTGATTTGGTGTCGGCCACAGTGGGTGGAGAGAAGTATAACATGGCAAATTACGGTCCCCTGGGAACTCTCTTGAGGAGAAACATTTTGAAGCAGTGGTATGATAAATCTTGAAACTACTTCTTAATTGTAATGGGTGTTTTATTGGGTAATTTATATGATAAACTATGATGCTAAGGGCAAAGAATTTGTTTCAAATTTCATATTCTTTACAATAATTAAAATGGCCTTATTGATATTCTGTAAAGAAATTTGCGGTTCCTAGTTCTACCTTTATATAAAAAAAGAATGTTGCTTGAAAGTATCAATTTCAAAATTAATTTTTTTTTACTTCTTATTTCAAGTTACAGATATATTAAACTTTCTTCCCAGAATGTATTTTCTGTTGAACCAACTCTTTTTGGTTCCTGCACTGATATGTTCTTGGACTTATACCTTCTTACAAGTCTACAAGAAAATTAAAAAAGGATATTCTTTGCATTTCTTCGTTCACTTTATATAACATTTAAAAAATGTTTAATCTTCTCTGTCTGTAAGTAATACTCTAGGTGAAAAAATATTCTGGATATATATCTTGCTTTGACAAATTGTTTTTAAATCCATTACAGGTGGGATCTCATGGTTGCCACACAGACAAATGTATTTCCAATAGAGAGTCCTTTTTTGAACAGCATTGAATTTGAGGATATGATCAAGTAAAGAACTGAGATGAGATGGTTTAAATATGACAAAAAAAATTCAAACAAATAAATTGTATAAACTGAATATTTATTTGAACAATTTTTTTTTTAATTTGATCTTAGACTAGAACAATGATGTGTTTGCTTAATATAAAAAAATTACTACCGTTATTTTCATTCCAGTTAGTTATTCATTCTAGATTGATGTAGTCTTTGTATCTGTTGCTTTCTAGGGCCTTAATGTAATTTTGACACTTTCTACAAGATATGTTCTAAACATACTTAGATTGTTGCACTTCAATTTTATATTTAACAACTTAGTAAATTTTGTAAATGATGTATCTAGTATTTTTTAAAATCACTACTTGAAGAAAATATATCTTTTTTTTTTTCATTTTCTCCAGGCCTACTAAAAGCTTTAACCATTTCCGGAGTTCTTTGCAAAAAGGTATATTTATTGATATATTTGAAACAAATCATCTTTTCATTATGATGTTGGTTATGCAAACTTTTTACAAGATAAGCTTAATTTTTGTTTCATTAGTTAATTTTATATAAGATGCCAAGCCCAGAGGGATAGAAAAGATAAACACTTAAAATGACTCACTCAGTACCTTGTCATCATCTCATCATCTTTACTTGCCCTTTCTTTGTGATCTAGTTGCCCATTTTAGTTTAGTTAGGAAAGGCGTGTATTATTTTTTCACAAAGCAATTTATGACTGAGGGTAAGCTCAAAGTACTAGATCAGCATAGTTGCTGGCCAGCTGTTTGCTTTTTTGAAATACTATGAAATACATTTTAAGTGCAGTTACTTGTGTTTCATTTACATAATGTTTCATAATGTCTCATTGACGATATACTTGCTCATTGCAGATTGTACTGCAAAGTATTCTCAAGTACTAAAACTAACTAACGGGAAGCTGCCTATATCCATAGCATCTGTCGGCACATGTTTATTAACAAACGGTAAATGGAACCCCACAGAGCAGGTCATTGAAAAGGCTTTGCTTCTTGGGTAAGCATTTTTTTTTGGGTAAATAATAAAAGTGAAATTTTTTCTTGAATTCAAATTTATAAAACAAACAATAATTGAACAATTTAATGCAACTATACCCTGGTAGACCTTTACCAATAAGGACGTCTGTCTGAACTCACTAAGGTGCTGCTTTTAGATTCACTCACCTCTCTTGCCTAATGATAGGATCAGTTCTTTTAGTTTTAAAGTTTTTGTTGAATTTTCTGTCTTTTTTACTTTTTAAAATTATTTTCCCTCACTTTGTATGCCCATCTTTATTTGAGAGAAAAATTATCGTGGTGAGTATTGCTACTATATAAAGTTTATGAATTTCTCATTTGCTTCATTGTTTTGTATTTTACAGGACTTCTGTTAGAACAAAGTTAACATTGCAGAATTATGTTTCTCCTTCAAGTGCAAGTGCAATCCATGACTTTTGGCTGCAAACAAGACTTTCATGGTGGAAGAAGGTGAATGGAGAATGGGCTTCATTGTTGATTAATGTAGAGCAACAGAGAAAATTTATTTAAAAAAATAGGCACACACATTCAAAAATAAAAGTAAATACCTAAACACATCATTTTGGGAGTTGTGTTCCTGAGTTTAATGCCATTTGTGGCACTCTTTTGATGATAGTTTAGCTATTATCTTCCTTTTCTCTGTTGCTCAAGAAATGGCTGTTTTTATGGGCACAGTATTAGATCAATTCGTTTCAGTGTTAAAAGATAGTTTTATTTTGAGAATTTGGATTTTTTACTCTGTGTGCAAACTTTTCTGCCAGGTGTGTAAGCTTTCACTTTTTTAAAGGATTTTCCACTCAATGGTTGAATGGTATTCTTTTTTTTCAGCTCCCTGATATACTTGCTCAAATTTTTAAATGACCTTCTGTGTTGAAACTGAACAATGCATTATGTAGATAATTTTTTAAAGCGGTTTTTGTGAGTCTGATATATATGTTGTTCTTTATCATTGGTTGTATCATTGTAGCATGGTAGAGGACAACTTGTTTTAATCATTTGTCATCAAGTAGGCAAATTTCCCTTTTCTTATAGTTGCATATTTTTTTTTTGTGACTTTGCTTTGCTAATCTTTAGTAGCAAGGATCTATTGTGATTCATTATTACCTTTTTAAGGCATACAGCTTTAACTTAATTTGATAGTGTTTCTAGTGAGGACTTTATGAAGCTTGCTAATTTTAAGGTTATTATTGTCATCTAAGGTGAAAAAGGTTTTCTATAGATTGGTTTCTGCATTATTGAATGTTGGGTTAAACCATCATATATGGCTTTTTACCTGCTCTTTTTTAGTGTTTTTGTGTTGTTGGGGTTTGTTAAAATGTTTTAATTAAATTCTTGAGATCATTTTAAAATGCTTGTTAAGACCCTTTGGTAGGTTTCAGTTATGGGTGGATAGCAATTGCTGGATTGGTTAATGCAGGTCAATATATGTTCAGTGATCTGGTTGATCTGTATAATTTTTTTTTTTTGTGATCAAAAGTGAGATTGAGCAAGTTCCTTACTTTTTTGTTTGATTCAGTTGTTACCTTCAAATCATTATTTTCAAAGATCTTCACAGGCTGCTAGGTAATCATCTTTGTAGAGTCCTACATTTATAATGAGGTGTTTCAGCCACTGGCTTCCCTTTGTTACATCAAAGTCTGATCAGTTTATTTTTATGCCATAGTATATTGGCATTGTAAAGTGTGCTTTTTCTGCATGTTTTAAAATATGAACTCGCTCTTTGTCATAAGAATGTTGGGAGGCAAAATCCAGTGAATCATCATGCCGTGTATTTCTGAGTGACAGTCAAAACTCACATACGTCAATTTCAATAAAGGATCATTGGTCCATGTTCACAATTTGCTTGAACCAGTGAAATGCATTGGAAAGGCTGTTTTTTTTTTTAGTTTTCTTTGTAATCTTTAAGAATAATGAAGGCCTCTCTTTTTCCGTGGCACTAATGCAATATCACAGCAACAATTTATTAACTATCTGCTTATCAACATGGTTTATTTTGTAAGTTATTTCGCTTTTAGATTTCTTTGCAGAACAAAAACAAAAGAAAATCAACTAGATCAATTTTTATTTCTTTATTTACCAGTAGCACTGCAACTGAGTTTTAAAGTAAATTTCTTTTTTCACAATTGGTCCATCCTGAAAAAAAAGCATCTATTTTCCTTGAAGGTTTTTTGTTGTTGTTATTGCATTTTTTCAGACTTGAACAACCACTTGTTTTTTTGGAAAAAATTTTTATGAAGTTAAGCAAAATTGAATTTAATTTTTTTTCCATTTTTTGATTCATCCCCTTTTTTTTTGTTTATATTTTATTCTAGATCAACTGCAATGGGAAATCATTTCATTCCTTAGGTAGATTTCAGATTCATGGTATGTTTTTTGTTGCTGGTTTATTTTTAAAGGAAATAAGAAAAAAAACATCTCTTTAAATAAACACCGTCTTCCATCTAAAGTTATAAAATCTTTTTTTTTTGTAAACAAAGTTTTCCAGGAGCCCAGAGCATTTTTCAGTGACTTCAGTAGCTACTAATGGGAATGGTGATAGTGGAGGAAAAAACACAGATGAAGATCTACAGCTAAGTACAAACTCTTCTACTGTGCAGACCCTGAGCATTGTGTACGAGTTTCCATGGGGTCAAGAGGTTGTTGAGTCTGTGACCAACTTGAGTGACAGTTTATTCAAACAATTACCACAACCGGAGAGGGAAGCATATATGGTATTATATTTACATTAGATATGGGCTTTGAAAAGATTGGTATAACAAAGGGGATTTTGATTTTTTGGTGGGGTTATTTTATTTCTTGTAATTTCGAAGCCTCTCAAGTCATTTCATATAACTTATAAGTTAAAAATTTTCTAACAAGCTATACGTCTATCATAGTTCTATTTTTACTATCTTGTACTGTCTTAATTGTTCCAATATGAACAAAGATTGTTTTATTGAGTTGTTTTTTTTTTCAATATTTTGAGGACTTAAGTATACTACTTACAATATCTGTTTTAAAATTGTATTGAAACAATTATTATATTCAATTCGATCATATATCTCATTTGATGTAACTAAGGCTGTGAATACATTTGATGTAAGATTAATGGCTGGCATTTTATCTACAATGGCTTTGACCATAACATTATAACAAGGAAACATCATAACCTTTAGTTCCTTTAAGTTAAAATAATAATTTGCATATTTTAGCAACTCTTATCAAAAGTGCACAAATGCCCTTGAAAATTAAAAGGAAAAAAAAACAGTTTTAAAGAATGTCATATGTAACATAAACAGGGATTTCAGCCAGGTGTTTTCAATTCACTATAAGGAGTGGTAGATTTTTGTGCATGGTTACTGGAAATTACTCCAGATTTTAGATCAAGTCTTTTTGAGTATGCAGAGACTCAAAGTAAATGTAAACAGCAAAGGAGTGCCACTAGGTTGTAAGCATTGTCAAGAGGTTGTTTGAGTAAAAAAATGGAAGAAAATTATAAAATGTGTGCAATTTTAAGTATTCATGGAGAATTTCGGTATGACAGAAACTAATCAGTCTATATCATTTTTACAGGTCAAATTAACAGGTAAAAAAGCTTTTCTTCCAGCTTGCATTGAATGTGATACCAGTATGGAATCTGTTATGGCTGCCTGGCTTGTTGATGCTTACCATGAAAGATATCCTTCAGCTTCAGGTCAAAAACATAAGCGATCAAAGGTTCAACAGGTGAATAGATTTTCTATGTTACTTGGCTTTTGAAATCATGTAAATACAGTTTAAACAATAGAGATTTCGAAACCTAGTCAATTCATGTGGCTTTAATTTTTTTTTTCATATTCACAATAATGATGATGATGATAATAATAATAATAATAATAATAATGATTGTCACAATATTATATATATATATATATATATATATATATATATATATATATATATATATATAAAGGACTACTATATTGACAGGATGTACAGAGTCAGATTCCTGACTCCGCTAGCGGAGGCGATCAAAACTGACCTACAGCGGCCTATTTTTAGAACGAACGTAGAACGAAGTAGCGCCCTGTAAAGAGCAGTAATTTCGTAAATTACAGATTGGTCGAATCAGTAGATACTAAGATCATTTATACATATTGTGTATTTCAAATTACATGAAGTACGATCACCAATCATCTGTTGTTAATGCAGAGAAAAACATTAGATTTTTTTTTTTGTTTCAAATAGCGCACTATTTTTGAGGCGGAAGCGTGTTTACATTCCACCGGTAGTGGTGCTAAGTCAGTGCTGGTAAATTTGAAAGCAAAGTGTGTTGTTGATTTGCTAGATCTGTCCATTCTTGTGTTGTTTCACGCGATTCCACTGGATATTTGAAACGTTTTTGTTGTCAACATTACAGACCTTTGCTCTAGCATCATGCCGAACAAGTGTGGTGTTGTGAACCGTAAAGGCAATTATGATGAGACGAACAAATGTCGTGTGTTTTGACTACCAAGAGACGAACTGGAGAAGCAGAAATGGCTAAGCGTCTTCCCACCACGTGCAGGCTTTGTTGTTGATCCGACAAAATTCTTCATTTGTCAAAAACATTGGCCATCGGATACTGAAATGGTAAAGATTCCAGGTGGTCACACCAGGCCAGTGAATCCACCAAGTGTTTTTAATGTGCCAGCATCGTGTTTGCCCTCCCCGAGGCCACCACCTTGCCAACCAAAAACTGAGGACCAGCAACTCAAATATTTCTTGAAAAAGGACAAAATCACTTCTCTTCACGAGTTCACTCCTGAGAACGACCTACATAAGAAATACAAAGATCTCAATCTCATAATATCTCGCTCACAGGACAAGCTTGTGTGTATGGTCATGGAAACAGATTACAGTCAATGCTCTGTGTCAGTTGTTGTTCATAACAAGTCAACTTTGTGTTCCCCTCTGACTCATAGTGCCTTTAAGAATGGGATCAGTGTTCCAGTGGGTAAACTTCTCAGTCCAAACAATGGGCTGTCATTTTATTCTCAATTCTTTGAGGTTGTGCATTCAGTCATGAGTCACATTCATCCTGTTGATGAAGTTGTCAACAAAGTAACAAACTCCCTTGAACTAGTGAAGAATGATGAGCAGTCTCCTGTCAAGGCCAAGAGGCTCCATTTTCTTACAAGACAGCTTCGGCTTTTCTGCAATAAGACTTTTACACTGCAGGATTACTGTTTTGCTATTGAATCCTTTCCTCATTGCAATTATGACCAGTTGCGTGACGTGTTGGTACTACCAAGCAAAAGAAAGCTTCAGGCAGTGATTTCAGCGACAGATGTTGACACGGTGTTACGTAAAACATTTCAGAAAACAAACTCTGAACAGAAACATTGTATGCTCTTAGTGGATGAGGTCAAGATACGCCCAACAGTGGCCTTTTCAGGGGGTGTTTTGAATGGCATGGCCAAAAATGACCCGTACAGCAAAGCTACGTCAATGCCCTGTGTGATGGCTAAATGTTTGCATGGAGGCCCCAGTGTAATGGTGTCAGTGACCCCTGTCCACAAGCTAACAGGTGCATATAATTCTCCATCTTGAAGAAAGCTGCTGCAATGATAGAGAAATCAGGAGGGTTTGTTTTAGGGTCCATGACAGACAACCATAAAATAAACCAGCAATATTGCAAACTGTTCAAGAGGAAAACAGACTGGGAGGCGGAACATACCTTGGACACTCAACGTTTGTTGTTTGATTCAGTCCACATTCTCAAATGTATAAGGAACAACTGGATCACAGAGAAGTGCCAAAAATTGTCCCTTGACAAGAAAACTGTCGGTTCTTTTTCTGATTTAAAAAGCTTATATGATGCAGAGAAAGACAATGTACTGAAATCAACACCCTTGACATTTTCAGCTGTCGAAACTCCAGCTCCAGAATGTTCAACATGTCCTCAGAGTGTTCGATGAGCGTGTTGTTGCATTGCTGAAACTTCGAGGAGCCCGCGACACTGCTGAGTTCATCCAGCAAGTGTTAAACTTTTGGAATGTTGTCAACGTCTCTGCGAGAGGTCAGGACAGGAGGCTGAGGGATCCATATTGATCTGTACAGGACAAAACATCAAGCACTCTCCAGTCTATGCCGAAACTGTTAGAAGAGTCTGAATCAGGCCATGGTCCAAAAAGAGTTGCTTGTCTCACTCACGATACAAGGAAAGCCCTGATTCAGACCACAGAGGGTTTAATCGCCGTATGTCAGCACTTGTTCTCTTTTGGTTTTAATTATGTACTGCTGCGAGAACTTCAAAGCGATAGAATTGAAGGTGAATTCTCTGTATACAGACAATCAACAGGAGCCAATGCCTTCATGCAAGCTGGAGATGTCTTTGCAGCCTTCAAGCGGAGACTGGCCCGTTTCTCTGCATCGTTCCTGGAGTTTGTGGACACAGACACATCTGCGAACATGTCACACAAATGCAATGGTATCATCTTTGAAGATGCTCAAATAATGGAGATGTGTGCAGATGTGAGTCTCTCGCCAACTGAACTGAACGCATGTGCATATGTTGCGGGTTGGTTGGGAATAAAATGCAAGGATGACCTCTCATTTCCGGAGGATGAGCCTCTCCTTGGTGATGGAGCAAAAAGCTTCATTGACGAAGTGTCTCGGGGTGCCCTTACAGTGCCACAAGCCTGCACATTTGACTTTGTAAAATGTGCATTATCCTTCACAAAGAAGTCAACACACAAAGTCTGCTGCCGCAACAAACTGATCAATGTTCTCTCCACAATCAACATCTTCTTCGACTTTGGAGAATTTTCAAATAATCTGTTGAGACGCCTCGCAAACGTGCTGCTCCACGGGTTACACAATTTGGAAAAGGATCACCAGCAGAACTCAACACTCTACCAGACCTCCCTGAAAAAGGTGCGACTAGCAGACTAATTCAGAACCACATTGAAATGGTGAGTGAATTGAGTAAGTTAATTATCACTGAATTCCCTCTTGGCACTTTTCAAGGGTTCATGTCCCATCCCAACAGCGTCTGTTTCGGGTAATATGATCTAGATTAGCTATTTTTCCTGTTTAGAAAAGGAGTACAGGCTCTAGCTCACCTTTGAAAAGAAACAACTGACATAGACACTCTTTTTTGAAACAATGAATGATCTGTAACCACATAAACAGTACTCAAAATGGTGCTGAGGTGGGACATCATTCCTCGGGACGCGCTCCTTTTTACTTCCACAGAGGAACCCAGGGCGAGGCAGTGTACAATATGGACAGAAGGCACACACATTGTCCATTTATTCTCTATTAAAATTGGCAGGTTGATCATTGGGAGCGAAGTTGTAGTATGCATGTGGTGGCTTCATTTTTGTGTGCGCCAGAGAGGAAGGTGGGGTGGGGGGGGTGGGGGGGGAGAGATATGTCACGGTTTCACTATTTTGCCAAAACCAAATTATGAGAAATCAATCCCATTGTATTTTACCATGCTTTTTTATATCGTGGGAGGTAAATATACCCAAATTATGAGCGCCAGATCTAAAAAATGAACCGCCTCCGCTAGCGGAGTCAGGAATCTGATTCTGCACGTCCTGTCAATATAGTAGTCCTTGATATATATATATATATAAAAATAATTCTTAACTTTTTGGGGTTCAAAAAAAGGCTCTCAGCTTATCACAGACCAAGTAAGCATAAGAGATATCAGTTTGGTAATTTGCACTTATTATGGGTTTAAAGTATTGAAATTCAGATTGTTCCAAGCTGTTAGACTGAAAAATATGATAATTTTTGCAACAGCTTTAAACTGAGTTCTCATATTTTAAGGAATCAGATTGTTATACATTGATTGCATTTTGCATTTAAAACTATTCTAAGTGCTGAGATTTTCAAGGTATGTTGGTATTGAATCTCTAAAGCACTTTAAGACTGATGGTGTCTCTTTACACTTCAAGCTTTCTCAACTCAGAGCTGTTCAGTTTTTAAAGTATTTTGAGTCACTTTGATGAGGCAGGTACCGGAATTTTTTTGCACCAAGAAGTGTGTAAAATTAATCTGATGATATTTACATTTTATCTCAATCATTGGGAAGCAAATTAGTGAAAAGCCATGTTGTCTTGATTAAAATTGTTTTATGTGATAAAGCCACTTAAATTTTAGAATCAAGGTGGAGCTTATGTTCTGTTCTATATTCATTAGCATTAAAGATATAAATCTGCTACAAATATTCTTCTCTTTTATTTTCATTTAACTATCCAGATAGTTAAGCAGCATTCATACTGATACTTGTTTTTGTTGTTAATTATGTAGAACAGGTGGGACATTCATCTTAGAAATAATCATTCATTTTGGATTGTTGTCACAGGTCTTGCAATTGCATCATCAAGTAGCTCCATATCAAGTTGCTATAGCTGTTTGTTCTTCATCATCACCGTCATCATCATCTCCCTCATCAAGTATTGAGTTACGTTATGTAAGTGAAAATATGGAAAAGAGTCTAAAGAAGGCTGGTATTTCAGTATTCAATGCGTCACATCATGGGGGATCACTTGATGCACATTTTAAGAGGTAATTTGTAAAACGCTGACATTAATGTTAAACCCTTTTTTTTCTTTAGCTTAAGCTGATGTCTTTTTGTAATTTGCATTATTGCACCCTTAAAATTTACCAGAAGCATCACTTGAGTCTTTTTTTTTTCAAGGAGATATTTTATCATATTGAAGTTGTATTAGCCAGCTGAAATGAATTTGCTGAAAAAAAGTAGGTGTTTTTTTTTAGTACAAGAGCAACTACATTCACCTAAGCAAATTTATAGACCAAAGCATGCAACATTGTCCAATAAAAAAATTGTGTATTTTTTTTCCTTTTTTTTTCCGTGGTTTAAAGTGAATTTTATAGACTTCTTTGAAGCATCATTTCAGTTTGAATTTAAATAAGATCCCTGAATGTTAATCTTTGAGAGGAAAAAAGTGAGTAATGAATGCATCCTAAACACAACCTAAGAATTTATCACAATAATCAGTAACATACTTCAAGTTATAGGAAATCTTTCCATTGTTCATGTAGCTGATAAATATTAGTGTGCTCAGTGCGAATAGAAAGTAAAAGGAGTGGTGGGATGAGGAAGGTCCAGTGGGTGTGAGGGTGTGATTGCATTTGTTACAGCCTAGGTCGGTGTATTTTGAATCACAGTGTATAGCTTAAAAGGATAGGGGCTAGCTTTACTTAGCACCAAGCGCTGAGCCAATGTTAGGATCATCCAAAATTTCAGGCAAGCCCTGGGGGTAGGCTGGTGTTGAAAGATATAAGTAAGGCTGTGATGCAACCCATTTGACGTGAAGAATAGGGATGGATAGAAGGTTATAGTCATGATCTCATTGGTCGAATAAAGATGGACGTGTTGCAGAGAGGAGAGTAGGAGCCTATCTGTTCAACAGGAAATTAAATTTTGATGAGTAATTGGATTACAAGAGAAAGAGATTATAGACTATACTTTTAGACATCAAGACCGAGAAGGGCCACGCTAAGTTTTGACCACTTTTTGCCTCAGTCGCACTAGTGCTCTTCTGTGCTCTAAAAAGATATCATTTCTTGATCTTATTTAATGGATGAAAAGCTTTCTCTTACAAGAATTCAATTTTCAAGATTTTTATCCGAATGAAATCAAGGAGGTTGAAAAGAAAGTAAAAAGGAAGGTTCAGATTCATCAAGATTACGAGATTTCATCAGGAACACTGTATCCTTTCCTCAAAGACAAGTATGCTATATGTCAGCTTTGACTAAAGGTGAATTTCAACCCGAATGGCAGCGATTGAAATTTACAGAACACAAGAAACTGGATAGATGTTTGCTTACTTGGTTTAACAAAGCACAAAGTTGAGATGATTTTGATGATACATCAGCCTTAGTTAGAGACATGTGAGGTTGACGTGTTTAAGTATATTACTAAAATTATTTGGATTTTTAACAAGCGCGCATGTTTCAACATGTTTTTATAAAACCTCGTGAGGGCCTAATTTAGATTGGCCTTTTTTTTGTGGTATATTCAAGTTTAAAATGAAAGACTTGATTTCTCGTACTAAAGCTTGTTGTAACTAATATAAAAGTTAGAGAAATATATTGTTATTTAAATCTAATCCCCCAGAAATGATCAGCTAGGCATTGTGTATACAATCATCATTGATCACAACACAGTGACAGATGGCTTGGTGAAAACAAGGTCCAGAGACACCCAAGTTAAGGTGGGTAAAGTATTAAAGTTTTAAGAAAATAACAAAAGATATTGCTACAATAATACTAAGATTCACACAGGTCAATTTTAATGTTTAAAAAACGAAAAATTGATCTTGCCTGATACAAAAAATAGAGATGGTGATCATCATCATGTAACAATGAGATCACTGAGTTCTTGACAGACTTTATCAAGCAACAAACAAAAAATAATAACAGACTTGAAACTTGACCCATCATGTAGATGAAATAGAGAGGGAAAAGATATCTTTCATCAATATCATGATTTAACATGAAAGATGCAAAATTTTATTTCAACTGTGTCTTAAAATCATATTTTCCCTTTTCTAAAATTTTGGTCCAAAAATATTTATTTTGAGTGTTGGTGAATTATGTTGAGATTCTCTTTCTTTCTTTGTCTTATAAGATTATAAATTTCTCGAAAATAAGAGAAATGCTTCTTTCTGTTTTCTCTTATTAACCAGCTTGTAAATATGTGAAATAAAAAAGAATGAAATGCCATTTGATGTAACTGGTTTTTCTGACAGGGTTTTTATTTTTTTTTTCATTTATTGTCCTGATTTTCACAGTCACTTATCGTTTACAGAAATCATAATTATTTTATCAACACAGTACTGATTTTCTACTATCAGTATAAAACCACCTTTACTTGAAAAATCAAAGCTTTTTAGCTATATTAACTGATTTAGAAAAATTTTACATTTAGTTCAGGTAGACTAATTTTAATTTCACGTCACTTTTTGAAAATGGGTCAAATGAATTTGCATCCTAACACTTTTTAGCAAATACAATGTCTTATATTAAGGATAAATTTAAAAGTTTAAATTCCCCTTATTGCAGTAATGCCATTACTAATGGATATATACCATGTACCATGGAAGTATTGTGAAAAGAAAAAAAAAATTTGTACTTAAATTTCTCTAACTAATCTGTTAGTAACACTTTTAAGGAAACATGTCATTAAAACTAAATATCTTGACCCTAAATATAATCCTTTTTCTTTGAAGTCTTATTACATGCTAGTGAACACCATTTTTCTTCTTTTTCTCCTTTGTAATCTTCACTTTAACACATGTCACTTTTTTTGCAGGTGTTTCAGACAACAGTATTCAGCTGACACCATTTATTGTATGTAATTTTTTTTTCTTTTTTGTGCAGGTCAGTTCCCATATTTCAGGATTGGTGAAGGAGTTGCAGAGAAACTTGAATGCTCAGCTGGAGTGAGCAATAATATTGGCTGAATCAATTAAAAATAAAAAGGCAAAGAAAAAATAACATGTGGTGGATCTGAAAATTTGATTAAAGATAATTCTTTAAAGAAACGATTTTTCTTATTTGAATATATAAATTAAAAAATTAATTTTGAATTCATAAGAGCTAATTTGAAAATATTTTACCTCTCCTGAAACTTGTGTGATTGTGCCTAAATTATGTCTCTAAATCATTTTTGCACTTACACCATGTAGTAATGAATGTTGGAAAGTAGATGGATTTGAAAATTTTCTCAAAATGTAGTGAAAAAAAGCATTGAAATGAGGGTGCATGTATAATATGTTAGCGATGGATGCATCTTCACTCACTTTTAACACATTTCTTTGCATATGGCACATCTATTCATCAGTTCATCAACTTGGTTAAAGACATCAAAAATTACATGCGCTGCATTTGGTTATATGATAACAATATTGATAGCGGGTAATTGTATCTAAAAGAATTGTGGTAAAATCACCCAAGGGGATCCAACATCTAACTTTTATTAATCACTGATGGAACTCATCATACTATCCTAAAAAGTGCTTTTATCACCGTATGTGTTAAGGATATGAAAAGCTGAAAAGGCAAATACAATAGCATATCTTGGGATTCGCCGCTTGGGTGCGATGGAGAGGATTTCACCTGCAAACTCTGCAAAGACATTTACAATTTAAATAGTTCAATTAAAACAAATCCAGAGAACTGTCTGTAAATGCTTGCTACTGGCTTGATATGCCTTAGGTCACGGTTAAATCACGTTTACAGGATTCTCTTTTTATGTAAATAAGTCCCCCATAATGGTAGCATCAGGCTTTACAAAGGTCGTATCGACTAGAATACATGATAGGTTATCCTTCATTTTCTTGAAGTCAGGATTAATAATTTTTCTAAGAAAACTTTGGTCTTTGCTAAACCCAAAAGGTAGTGGAACATAATTATGGTGCGCCAGAAGCAGTTGTAGTGGTTTGCCTTGTGGTAAAAAGGTTAGCAAGGAATTAGGCAATACTATGTGGATAGAAGGGCAGGATGTATGGTATGCAGAATGTGGTTTCCGAATGCTTCTCCCTCTCTGATTTTTTATGTATTTTATATTTTCTCTACCACAAACCTACAGAAGCAAAATCAAATTACCTTTCGAAATAGTTCTTTGAAATGAAAAAAAACGGAGTAGCGCTTTCATATCATAACTACGGGAAATATTGCTTTGACTATTCTCACACTGGTTAGTCATGATAATCTCTACCTCTCAAAAACATGATGTTATGCAAAGACCTCTGCAGCTGTTTTTGATGAAAGGAAGGTTAAAGGACAGTTTGTAATGATCTTGACAAGCTTTGTTGGAAAAAAACAATCTTTTTTTTTTTGGAAGGGGGGAGGGCGGCGACGGCACTAACCACTATGTAAGATATTGACAAAATTTTTTCCTTCATAGTTTGAAAGATACATATTCAGTTAGAGAAATGGATCAAAGATACATAGATAGATTTACATATCTGGAACTGAAACTATATTTTAGGCTGAAAGTGAAATTAAAAAAATGAATAGGTTAAGGCACAAATGCAGATAGGGCATGCTGTTTCTTCACTTTGGACCTTTTTGTTAATCTTTATATTGAATGAAATCATGCTGGTTTTAATTGATTAAGAAAATGACAATGGCTTTTTCCACAACATGTAGGCAATTTAAATTGGCAACTGAGTCACCCACCACTACACTAAAAGTTATTGCAAGCAATACTCAAATGTGAGATAATGTGAAGGCACTTTTGTAGAAACCCTCAAATTTAATTCTGGTTGAGAGTTATGGTAAAGTGCATTGTATTTCAAACACAAACTTTTGAGTGTCGACAACATGGTCAGTTTTTATACTGAATCAGTGAACATATGGCGCCATGGTAGAATTTTGAACATGTAAAGGAACTGCTTATCCACAGAAAAAGCTAGTATGCATTGCTGAAAGATTAAAACTTAGGATCTTGAATTTCAAATCATCAGGTCATTTTCTAAAAATTTGTATTTTCAATTTATAGTGTATTTTCATGGGAAAGAAAGCCCATCTATGCACATTTCAAATAATTTCCAAAATCAAACCCATCAATTTTATGAAATTGAATTGTATATAATTTGCCTGAAATACAAAAGATTCTTTGACATGCTGAGCAACCCTAGGAAAGCATGCAGGTGTTACTTATCCTAGGACAATACATACAACTATCTTTTCCAAGTCCAAGTAGAGAAACATTGACAACGTTATCATTTCAAGTAATTTAAAATTTATTGTACATACTTTATCAGATAGAAGATCTCTCTGCATTCTTTCATCACTTTGCAGAAAACCCCCTTAAAAATCACACTACATTCAAGTTGCTGAAATGTCACAATCTTCCTCAAACAGTATGCAATCATTCACATCGCGTTTAAGATGGACTCTACCAAAGCCCTAAACCAAAACTTAAAAATTGATCAACAAAGTAAAGCAAACTTCTACTGGGAAAGCATAAGGTTGGGGGATCGAGGGAGAAAAATGTTTCATTGATTGCTCCTTGTCACAGCTATCCATGATATTGTGTCCATGCATCATGAAGGTATAAAATAAGCATTTTTGTCTTTTTTCACTTGCACATAATAGAGTTAACATGCTGTGCATATAATAGCCAATACTAAATGATGCTCATCCATATATACATCAACAGAAACAGTCACTGTGAGTAACCTCTATTTGCAGGAAGTTAATTAAAGCAGTACTAAAATTAATTATCATTTTTTTGAACAACAATATTTATCCTATAAAGGGCAACCAAAATGCCTGCTTTAGAGGTAAAAAAAACAAGCTGATTGCCAGAGCAGATAGGAGGAGGCTGACAATACTTTTAACAAAGACAACATATAATGTGTAAACATGATCAGAAAAAAAGCTACCATTCTTTTGGGGTAAGAAATGGGATATAACTCACAATTATCATCTGGCTCATGCACTATATAATGCTGGACAGACAAAAATCATTTTTCTTTAAATTTAAATGCATGCCAAATCACTCATATTAAAGATGCTTAAAGTTTTCCACTTGGAATGCTGGGCTAAATCATACATGCAAAATACCCTGGATATTTTCTATCATTGATTTAAATTAAAGAAAGAGATTTCAATTTCAGAATAAAGCTACAGCAAACATGGAAGAGTCATAAATCAAAGGTGTGGTTTTCTGTTAGTATCTTTAAGTATGGGGGAAATTAGGGGGATGGGAGTTAGAGAAGATGAAGAAGAAAATTTTATCTATGAGTTTACGTACACTAGTAACAACTGAAACAAAATGTTCATATTTTTAAACAAAATTTTGCAAAAATGAAATTATGAGGTACCATTTGAAAAGAAACAAAACAAAAAATGAAATAAAAACATTCACTAAGAAATAAACCATTAATTCTTTTACATTTATTTCATTCACTATGGTCTTTCACATTTTTACATAATTTTGCATGCTTACAGAGTAAATACACTGTTAACAGTGATATTGCTTTGCACAACTGTCAAAATTGATCAAACAGCTCAAAACTGACTATCCTGAACTGTTCTTAACTTGCATTTTTTTTCAATCATAAGTACAAATGACATTCATAACACCATTTTATGCTTCAGTCAAAAAAGCATATGTGAGGCAGCTAAGGTAATCTAGCACAAGTTAAAATTTGGACACATGGCCTTTCTGGTAATACATTAAAGTATATTTTTTGTCCATAAAGAGTGAGGAGAAAATATAACTAAAGTATTTTATGCATAGAGATATTTCATTTCAATTAATTTCCAATAGGGCTGTCAAATAATCAATTTTAATCTTTAAAAAGCCGTAGCTCTGAACTATTTTGTATATTTTAAGCCTGAATTGCCTTAGATGCCTTACAGATGCAAAGTGAAGCTCACAAGTGAAACAAGTAACTAAAAGCACGCAAGCAACAATTTCATCTCTATTTTCTCTATTTATGAAACAATATTCGAATGTTTGCATTCAATTAATTCATGAACTCATCAAATCAATGCCAACCCTAAAATACATTTATGTATGAATGTGTTCTATTGTTAAAAAAAAGAGAGAGAAACAAGCAGGATATCTTGATATGAGCAAGACTAGCATATGAGACGGTTTTGTTTGAGTTCTCGTTAAAACAGATAAGACACAGAAACATGTAAAAAATCCTATCAAGCAAGAGAAAAACACTAAGCACATTTCATGTGCAAGTTGAAAAGTACTCAGAGCATTGAACATTCACCCAGCATTTCCCTATAGGAACAGAAGAAAAAAGAATTTTTGAGTACATAAAATAAGTAATGTAAATTTAAGGAAAGATTAAAAGGGAAAATAAAAGAATTTTCATTGCTAGATTCATGGCCTTTTCTGCGCTGATTAAGGCCAAATGATGATGGGTATTTTGTACATGTCTGTCAAACCATGACTTCACGTAGATGTGGACAAGCCAAGACAAACTCTAGACGATTCTTATGCCGGTAAGCTGAGTTTCTTTCCCTTCAGGACTGCAAAAGAAAAAAAAAATTTGTAAAAACAACATACTAAGAAATGCTTTCAAACATCTAAGGGGTGTTATCAACAATAAGTAATCTTGATCATCGCTATGATAAACATGCGATCTGTCCTATTCTGCCCAATGATGTATGAAACTTTTAAAAAGTGTTTTAACTCTGTAGAAAGCTATAGAGAGTACATTGCATCAAAACTGGAGATTCTTTCATAAGAATAATTTACACAAAAATATAGCACAAAAAAGCAAATCTCTCTTGACATTTTTTGACTGAAATAAACCTCACTTGATACTTCTTTTCAATACTTTATAACTTTCTGACCATGATTTCTAGGAGTTAGACACAGGTTACAGACACTTTTTGATCCCATATACACCATATCATGGACTGACACAATTATTTTTCTTAAAACACCACAGGTTTTTAAATGCTTTTCTATTTCTTATTCTATTAAAGTAATTCATGAATCTTACATTGGGCTGATCATATAAAATCACGTAAAAAAAAATAGAAGTGGATAAAACATCCAAAAAATATGCGCTGAACAGTATCAACACTTTTCTATTTACTATGGAAAAAAAATGTATCTCTAAAAGCAGCCCTTTTACCAAGAAAAAAAAAACATAAACTGAGATGACACTGATATTAATTTTAAATATTTTGGGATGAACTACGGTGTGTCATAACTGAATTGGAAGAACGGAATAGCACATTTGCTGCCAAATAGATACGAAAAATTAAGACAATTTTAAAACCTAGATTTTTTTTATGATTTTACTTGTATATTTCCTATTTTAATCATCTCAGAAGAGATCACAAAATCTGAGTTCTTTTATGTTAAAATTAATTTTTTCTTAGTTGCCTCAGAGTTCAAATTAGCATTGTTAAGTTATAGACTCCTAAATGTCAAATGTGGGATAAGTTAACCATAAATGATCTCAAGCTGTTCAGGAGTGTAAACGAAAAAGATACTGTGTTATTTGAGAATTAAACATTTTTAAATAATGGAGCCACAACCAAGGAATGTGTGTACATAGAATATATAGAACAAGACATTCAGACACCCAATTTTTACACTCTTTGATGACAACCGAATTTTTTCAAATCCTTTTTTCCTTTAAACAATAATAATTTAAGCGGGAAAAAAACATTTAAACAAGAGTTTTCATACCAAAGTGACTTACAATTGTATACATGTAAGCATAATCAGAACGTTTTTAAGCACACACAAATGAACTAATACTGTGTTAGGTTTATCATGCAAAAAATAGCTTCCAATCCAAGGCAAAAAGTTCTGGAGGAATCAAGTCATTTTACACAAAATATGAACTAATTTTTTAATGTTTGTGGTGGCTTGTGTTAAAAAATAAAATGAACAAATTGTCAACTAGTAAAGGTACTATACAAAGAAAGGAACTAAGCAAATAAAAATAATAATCTTCAAATAATTTATTGTAATGCAAATGAAAAACACTCTGAAAGCAAAAAATGCAGATAACACAATTCCATTATGCCATATGCATAAATATGACCCTAATCAGAAAATTGAAATATTTGTAATATATCTTAGACCATTTTTTCCCATTATGACAGAAAGGGTATGGGACATAGCTCTTAGTTTAATTTTTTGACCAAGTGTCAATCCAGTATTGCCACCATGGACACTTAACTACGACAGTCCAACCTGTGAAAATGATTAGTTTCTACTACCCCTTAGCATTTTTTTTCTCTTTTTTTTTGCACTCTCCAGAATGACTATTACTCAAACACAACAGTAAGCATCTTTTTTGCTTGACACAGGGTATGAATAATTATAACCAACATGATCCTTTTCAACCAGTTTCAGTTAAGTATGCAAATTAATGAAATAGCTCTTGGCTGCTCTTACTTAGATTGCAAAATTACTTTCAGACCAAAATGCCATTCATTGCTCTTTGTCCCTTGCTGTTAATAAGATCTTGAAGATGGAATTAGAGTGCAATTGGAGCTATTGGGCAGCCTTCAAAGCTATTTAACAAAAGGTATAGAATAAAGGGCAAGTGAATGTTTAGGAGTGGGGCTTCATAGCTTGAAGGGAGTTAGAGAGAGAGAGGGTAAAAGTTGGTCACAGGGATTAGTGTTAAGTTTTTATTAATTATCCATTTTGTAAGAAATCAAACCTGCCTTTTCTTTAAACAAATGCCCATTCTAATATTACATTTATATTAAGTAACAATTTACAAATTACATAAACGGGTAGAACTCATCACCATTTTGTATTTGGAACTCATGGAAGAAAGCAGATCATGTTTTGTGTTAGTTTATACAGATCTATATTGTATTAAAAAATAGGAATTTTCTTTTCATTCCTATTGTTTCAAAGAAAAAAATGAGACTTTGAAGCTGATTTTTAAGACCATATTGAAAAGATTGCCACTTCATGCTTATTCTCAACAATGTTGTTGACGTCAAATAAGAATGACACTGACATTATGTCTTTCTAAGATATTCAACCACACAATATATTTCCTTGCTTTGCAATAAAAAAAAAATTATATTAGAACAATACGAGCTATTAAAAAAGGAGAACAAGATGCATCCAGCAACCCGTGAAGGACTGAAATGGTGATCTTACCTCAATTCGCCGTTAAATCCTGTATCAATACACGGAGTATTTATTATTTATCATTAAAACCTACTCATCTAAATAAGCTTTCATTTATTTCTTATGAGTAACACTTGAGTGCAATGTGTTATTTGATAATTTAAAAAAATATAACTTTGCTTTGGATATTATTTTTAGCTTTTTTTTTTTTAACCTAATTTTAATTCACCATGAACTGAAACTTTAAATTTGGGTGAAGAGGTATTTTAAAACCTATGCTTGTTGGGGACACTCGTCAGACATGTCAATTGCCATTTTCAAAAATGAGAAAATTCTTGCATTGATTAAGAATGCATATATAAACTGATGATGTGCAACCCAAGCGATTACAGAAATTTCTAAAGCTCAGAATAAAGGAAATATTAAATTTAGAGCTGATGACCAAATGAAATAAAACTGTAATAGGAATAATTTAGTGTGTTGAGAAATAAAAGGCAGAGCTGCACATGTCTAAGAGCAATAACACTCTTACACACACAAAAGCCTAATGGTCCCCCACGGGTTGCTGTTTCTTATACTTCAAATGAACCTTACTTTGAAACTCTCATCTTAAGCTCGTATTTAAACCAAAGCCAATTTCTAAGTAGTGTGCAAACGCTCAGTATTAATTACAAATAACTTTGTGACATTTCTAATAATAATTACCCAGTACAATTTTGTTGTCATGATTTATTCTAATAATGGAAACTTCTTGTTTGTTATGTGTCAAGTCAGACAAATTTATCACAAACCATTCAAAACTGGTGTAAAAAAAAAAATCAACAGCCACTGACAAAAAAATTCTTTATCGAGATGTATGAAAGTTCAAACTATAATGAAGTAGCATTTGAATTAATTAGAGTTTCAAAACCAATCATTTGAGCATGAGAGCCCCAAAACGCAAGCACTTTAATAAAGAAACTAGGACCACTAATTCCCTATCATATAATGATAGGAAATTCCATTGCAAAAAAAAAAAATAATGGCCTTTTTAGGACAAACTTTATGTCCTGCAATCAGATCAAATGCATGCATGTCCATATCAGATTAAAAAGTGTTGATATTTAGAACAATGTATTTTTTTCTGAGCTTTTCTGAGCTTCTCAGTGGAGAAAAAAACAATAAATTATCAAAAATTCTGAGAACAAAATAGTTTTCTTCCTTTTCCAAATATCTAGATAAAGATAAATTTATCTGCCTTCAAGTTTGAAAGAATCCTGCAATTTTTTTTACAGAAACATGAAAATCCTTTTTCTCTTTCATCAACAGTTCAACACAGTTTACAACCAATGAAATGACCTTCATATTTATAACTAAACAGAAGGAGAATCCAAATTGGTTGTCTAGTGCATGTGCTATCAGTGCAATGGCTGGTTCCCTTTATCCTGTTAAAGTACTTGACAGACATATTGTCTTAGTAGTTAAAGTCTGTCAAAAACCTTAAGGGATTTCAAGGATGGACTTAAAATATGACCATGGGGATTGCAAATGGTACCAAAGGGTACCTTAAAAAGAAGCAAGTCCAACCACAACACCTATCCTTGCACCTTACCATTTAATGCAGGGCATGGGACAATATTGTGCCAGACTTTCACCAGAATAATGTCCAGTATTCTTTTTCCAAAATTGCTAACTTAATGATTTTTTTTTTTAAATCTAGATTCACTCCTTGCAACCAATTTTGCAAGATAATCTTGACAAAAATGAAGAGATTGGTTTGACCATAGCAGCTGACTCAAAACTGTCACCAAACAGCTAGTACCTAGGCCACATCTTTTCAAACCCATTGTATGGTGCATTTCTACCTATCCTTTATCTTCAAAATGCTGATATAGTTTTTAAATTTAGACATGCAAACCATTAGGACTGGTTGCAAGACAGATTTGCCTCAAACACTTTCAACCTAATATTCCTAAAGTATTAAAGTCTCAAAGCATCCATATTGACTGAAGCAAAATACTGCCTACAGTTTCTTTTCCTTACCTTTGGTGATATATAAATAGAAAAAGTCACAGTACAGGATGGTTTGCACACAGCCAGCAACAACTGCTATCAGATCAAAGAAACCCTCAAAATAGTAGCGGTAGATCCAATTCAAGATGTACAGACCCCTGTATGAACCTGAAAAAAAAAACTTCACTTAGTTATAGAGTTAACAAAAGGTAAAATTAGAGAATGATTAAAATTAAATCAGCTTAATTAAAAAACACATAATTTATGATCCATCATTCAGCTTGCTTTGTTTTCTTCAAATTTTCTTATAGCATTGTGGACAGGGACAATAATAGATCTAAAACCATATCTGGTCAAAACTGTAAAATCCTTGAACACTCAAATCGACCCTATGTCAGCACAACCAGTGCAAGACTGAAATTTAGTGAAAGGGGCTTAGGGGATGTTAAATTTAAAACTTGGAATTTTGTCAAACCCATCTTATGCAATCCACCAATTTTGCAATCTAAAACTTTACAAAAGTAAGAGCAGCCAAGAGCTATTTTGGCATTTAAATGTACCCATAGTCTGCTAGTTTTGTAAAGAAGGGTGATCTCCCAACACAGCAAGATTGCACAAGAGGTATCTTCAGACCCTGTATGAAATGTTAATTAAACACTACTGGGAGATGTAAACAAAGATTGTGCAATATTGCAGTCTTAGGAATATGCTGCACAGCCTCTTTTCATGTTTGTTGTTCAAAATAAGTTCATGATATGGAGGGTCCAGTATTGTGGCGGCACTAGAGCATCTATAGTGGAGGACCTGAATGACATAGCCTTTTGAGCTGTAATTGGTACTAAATTCAACATATATTGCAATCATATATGTTTTGACTCACTCAGCACGAATACAGAGTATACTCAGCTGTCCTATTACTTCTGATGCATTGGAAAATCAAGAATACTCAGTTTTAACTTTGAACGCCTATTTTGCTTTCCGAATCAACATATTTAGTGGTCCAAATCATGTTTATAGTGAAGGAAAACGACTCTTCCTTTTCATATTTACTTGTTTGAGCACCTAGATATCAATGAACACTTGGCTGTTGGAAAAAAGTTAGATGTAGACCAGATCTAGATCTAGGCTCCTTGATTTGATCTAGATGTGGCCTTGAATGTGTTAAAATAACAGATTTGATTCTCTAACCTCTCTTTTTCGTTGAATGAGTGTTAAATTTGACAATTTCAAATAAGTACACTTTCTTTTCTTTTTTCATCTAAATTATGTGTATCAGTACAGGTACAGTGGGGGGGAGGGGTATTTTTCAAAATAGGCTTGTCAGTCACTAGAAAATTCATAAAAAATGAACCAATCCTAACTTAATTACAAAACTTATGTACCCTGCAGCTTAGATAAAAATCTACCAACACAAATAATTTTTTATTTTTGTATTGATACCTTTTTGAAATATGATCTTTTAAAATAACATAAAAATAGCCAGTGGTGAAGAGCATTTATACAGATAAGACCCAGAGCTGAGCGAGTTAATCAACAATGACATTGTAATTGAGAAAGGCACAGCTAATGCACCAAAAAATAAAAATGACATCAGGAAGAAAAAGAAACCTAAAGGTATACAAGTCATGCCAGAGTGACAGTTTTTCTTCTTTTTGTTACAAAACGTATCTTAATAAATAATACACAGCTGTTCAGAGGCACTATGATAGAGGATCACTTAGTTGCGCTGCTTGGCCTCAGATTACAATAGGTCACAGTTCATTAAACATGCCTGAATAGGAAAGCTGGCAGCCTCTTGTGGTAGCATCTCTATCAGCATTAAATGCATTTCTTGCACCATTTGTTTACATTTTGTTGACTCATAACCAGTTTTGTTTTTGTTTTTCAATGGTAATTTTTGGTATCAAATAAAAACCCTATGCTTTTTCTTTTCTTCTTTGTTTTCATCCTATAGATTTGTTTCAGATATGCACTGCATGACCCGTCCATATAAGCGATAATTATGTTTTTTACTAAAAAAAATTATTAAAATTAATCAAAACCATCGACTTGTCCAGAGCTTGACCCATGTTATCAACAAGTAGTGGTCATATTCTGCAAAGACAAATTGGTTGAATGGTTTTTCTTACTTGGAAGCCTCCTTTAAAGTACACCACATTCTGACTATGAAATACAAAATTCTTTTCAAATTTGAAAAAGCATTTAATTTCTTCCTAAAGAATTTCTAAATATGATATACAATAATTTTTTTAAATTCTTCTTTCTTTATAGATAATGGGGCATGTCATTCTCGTATCTAATGTGTAAATAGACTGTGCCAATTTGCAAAGGTGCAAAGGTCAAACTAGGCAGCTGTGTACATATCAGTCAGGACTTGTCTAAAACTCTCCAAAACTATAATTATCCCCTTCCATTGTTACGGCAGACTGTGCTGAGCGTGACAACCTACAAACAATACAAACACAAAAGCTAAGAGCATCAACTACAGATACCTTAAGTACAGATTCACTCATTGATGTTGCTTCCCGTGAAAATAAATAGAAATAGAAAAACTGGGGTGGCATTGGTCTAAATATTTTTGAGAAAAATAAATAAATCCTTAACTCAAGTCCAAGGATCCATTGTATACACAGGTGAAAGATGGAATAAAATAACATAAGGTGTAAACAATCACCCAACTTGGACTCATATGGACAAAGAGTACAAAATTCAAAATTACATTTAAACATTTTGTCTAAAATTGGCTTCATCAGAATAGGCTAGTGACATTACAAATAATAGGGAATGTGATTTCTTTTTGTTGAAAATGTAAGTTCCGTTCAAAGATCAAATTTTTCATGCATCCATTTTATAATTTCCTTTTTTACTTCAAATTTTAGACCAAATTTCATGGGACGTTCTTTCTCACATTTCCTCTCTCTGTCTCTCTCTACCTCGAACGTTATACAAATAATGCTTTTTGTATTATAATATAATAATAATAATAATAATAATCATAAAAATAATAATAATGAGGGTAGTAATCTGACTCTGGCCACACAGTTATTTAAAATTTTAGCAAGAGTGTGACAAAAGAAAGGGTAGTAAGAGGCACGAAACTCACTGATGCCTTGAGATAGTCTTTGGAGCTAACATGACATAAATAAGTAGGAAAAAAATTAGGGGCTGGTATCCCGAGCGAAGAGAAATTTATGCGGAGGAAATAAGAACGAATGCAACAGCAGACATACAATAAAGACCGGGTCTGAGGCAGGAACAAATCTGAAAGAAGAACCTGTCTCTCTGGTTCCTGATCTCAGTAAGTTTATGATACAAGTCCCCGAAACACATAAAAAAGAGAGATAGTTATCATGGCCAGATGAAAGTGTTTTTGAAATTTTGAAAGTGCTACTTATCTGTGTGAACCTATTTTGGAAAAACTATCATTGCATATTTTTTTTTAATGAATTTTTTTAGAAGACCCTAAATAACTACTGTCTCAAGATAATTAGAGAAATGTACTTACTAACAGAAAATGAACATGTGAACATATTCTTATTACATTTATATACCTGTTCACCTCACATCTTTATCTTTCATAAAAATCCAGATGTTAAAGCACTTCAACTTCAAACAATTTCATTGTTACTGTTTTAATGGAGGTATCTCTGAAGTTATATTCGATCAACCGTTGTTGCGGTAGGATGACCTCGGTGCCTGGGTCATGACCTAGTAACCGCGATCAGGCTAGCGCAGAACTCAATGATACGCTAGCAAGCAGCTGTGAATTGCAGACATATGAGCAAACATGAGGAAACTCGGGTTATTATGTCTGAGCACACAAGGCGCATTTTGTGTCAAAGTTAACCAGTATTCAAATGGATCTGGTCTTGGTGAGAGAGATACCAAGAGTTTTAACTGCTTTTAATATGATGCACTGAGAAGAAAAAACAGGTTAAGATTATACAGTATGTTATAAGTCCCTTTTAAAACTTACCCAGAGCAAACAAGTAGTGGGACGTAATAGTCTCTGCCTCTCCTGTCTTGCTCATCATGAACAGCTGAGGGAGAATCGCCACAGACTCTAGATAGATAGAGAAGGTCCATAGAATCTGCAAAATAGTGGTTTGAAAATTCGCTAGGAGAGTTTTCTTGGCCAATAAATCACAGCATGAACGAAAAAAGTGAAAAACTAAAAATTGAAGTAAGCATAGATGATATTAGTTTACAAACACATTATAAAGTCAGTTTGGATTCTAAAATCTTTCTGAACCTGAGCAGCCATTCAGTCTGATGTTAAGTGTCTAAATGCTGATTGATTTAAAAAAAATTTAAAAAAAAAGAAGAAAAAGAAAATCTGATTTTAAATTTGAAAACGTAAATGAAAATTAACAAGGATCATACAAACTACAATAAATACTTAAGGTCAGCCTTCAGATAGACTGAAAAAATCCAACAAGATGTGAATGGGTCACCAGCTTCCTCTGGGGGGGGGTAAAAGGTGGCATAAGGCTAGTATCCTGTCTAGAGTTTAACCATCCCATTAATCCTACTCAAACCAAGATAATCTCTTATGGTTTAACCTTAGTTAGACAAGCTTTTATGGGCTTCTTGGTATAAGCAGATTTTATATGAAGCCCAAATTTAGACAGGTCATGGTGGACATGACAAGAAAATTTAAGCTGAGGAGATGGCTACAATGAAATATCAAATAAATGTATTTTTAGAAGAATGGGTTTGCTCTTAAAACCATCATTTCAATAAACAATTTCTTGATCAAAATTTTTTTTTATTACTTTATGCAAAGGTTATAGGAAATTACAAGCATGCAAATCTATATCATCAAGTCTGAAGTTGTGAAATTACCCATTAATATTATTCGATACATTTCAAAACATTTCAGAAGAAACGGGTAGAAAATAATGATTGAGTATTTTGATCACTGGCTTTTTTCATAGCCCACAGGTTTTAAACAATTACGTATTAAGACATACCTCAAGAGGGCTGAACTCATGGTTTACTAGGAAAGCCAGGCCACCCACTGGGACAACCAAGAACTCCATGCGAAATGTATCATGGTTCATATCATAAGTGGCCCTGAACTTGATGTACATTAAGTACACTGTTAGCAAGGATGAACTTATGAAGAACACCTTCATTGTTGAGTTGTACACAGAAATGAATGATGTGAACAAATCCAGGTAGCGTGTAGCAAAAACAAGAGCGAACAAGATCTGACTCTTGCCAGATATTCCTGGAGAAAAAGAAAAATAGTTTTAAAAAATCTTATAATATGTTTTTAATTCGAAGGGAGTCCTCTTTAAGCTGTTAAAACCATAAAGGGGGCAGTGAAAAGATCAAAAGCAATTTATATATAAAAATACTGTATCTGTTGAAAAAGGGTAACATTCTGATAAACTGGTAAGAGCTCTGATTTCACAGATTCAGAGTTTGGATTATAATCATTATTGTTTGGAGTCAGATGTCACCTAATCATATCATCCTAAAATAATAGATCTATGATCAGATAGGAGCATACGCCTAAAGGTCTCTGTGATTTAATAGAAGTAAAAATTACAAGAATAACAATTGCATCGCTCTTGGCAATTGTGCCTGAGAACGAGAAAAGAAAATTTATTTATGGTTCCATGACTGAGTGAGGCCTTTATCTCAAATGAAATATGGTTGGTACACATGAAGGTTACAAATACAATATAAATATTATTTTTTTGAACAGGCCAAAAGAAAAATCACCAATTTTAAACTATTAGTTGCTCTTTTTTTTTCATTTTTTTAAACTCTATGCTTCTGGATGCCCAAGAAAGAAAACTGAATGTGAATTACTGGATTAAAATTTAAAAACTCACTCATTATTATTATATTAATTACAAAAGTTGGATAGTCTCACTTAGAACTAACAAATTAACTTTGAGTGGTTAAGATTCTGATAAAATTCATCATCATAAAGAATTCTCTTGCTTTGCGGAAAACTACTAATTCTTAGCAAATGGAATGAGTATAACTAGTATTTGTTATTCCCATCCTTTGTCTGTTTCAAGCCAATTCTTGGGAGTTGTTTATGCAACAAATGACTCCTCATGCACTCCAATGTATTACTTGTATCAGTGTTATTTGGTCTTATGGTTTTATGAAAATTACCAGAAGAATAAAGTATTTTTATGATGTTGTTGCTTTTTTATTTAAAACCTTTCAAATTAAAACTGAAACTGTTAACTGCCACTGCATGTGCAAGAGTTTAATTTGTAAGATCAATATGCTTATTCTTGAGTAAATTTAATTTCTGTAACTTTTTTTTCTCTTTAAAACGCATTCAATATTTACAAGATGTTTCAATTAGTGCTGGGGTATACCCGATTTTTACTACCCGTCGAGTATCAACCCCTAATACTTTTTGGCACCTTTGTAAACGCACACACACAGACATACCCACATGCGCGTGTCCATAGTCTACAGTATCACACCCATCCTATGATTTAGTGTCGGTCATATCTAAAAATATAGATTAGATTTCAGCTGCATTGTGTAAAAAATAATTCCTTAGGGGAAAAAAAAAACTGGCCAGTGGCTCAATGAGCGGGGTTGGGCGCGTCAGCGCTTGGCGCCCAGTCGTCAGTCAAGATTATTTTTTATTCGTTGTTGTTTTGCTTTATTCTATTTTGACATTTTCTTTTTGCTTCTCATTGACTCTTTATTATCTTAGTTTGTTTGGATATAATTAAAGTTTTATATGTATATAGGCATGCATTATCATTCAATTAATATTAAAAGGACAGAAGACTAAGATGATAAGCTATGATTGCATGATAAGTGACAAGCTTCTTTTCTTTAATTTACACTTATTAATAGACTTTCACATTAAACGTAACATGACAAAAAAAATCTAAATATGAATCTGTTAGTGTTACTTTTTTCATTTTTTTCTTAAATGACAATAATAAAAAGTATAACTGAATGTGCTGTTGCAACTGAAATTTATTAGGTCTAAGTAAAATAATTCAAACAACAAATAAAGACTAGCAGCAATCAGATTTAGCTCATTCAACAAAAATGCAACAAAAAGAAAATGATTGTTTAGTAAGCAGAACTAAATTTCATTGAAAATTATAAACTAGTTATTTTAAAGCGCAATAAGTCATAAGAACAGCAGTGCAATAAAATGAAGACAAAGCAAAAAGGAGAGGAGGATTCTAATCCATCAGAGCAGAGACAAATGAAAAGACTGGTGTAGTGTATACTATTATAGTGTGCATTGATTAACACTTTAGGCTTAAAACAACTCTCTCCAAGATTGCGGTCTTTTACTGTGAGAAGTGTCTGTTTTCTTCTGAAATCTTTTTTCTTATCATTCCCCTCCCCTAAGTTTCCAATGTGCAGCGCTGACACCCCCCCCACACACATACACACAAATACACACAGTCAGAGATTGTGCCGACTGCTGACTGATGTATGGCGGGAAAGCCGGAAAATTCTATCACAAACAAAAAATCGTTGCCTACTTGTCTGCACAGAATCAGTTAAAAATCGACGGTACGCGTGTAACAATGAGAAGCTAGCACGGATCCCACGGCACGGCATAGTACTGTGCATCTACTCGGTGTGCTGTGGTTGTCGCTGCGTGCCGCGGGTAGGGTACCGATCCGTGTCGATAGCCCCAGCACTACTTTCAATGCCATTTCTTGTTAGCAAATTAGCTCATGGTGGAATGTTCAATATTCGTGCACTTTATTTAATTTGAATTATATCCCCTCATATTTTGGGTTTTCTGAGAAATGTCTTGAATTTAGGGGGGGGAGGGGGGAATGAATTGATGAATATTTTGTTTTCGCTAGTAGCCAAAAGTATCTAGTCAATAAATAAGTGATTGCCAAGTAGATAAACTCAGCCCTATCCAAACCACCTTCCACTAAACAACAGTGACTGAGTTAGTGAGCATATTACACTTCAAAAAAAATATTTTTAGGGATTAAATATATCTTTAGTTTCAAAATTGAATTGTGTTTCAAAAGAAAACAGAATAAGGGATTTGTGTGATAAGTTTGTCTCTTATGTAAAACATGCTTTTTCAAAATATTTTAGTGACAAAAAAGTTGGAAAGCTAACAAAGTTTTCATAAAATCCACCAGAACTGAGTGAAGAAGAGATTTACTTCATTTTTTTCTTTTTGAGACAGGCTATATAACACAGTCTTGCGCTTTTGGAAACTTTGTAAGTATTTATAATAAGGCGCAACACACAACTCATGCTAAAATTTCAAATGAGCTTAAAATGGAGTTTTTGAAGTAGTGGCACCAATAAAAATAAACAATTTCTTACATTCATTAAGACTTAAAAACATTTGGATCCACAACATATTATTACATAACATATTATTTCTTGGGAACTATGATTATTTGAACACCTTGATCCAATTAAAGAAAATCATTAATATGAGGCATTTAATTTTCAAACTTCAGCACAAAATTAAAGAGGAAAACTTCTGTTGTATATGGTTTTGAATTTGTTACAAATCATACAAAAATTCAAATCAACTAGAGAAATATGAATAAGAAACAAGCATTTGTCACGGCTGCTAAAAACTTTCGAAATCGAGCATTTTAGCTGTCAAGTGTGCAAGGGTGCGCAACGGTGATTAATCACTTGCCTGGCAGTAGGCTAGTCCCGGTGTGACGGGGTGGGAAGGTGGGTGTGCGGGTGCCGTGACGAGGTCAACTTAGTCACTGCATTACAGGGAGTGGGTCGCCGATGCTCAATGAGATAACCGTTTTTCAACAAATTTTATTCTTTATTTGTAACTCAAGATTTCAACGTACAGTTTCATACAGCCCATCATATGAAAGTTTGATTTCTTGGCTTTTTAACGGTGTAAAATTCAGTACTCTACTGTGTTTAGAAATTGCAGCTTTACTTGTGCGTAAGTTACACAGTTGAATTTCTTCTCATTTGCTTAATTATTTTAATTAATTAATTTTGAAATAGACCCTCACAAAGTAATTCAATTTCAAAGATATATTCGGCATTATCAACTATTGTTCTTCCTAACCACCAAGTTTCGTGAGTTTGACCCTCACAGTATTATTTTTATAAAGGAGTGAGCAAGGTCAGGTATGTCAGAAATAGCATGGTTTTAAATTTTTAGTACAATATGTTGTGTTTAGTAGTGTTACTAAAAACTAAACTTTTATAGTTCTTCAAGTATTACTTTGATAAATATATCCTTTCTTATCTCGGCTGTATACATTTGAAGAAAATAAATAAATATAAAACGTTAATCTGCGAACTTTTTTAAAAATAATTTACATACCTACGCTTATTGTGCATTATTCTGTTACTAAATGACCAGCTACCAATCATAGCCGCCATAGCAATCAACTCTTAAAAACATCTTTCCCAGGCATTTAGACACCTTTTATCAACAACTTGCAATGGCATATACTCTGCAACATCACAGCAATTGTGTGAATGAACTATGTAGACTGTGCTGCAACCGATCATGGAGTAGAAAACAGAAAGATTCGAGAAAGAAACCTCATCTGTGTTCTAATCAAAAAGACGATATCTTTTTAATGTGTGATATAACTATTTCACATGACATTCCAGATAAGCACTCCACAACGATCTGCACGAAGTGCCATTTTAAACAAAGAACAATAAAAATAAAAAAAAGCAAAGGAATGTTAAGTAAATTGAAAGATGATGTGTGCAGCACGTCTAATATATGGACTGAGTTTAATCCTAATTTGAGTGTCGACGACTGCTCAGTCTGCGCCCATCATCGATCCTTTTCCTCTGGTGGGAGAAGAAAAACTCCTATCCTCTCTTCCCCCACTGACTCTGCTGATTTCGATGATGCGAGCGGTGGAGGATCAAGCCCAGTAGGCCTTAACAATGGACATCCAACATCGCCAGCTGTAGTAACAAAAACACCACAAAAAACAGCTAAAACATTGCTATCAGAAGAGACAACCATTGAAACAATAAACATGGAGAAACAAGATCAACACACCCGTAGTAAACATCAAACACCACAAAACACAGATACAGCAGTTGCAACAGAAAAGCCGCACACACCTCAGAAAAACACATACATAGAAATTCAGGAGCAAAACATGGATTCTATCTCACTGAGTGATTTCAACACCCCTCAACCTTTAGCTTCTTCCACACCTAAGATGATTGACAGCACCACTTCACCCATGGACAAACAATACACAGCATTTTTAACTCAGTCCTACGAAAAAAGCTAAAACGAACCATTAACTCATTTAGAAGAGAAAGTCCACACAAACTTTGTAAAAAGAAAATTATACCAAAACCCACACCAGTTAGTTTCATGCAAAACCAAAGGACAGCCCATTGTCCTTAAGAAAATTGTTATCCCTAGAAAAGACAGTAAGGTAGTAAGAACACAGACAAAAAAGAAAAGAGCGCAACTGATTCATAGAGTGAGACAGCAAGTAGCAGGCCCATCAAAAGCCTCCACCGATGCTCAACAAGTTTCGGAGCTAAATCTGTTGCCAATCACGACTCGGCGTGAAGTAACTTCAAAGGCCGGAATAAAAGAAAGAGCATCAATGACACAGAGGCTGCCCTGGCCATGAAAGAAACTGTTGGTCTCACTTGGAGTCAGTTGCGCATCCAGAGAAAGTTTTTAAAATCGTCTGGTTTGACACTTCCTAGTGAAAAAAAAAAGAGAAAATACGGGAAACAACTTATTTCCAAATATATTAGATTAGATAGTAAAAATTTTAACTTAGATGGGCAAATAGAGTGTAGACCTTATGTAGCAGTTGAAAACATTATCGACTATCTGACAAGCATTCTAGATATGTACAAAGAAAACAACAAGTTAACATGGCACTCTGGCACCATCCCTGATGATGAAGTTTGGGTCAAAATTGGGGCTGATCACGGGAAAGGCAGCTTTAAAGTTTGCATGGCGGTTGCCAATTTAGAAAAGCCAAATTAAAAAATTAATACTCATCTGATAGGGATGGCTCACGTTAAAGACACACACGAAAACTTAAAAATCTTCATGACAGACATGAACTACAAGATCTCACAGATGCAAAACACTCAGTGGGATGGAAAAAAAATAGTCATTTTCCTCCATGGTGATTATGACTTCCTGTGTAAAGTATATGGGCTATCAGGGCCTCAGGGTACTTACCCTTGTCTCTGGTGCCTGACTACAAAGAGAGAAATTCACCAGCACACAGACACAACGCCACGTACACTAGACATGTTAAACAGCGACTTTGAGAAATTTAGAACTCTCGCACAGGAAGATAAACGACAGGCTTCTCAATATAACAACTGCATCAACGCCCCATTACTCAACATACAGCTAGATAAAATTAGTCCTCCATACCTGCACATTCTTTTAGGAATCATTTTAAAGCACCACCGTCTTTTGGAACTAGCTGCAGATGACATAGACAAAACAATTTACAATGACAACAACCAACACAGATCAGAGAATAGTCGCCTCCTCAGTGATTACGGCAGCAACTGGAAAACCCTGACACAAACAAAAGAAGAAATTGCCTTTCTTGAAGGATGCATTGCGCTTGGCAATGCTGATCCTTCTTCACAAACTTGGGCAGACAAGTTAGAAAGAGCACAAGACAAGTTAGAGACAATTACACATGCAGCACTTACACCACGATCTGGACCTGTATGTTCTAATCTCAATACAGTGCTAGATAAACATGCTATTACACCACAAGCGTACAATAGCCGCTCATTCACCGGCAATCATTGCAACTCATACCTAAACCCAGAAGTTTTCCACGACATAACATCATCAATAGTAACAACAACATGTAATTGGACACACGATCCTTTCATAATTGACACAGCCAACGAGGTAAAACTACGATTTGACACACTTAACGAAGCCTATGCACTTGTACATAAAGATCTATCGCACACAAACCCAGTGCCATCAACTTCCTTCACAAGCATCCAGACAAACATTGATTCATACATGGCGTTATACCGAAAATTTTTCAAAAATAAGACTATTCCAAAACAACACATTCTAGAAAGACACTGTCTCCCCTTTATAAGCAACACAAAATAGGGCTAGGCCTACTGGGTGAACAGGGTGGCGAGCTTATCCACTCCACCATCGCTAAATTAAAGAAGCGAACAGCTGGGATCAGACAAGAGGATAGGAAAATGAAGACAATCATGGAATGCCATCTCCTTCAAGTTGCGCCCTTCTTGCACTCCTACATTCCACCTACAAAACGCAGGAAGACGTCGCAGATATAAAATAACGCTATAAATTTCTATTTATATGTGCCCTATATGTATTATATTTAGAACAAAACACATTGAGCTCTATTAGTTATATCGTAGCTCTGTATACATGTAAATCAAACATTTTTTTTTCTTTTTCCGTTGATTCTAATTCCTATAATATTATTGTAACGCTGAGCTCTATTAGTTATATCGTAGCTCTGTAAACATGTAAATCAAACATTTTTTTTTTCTTTTTCCAATGATTCTAATTCCTATAATATTATTGTAACGCTGAGCTCTATTAGTTATATCGTAGCTCTGTATACATGTAAATCAAACATTTTTTTTCTTTTTCCAATGATTCTAATTCCTATAATATTATTGTAACGCTGTACGAAGTTATTTACTGGATGTTAAGCCTCTGACCTGTGAGCCTGGTGACGGATACCCGTGCACGCGGTGGGCGAGCTCTGTATCAACTGACTAGTGATTAATCAGTGACCCACTGCTTGCTTCCGGTGAGGGTCATACTAATAAAATTTACACGATAGACAGTCTATATGTTGGTCTATATGACTGTTTTAATTTCATAGCTGTACTTTGTGTGTGAGGAACATGTTGTTTTTGTTAATTATTTATGACACTAATGATCCGTGAATTGAATGATATTAAAGGGTAATTTTAGACTTGCCACGATTTACCAAAAACATGTTCTATTCTTATGAAAACTATATGTCAACAAACAGCAAAGTCTATGTATTTAGAACAAGCAGCTAAAAGAAAAAAATATTGCAAGTGCGATTTATTATCAATTTTTTTATTGCGTCATGTCAATACCCGATTTTGTAGGTCACCCTGACCTACTCTACCACGGCACTCGCAGAGTAGCTTGAACTCCTGACCTCGTTACGCCTCGTCACGCTTGGCAGTCCCGGCGCAAAAACTAAAATGCAAGCTTTTAACAGCCGTGTTGTCACAGCCTCACAATTTGCAAACAAATAATAGTTCCTTTGTTGGTTGAAATTATTTGCTTTAAATCTAACTTAGATTTAGAGCATAAAATCTGTTGCGATTAAGCTTCACTTTTTTTAAAATCATTTATTATTCTAATAATATAATAGACTTAGAGCTAGTTAAAAATCTTGTGGCCTTCATCAGTTCACCGCAAGGAGCAACCCAGGCGGATCTCAAGTGAAGGCTAGTGAAAGGTGTTTCTCACTTGCACAGCGGCGGAGCGATTAGCGAGGCTGCCCTAGAACCCACACCATCTTGTTTGTTCAAGTTAGCAAGGGTCTCTAATAACAGCATTATGTAGTGACTATGGTCTCCACTTACTGAGTTATTTATAGCGCCATTTGATTTTTATATATAGATCTAGAATCTAGATCTAGACAGATTTACATTAAATCCATAGAAATTACCAATGATTCACCAAGCTAGGCCCTAATTCAAAATAAAGTCTTCACATCTTGAAAATACTGGTATTAGATATTATAATCAATCAGGGTAATTTTTGAGCAACAGATCTTCATGTGCATACAGCAATATCTAATCTTATTGTTTACATCTGTGATGTCTTACCGGCACACGATCTGGTTTTCCACATTTTTAACAAAAGCAAAATAATTGCCAAAAGGTGAGACATATCACCAAAGAGTCGAAAGATATTCATGGTGCTGCCTCTCGAATACCGGTTGTTTCAAAATAAATAGACCGTTAAATGTCTGATAGTAATGTTGCTAGTGCTTTTTCTTCACGAATGCAGTGCAGATGTGTCCAAATCACTAGGCCTAACACGTCCTTAGTTCCGCAGAGTAGCTCTTGCGGACGTGGCGAACCGTCGGAAACAGCACGCAATGAATTGTTGGAAGGCTGTATTTCAAGGGAAGTTACTTCTTATCAACATACCAACAACGCACTGTGCAGGTCTTAGGCTACTACAATGTCGAAATTGAAAATTAATGTGCATGACCCACGGAGATTAGCAGTTTATAAGGGAATTCTCATTACTGCTTAATATTTTGAGCGATCTTTTTGCTACCAGTGTTCTTTTTCGTTTCGATATTTCTTTCTTCTTTCTTATTGTTTGCTTATCGATAAAATCAGAAAAGTAAATCCACAAAACAGAACACACAAAAGTAACGAAAGAAACAGTGGATTGAAAAAAAGTCTAAGTCTGTTGACTAAAAAAAAAAAACAGCCTAGAAGAATTATTGACTCGTTCACCTCAGCAATCGAAGTTATAATTTTTTATTCCAACGAAAATGTCACAAGAACACTAGGCAGATAATTAACAACCCTCCCTATAACTTTAAGCAAAGACTCGAAAAGAGTTCAAGTTAGTGATATCTTTACGTTGTCGGTCCATGATTCCACCCCCCAACCCCCCCCCCAAAAAAAAAAAACAAAAAAAACATACACAAAACTTTATTCTCTCTTTCCCTATCTATTCCTCCCTTCATATAGTTCCCTCTCCCTCCCTCCCTCTCTCTCTCTCTCTCTCTCTCTCTCTCTCTCTCTCTCTCTCTCTCTCTCTCTCTCTTTCTCTTGCCTTTCTGCCTTTTGTCTGTCTCTTTCTGTCTGTCTAAACACACACTGTATATACATATTCTTGAAGTTCTCTCTCATTCTCTCTCTTTCTGTTGTCTTTCTTCCCTCTATCTCTCTAATTCTGTCTGTCCATACACACATATCCATTTAAGAATTATGCATGGTTTCTGTTATGATCCCTGACAATCTAAATGCTTGATACATTTGTTTAAAGGAGTGCATGATGAAGTTGAGGCGTCAAATTTTGCTCTCTGTCAGGTGGCATTCCGATAAGAAAAAATCATCGAAAAGGTAAATCGGTTATGCTTGCGAACTTTAGACTGCTTTAACACACTCTGCAGTCCACCGAAGTGTAATTCAATGCGAAAAAAAAAAAACAAACAAACAAGAGAACCCAAATATAGCTGTTAGAAAACTAATTAATATGCAGACCACTGGGTCTCACTCGTGCGTACCGTTTCTAAGTGATTGGTCAGTCCGACGCAATGTAATGCAGTAGTAAAATCATTACAAAATGTTGTAGTTGTGAAAATATAGTCAAATTCGCATTGGCATTGCATAGTCTTGGAGCTGGAAATGCAACGCCGTAGTCTATCAAAATACCCCTTTCTTGAAATAAAATCAAATAAACAAAAGAGATCTTGCTGGTGCCAAAGTTGATAATTTTGGAGCTGTTCAAATATATGAAAATAAAAAAAAGTTATTATTTGATATATAAATTTTACTTTTAATCTGTAGAGGTTGATGAGATTTTCATTTTCCAACCCTCGATGTCTTATATTTGCTTGATTATAACCAAGATGGGTTAAATTGAATTCCACTTCCGGGTATACCAGCCATTACTACTTATACAACGGCTCGTTAAAAGTTATATATATATATATATATATATATATATATATATATATATATATATATATATATATATGTAAAAGATGTTCAAAAACACCTATGGAAAAATTACATTCGAATTTTATAAAAGTAGTTATCTATTTTTATTAAGAATGTTCCAGCATCGTAACATTGTACCCGATTGTAATCTTATCGGTACCTTTCGTTGATCTGTTTCCCCTTGTTTATCACTATAACGTATATAAGAGCGTTCAGACTATTTTATGAATGAATAGACATAAAAAGAGTAGAATTGATCTAACTGTGCTTCTATTTAATCGTAAAGATGAAAGAAAGTTATGTGCATTTCATTTCGGGCCAAGAAGTTACAATCTCAACTGTCTATTTTTCACGACTAGCAATGATATTGCCGCTACCAGTTTTTATTTATTGACTGCTATAAACTGTCAGCATTCTAATTACAACATTTAAAACCCTAAACAAGTCAAATTTGTATACCATGCCATAATGGGCCGACACAAGGTATCCAAACTTTCTGCATCTTTATCTGAATATATACATTTTACATTAGACGTTTTATTTTTGTAGTCACTTCAACGCTAGGCAGACAGTATGGTTTTCCAGAGTTTGTAATAAAACTAATATTCAGAGCTTCGCTAGATCTAGAAAGATCTATCTATATTCTGTAGGCCATTAATATTCAAAGTTGAACATCATGCTTTGCCACTATCTCACTGATCAACCTTAAATAGCTCTATTAACACTTTTAGGGTGAAAAGATCAAGCGGGGTTTAGTTAATATTTTAAGATCTGGATACATGGCTAGATTCTACAGTGCAGCCTGCTTATGGCAAAGTTTTTTTTTAAAAAATTGATGGACTTGGAGGTTGGGGTATATAATTAATAAAAAAAATTGAGATGGAAGAATTCTTTATAAATTCCTTTGTTCTTGCAGATGGCGATGTTACCTAATATAAAATCATGACATTAACAATTTCATGAAGCAAATGGTATTATTGCAGTTATCGGCCCAACTCACTTTAGGCTGTAAAATTACATTTTTCTATATGAATTTGATATTATGAACACGAATATGAAGGTTTTATTCATCACAAATAAATACTTTTCAAGATATAAGCATTTTTGTATTGATCTAAAATTCCATTAAACTACAAGTTTCAAATTCATTGAGAAACATTCAATCGCAAACTTGAGTTGGGCCGATATCTGCAAATTTACCAAGCAAACTTGCCTTCATATGAGATCCCAAGTGCTGTCCCGACTCTTTTGTTTACATGGCAGTCATATTGGTTACTGGGGACAATCGAATCATTACTGACTAGTCTTGCATACTTTATTGAGTAATGAAAAAAAAATTCAGAGTCAAAAGTAAATTTATTGTAGAAAATGAAGAAGTTTTGTTCAATTAGTTTTGCTTTTTTTCAGTATAGTATCCAATTAGAGTGCCATATAAACAAAAGAGCAGAGACTGCACTGTGTAAGAACTCCGGAAAGTATGAAATCATTCCAGGGTAATGTAAAAAATTGTAAGATATCTGGTGGGAAAATAGAGCATTTAAAAAGCTGGCAGATTTTAAGGTCAATATCATATATGAGAGATTTAAATCGACAATGAGTTTCTTCCCAAAACAGATGATACCTTAACAGTAAAAGATGAGAAACTTAAGCTCATTCTAAATAATCTGATTATGGCCTAATTGCGAAAAATGATAAAAGGAGAAAAATGTAGTGTCTGCAACCATTCTTTATGTTTGATGGAAGAATTTTTGTGGACACAGTAGGTTTTTTTAAACCAAATTTTCCAGGGCAGTCTGGGTGCAATCTAGATCTGAAAGTAGTCAAAAGCACACCAGTTCTGAATGTTGAGAGTGTTGATAATTAAAAATTGTTCCTATCCTTAGATTTCTCTTGATACAATGCAAGTTCAGGAGTTATCTATTAATAGCTGCTAACTGCCTGCGGATAATTAACATTCTAATTTTTATCTTCCACTAACTCAGTACCTATGACTAAGCCCATTATCTCTATAGGCAATCAGCCAATGGTAACTTTCACCACTGCATGTTTCCATATATTCCTCTCTTGAGTCTCAAGTTATGGGTGTGTAAATTTGAAAGAAAAAGCTGCAAGGGTATACATGCATTCTCATGCAATAGCTGTTATAATATTGCCATGCACATGAAAAGGCCATTTTAAAATGACATAAGACTATCGTGGTATCACCCTATTTAGTGGAAAATTCCTCGATTCCTACAGGCTCAAGAGCTGTATCCTCTTATTGGTTACATTCAGAGATAACTACCAATCAAGATGCATACAAATTACTTAAAGTATTTAAGCCCACAGAAAGCCAAGAACATTAGAAACACCCTCACTTTTCTCACTCTTGTGCCAATGCCATAACCCACTGTACATCAAAGAAATAGCTAGGGAGATGTTTGTTAATCACAGCATTCATTGGGGCAAAGAGTTAAAAAAAAATGTTTTTATCTATCATTCAAAATATTCAGAGGAAAAATAATTATAGGAGTTAAAAAAAAAAAACTTCTGAGGGTTTTCTATGATAGTAGCAACATAGCACTTAGATCTACCTAAACACTACTATCTGTTATCTTTATTATATGCCATTTTACTAATGGAAGCTTGTTTAATTTGACAGGCTTTCTGTCAGTTAACAAAAAAAAATTTCTTTTGTTTTGTTTCTTTTCTCAGGGGAAAAAAGGAAAATCTGCTAAAAATGCTCAAGCAAACCAACCACTTGATAGGAAGGAAGATCTTTATCTGAAAGCACCACATTCATTTGTCTTCCATAGAGGCCATGTTGGTAAAACTGTCAAAGAATTGGTCCTTGATGTGCGGAAACTGATGGAACCATACACAGCCTCCTCACTAAAAGTAATTACATGTAGTACTCTAAGTGCCACCGTTGATTTTATTTTTGAAAGTATCTAAACTTTATGAGTATTATTGGGGAAACAAAATTTAAAAAACAAATAGTGGAAAAAAAAGTTAAATGATTTCCTCTGTGTCACACGTTTTTTTTTTTTTTTTTTTTTTTTAATCAAAATCTATGTACGCTCAACAAAATAGGGTCAGCTTGTAAGCTTCAGAAAATTAAAACCTAGAGATTTTTAAGATCATAAACTATTCGAAACCACTTAACTGATTCAGTGAACCTTTATAGTTTTATATCATTGAAAAGAAATATGATTTTGATTCACACATTTGAAGGATGAACTGCAAGAGATCTGATCATTATATTTTCCATTTTTTAAGGTTGTCTTCAATGTCCACACCTAAGTCACTACTGTGCTACCTGTACTTTCGGCACTGGAATTCTTAGTTGTATGCAATTTTCTGCTTCCTTCAAACAGTAATGTCTATGAGACATACATACTGTGGAATCCGCTTAAAGTCAACACATCAGGACCAAAAAAAAGTGTTGACTTTATCCATTTCCAGGAAACAAGTTCGAAAATTGATATTATAAAAACAGTTTGTCTCCCTTTTGTTACTTATGATAGTGGTCCCCCTTTGCACTTGCAGTGTCTCCATTTCGTTACGTATAGCTACAGTGTGGTAAATTTATGCAAGATATTTAGGCAAACAGAAAATCACTTTGATGTACTATGCACAAAAACATAAAATATGCATACATACCTACAATTCTTGCTATATTTTTTCAGCTTTACCCTCTTTTAATATTGGTTGGGACCATAATTATTTTCATTTTGTTTTCACCCCCCATAAAAAGGCCTGATTTAAAAAAAATATTAAGTATTATTTGAGGCTCTGAAAAGGATGCTATTACTTAAGGCCAGTGACAGTGGGGAGAAAACTGCACTGTTTGCCTCAAATGATGGGAGCCTATGACAAGTTAGGTTTAGATCTACTCACACACACACAGCATCCATCCTGCCAAAACCACTGAGAAGAAAAAGGCTAGAGAAATGTACCACAAAAAAAAAGAAAAGAAAGATGATGTGCAAGCTGTTGATGAAAATGAAGCGCTAACGTCTATTCCTGACAGCGGCAGAAATAAAGAATCAAGGTACATGGCTCTTCACAGAATGAACAAAGCTCTCCCAAGAGAAAGTGATGTGAGACAACAGACAATCGACAAATTCTTCAAGCCAAAGGATAAAAAAATACAAGATAAGCTTGACAGACTGATTCCACAAACAGCCCAGCAGAAGATAGGGCCTTTAAAAGACTCTTGGCCAAGAAATTGCAATTTATTCCTAAAGTAAAAGCAAGGACGATTTTTTTCACTGTAATTTTATTTGTAAATAAACGAATTATTTAAAATCGTAATAAAAGTATAGTTGTGTCTGTTTTAAAACAATGAAATTTAGGAAAGTAATGGCATTGGGCTGTTTTCTACAATATCTTCCACAATATGTTTTTGGGCCCAGTTACTAAAAATGATAATTGTTATACTTGTAATAATAATAATGATGATGATAATAATAATAATAATAATAATAATAATAATAATAATAATAATAATAATAATAATAGTAATAATATTAATAATGATAATAAAAATAACAACACCAACAATAATAATCTATTTATAATGGAGTTAGGTGAAATATTAGAACCATCAAACCAAGCATGTCTAGACCACCAAGGCATGTCAAATTCGACATAAAGTTATAAATTGCCCTGAAGATTAGAGTGGTAATATATTTTCACCAAAATAGTGTTTGTTAGAAAATTAAAAGCAAAAATGTGATTGATATTTTCTTGAAAGAAAAAGGTGAATGTGTGAAATACCAATACTTGACACTGATAGTCTAACTGCTGTAAATACATGTATCTAGGCCCTCGATCTAGAATCTATTTCCAAGCAATTTTTTTTTAGATGCTAGATTCTTTACTTAAATCTTACTCTATAGAATGTAAATCTATTCCAGACAGTTATAGAACTGCACCGCAGGACTACTTTCCATCTAGATTTTGTGTTTTGAATTATTGAGATATCTAGATTTTAAGTAAAGATAGATAGATGGAAGCATATGTCTGGATTATGTAAGTAAAAGAATAGGCATCAAGATAATTTATAAGCCTATTTGATACATGCAGGCCAGCCGTGGTAAATTGATAACAGTCTTGTCCGTAGCATGGCATTTTCAACTTATGATAATAATAATAATAATAATAACAAACATAAACGATATGTATAACACAGGGTACTGAGCAGTGATGAAAGTAGTTGAAAGAAGTAGGTAACCTTTTCTAGAGGAGCCAGGAGTGCTCTCTGATGTTGCATATTTTAAATAAATCATAGATTTAAAATAAGACATAGATATTGTTAAATTTCTTTTCTTTTTTTTAACTGCTCGTCTTACTCTCAACAGGTCAAGAGGAAGAATGTCATGAAAGATTTTTTATCAGTGGCTGGACCCCTGCATGTAACACATTTTATTGTCTTCACCAAAACTGATGTGGGCGTCTACATGAAACTCCTTTGCGTGCCTCGTGGTCCTACACTGACGTTCAAAGTGAATGAATTCACCTTGACAAAAGATGTTTTGTCCTTTCAAAAACACCCAGATGTAGAGTCCCGCCTCTTCACAAATCATGCTGTCATGGTTACCAACATTCCATCTGACAACATGGAACACAGATTGATGAACGTCACATTCAAAAACATGTTTCCCTCCATCAATCCAAACAGTGTAAGATATCTTTTAACTCACTCAACCCAGGGCTATTTTTAGGTTTACAAGCGTTAAAGGCCAGCATTTCAGGGCAATTAATCAAAAAAATACCATGACATTTGTTATGGATCAATTTACATGAAATTTGGCCATGCAAATTAAAAAAAAAAACATTTAACATAAAACAAATTTGAGTACCATATAAAAATGGATCTAGGCGAAAAATGAGGACCATCTAACTAAGCATTTCTAGTCCACCTAGGAATGTCAAATTTGGCATAAAGTTGTAAATTGCCCTAAAGACTGGAGTGGTCATATTATTTTTTCACCAAAATTGTATTTTTCGAAAATTTATGGCAAAAATATGATGATTATTTTCTCAAAGGAGAAGGTGAATGTGCAAACTTCTTCCTGTAAGCAGAGCTTGGCAGATTGGGCTGGAATGAAATTGAAAGTTGGCATACAATGTGGGTGGCGGTAGATCTAAAACCATCTGTAATAATACATGATTTAGTGTAGGGCAAAGTAAAGAATCTAAAAAGTTTGCTTCAACATAGATTCTAGATCTAGGGCCTAGATTTACAGCAGCTAGACTCAAGTAAAAAGGTAAGATCCACAACAGAGAAACCTAGATTTTACATTAAGGTTTACAGGGTATTCACTGAAGTGGTAGATACAATAGCAGGTGAGAAAAAAATTCCTGTGAACTGCACGGGATTGGCTCCTCGGAAAAATCGACAATCTCATGTAACGCACGGGAAAATCATTCAGTGAGACACTTTTTTTTAAGCTTTACACTCTAAAGAAGTACTTAAAAGAATATTTTCATTGATTTTTTATTGAATAAGTTTTATTTGCCATAGACCTAATAATATCTCTGATGATTTTTTTTTCATTTTTGGTCCTAAAACTAGTAAAAGTCCTTTATGTCTTTGTTAGTACTATTTGATAAAATTTCTCTCCCTTTTTCATTCTTTTTGGTTTTTTTTTAAAATATTGCTTCCACAAGATGTAAGAGAGCCTGAAAAAATGATGGGCAATTTGACCCAGCACTATATCCCTTACTCGTTCTATCCTTTCAGGTCAAACTGGATGCGATGAGACGAACAGTGTTGATCAACTATGATCCAGAGACACAGCATGTAGATGTAAGACATTAGTAAGTGTGTTAAAAAAAAAATAAAAATCAACTCTTTTTTGGACCCCTTTTGAACATGAGCTCAAAGCTAACAAAATTATATATCAATCAATCTAGTGCTCTGCTTTTTAACGTATGCAATCATGACCATCCACTCATCTCTACCCCCATCGTTTTCAAAGCAACTGTTGTGCTATTTTTAGTCATTTTGTTAGGCCATCCAAAATTACAAATATTTATTTAAAAAAAAGAAAAGAAAAATAAAGATAGCCCTTTCTCTATGAGTTGTATTTACATCAAATTCTACCTTTACAGTTTACATGGCTTTCGACTAGTAACATTTTGGGATAACTTTTATTTACTGTAGAGTTGCACCGGGCTCTTTCCTATCCTGATTGCTATTCTTGTGCTTTCAAAACTTTGAAATACAATAAGTTGCAAATAAGCATATTGCAACATTGTTGCCGAGCGTTACAATAAGAAATATAGCAGTTATAATTTTCACAATCTTTTAATATGTCAGATTTACAGTGAAGAAATCTAAAAACATGATTTGGTAAGTTATCTCAGAACTTTTATTTAAAAATAAAAGTAACAGTAAAAAAACCAGAGTAATTTTCAAGAAAACATTTTCCTAGAACTTTTTACATTAGATTCTTGTTTCTGGAAAGCTCAATGTCCATTCTGCAAGGAGTAATGGTGTTGAGAATTAATTTAGTACTCATACAAAAGCAGTTAGGTTGCAGTTTAGATTTGTTTTAAAGAAGAATAAAAAATGAGGATGTAGACAAAAATTTAAATGTTTCATAGTACACTTTGGAAAAAAAAATATGTATATTATATGCAGCGTTTTCTACCTTACATGAAAGTTTATGATTTGTTGGGGAAGTCTAGACCTGAGCTCAAATCATCCTATACCGCAACTAGTGAAATAATTCTGCAAATATCAACTCTCTGATAGAGCTAGAAATTCTTGATGGTATTGTATACATGCCTACCGTTCCGGTATTTCCGGATTCGTTCCGGAATTTCATATAAAAACAACCTGCGTTCAGCAAGTCCGCATTTTCACGGCAAAATACGGAAATTCGATTTTTTCAATTTTCCGGAACGCTAAGTTATCGACCGGACCGACTTTACTGCACATCGTTCGCTTTACCGGCTGACCAGTCCTCGTGCACAGTCACTGAGTCAGTAACAACACACCTTAGCCTTTTGCGTGTGCGTGTTCGTGTTAAACGCCGTTGATGGCCGAGCTCGTGTTTCTCGTGCCATGCCATAGGCTACTACACAGGTCACGTAGTCCGAGGAGTTAGAAGAAACACACTCGGCAACCCTATGTCAAGGCAATGATAATGTTGCGTAGCCTGCAGTTAGGAGCTGATACCTGCAGTCAACGCTTAGTAGTCATCGTCCGGACAGACTTTACCGTAGTCTGGGCCTCGGCGTGGTGCTGTAGAGGAGATAAATTTTTTAATGGAGTTGAACGTCCCTTAAGTTCTTGCAAACTGAAACGTCGACTGAGTCAAGGCCCCTAGTAAAAAAAAAAGGTCTAACGTTAGGCCTAGTTGAGTAGTCTCAAAGCCAGGAGTAGGAGGCAGGCCTTAGTCGGGCCGACGATTCCTATCTGAGGTATAATCTCCTAAGTCGTGGAACTACTTTCGTAGATAAATGTTCGGTTTTGTTTCGCATAGAGCTAGGAAAGCGTTGGAACAATGGTAATTTTTAGGTTTGTTCCTCATTTTCATCTCATGTTCCTCATTTTTGGTGTTGATGTTCCTCAAAACTGTTTTTGTGGGTAGACATGTCTGGTATTGGCATAATCTCAATATAAATATTTATTTTACAGCAATTTGCTATAAACAAGAAAAAGTCACCTACATTCTGCCCATCAAATGTTTTTCCTTTGTCTTTTGTCTTTACAGCACTGTGAAAGTTGTTCCCACAGGTGTGAGCCGTGCTATGAAAAAACTAATGAAAACTAAGCTACCAGATCTTGGACATCATAAAGACATTGCTGATATTTTCTTAGACAAGTAAGATGCTCTTGTAAACAAGCATCAATTATAGATGGTTTGTATGATTTTATGTTAAAGTTGTTGCCAGGTTATAAAAAAAATACCCAGAGATTTGTTCTCTTTGTAAGTGGTATAATCTTCAGATGGCTTTTATTAACAGTACATTCTTTTTCCAATTGATCTTTTTATTGGTCCAGGTAAAAGTCAATGGGAATTGAAACTTTCATTATTTGAAATCCTATTACTAGCTTAGGAATGTATTGGGTGATTTAGAGAGCTACAATAGGAGCCCACAAATTTTTTAAAGTCTTTTTTTCATTAACCTTTTGTGTCTTCTTTTTATTTACCCCAAAAGCATTTTATCTCTACTCTCTTTTCATGTTTCTTGTATTTCCTCTCATTTCATTATGTCTTCCTGACCCTATTATTTCCTCTGTATTTTCTCTTTATCTATGATTGTCTATCATGTCTTTATAGATCTGTGTCAATTTCATCAACTTTGTAACTTTGTTTCTTTATTTTTGTCTGTCTGTTTGTTTCTTTCTCACATAAACACTCACTGAGTCACTCCCTCTCTCTCTCTAATGCTTGCACTTTTTTTTTTAAATGAACATCTCATAAGGCATAGAAAAAAAATAATCCTTTTTGTCTTTTGAGAGTATCGGAACATAAAACGCTGCATAAGTTAATGAAAAAAAGTTGGGATTCATACTAGTTCTTATGTCATATAGACTTTGATCAAAATAGTTATGAATTTTTAAAGAATATGCCATTGAACATTTCAAATGAATGCAACTACTAAGCAAATATATTGAAAAAAAAAAAAGAAAAGAGTAAATGAATAAAAATTCTTTATATTGATATGGACTAAAATATTTATGTGCGTGATTTGAAACCCATCTGTTTTTATATTTGGAATAAAATATTGGGGAGTTTTAAATTCCCATCATGTTTCCTATTTGTTATCCTTATTGGTATGCTTCTAGATCATACATTAAACATAAAAAGTAATAGTGATTACAGCAAAAACATCTATTTTATTCATCTGATAATTATCCAACACATACTATACGGAGGGATCAGAGTTCATGATAAGGGTAGTTAAAAGTAGACTTTAAGGAGCTGTATAGTTTGATTTTCTGCCTGTCTCAGCATAGCAGTATTTTATCCCAAGTAAAAATGTTTAACTTTGTTCATAATTTGCAGGGGGCTCTCAGACAGTGAAGGAGAACAAGACGGTCCACACAATCAGGTTTCAGTTGAGCAGAAAATACGGGGAAGGGGAGTTGCACACAATGCAGTAAATGCCATAAGGTATTCTCACTGTAATATGAGAAAAATAAAAACTCTATGGCAATGATATGAAATACCCATTTAATCTCGACTTTTATGTTCGATTAAGTAAAAAAAAAGAGAAATAAAAAAACCCCCATAAAAATATTAAACTAACTTAGTTTTAAAACATACAATTACAAAAATCCACTGATGTTATTTTTTTAAAAATACTAAAAGTTTTGGATTTTAAATGAGTTGCTGCACAATCATATAGGAAGATATTGAACATGTATCAATTATGTATAAAGTTAATATAAATCCCTTGCTCATTCACCATATTTGACTTATATGCGGACAAGGCATGGTTTGCCAAGCCATCCAAACAAAAGATGTTGAAGAAAAAAAAGTTTTTTTTATCTTTCTTTATGCTAGGTTAAAGGAAATTGGACCACGACTGAACCTGAGTTTAGTTAAGATTGAGGAAGGCTTTGAAGGGGGTAATGTAATGTTTCATGCCCTCGTCCAAAAAACACCAGAAGAATTGGAGGCCTTAAAAAAAATGAGGCAAAACAAACAGTAAGTGAATAAGTTAAAAATTTTATTCATCATGACTTCTTCTATCTCAAGATATAACATATTTTTGTTTGTTGGTTGGATTAAAGAAGTCTGGCTATTGCCATGTTGACAGGAGACAAAAGGCATCACAAGGCCACCATAAGTAGTAAATTTGAAATATAATGCTCAGAATATTTTGTTTGTTCAATTTTTTTTGTATAGCCTACCCTAAAGGTAATCTCTGACCTTTTCTATGTTTCAAACAATTACCCATGTGGAAAGGGTGAGGCCTCAAACTCATCTTGTAAGGGTATGGGATAAGAGTCTGAATACAAAAGGAAAAAACAATTGTGACTTGTTTTGCACCTCAGTTATGATAAGCCTTATTGACATACTTATACCTGCACTTTCACTTCTTATGTAACCTAGTTGTCTTTGACTATTTTATGCCTCAGGAAAGAGAAGTTAGCAAGGAAACAAAAACAAGAAGCAAATGTGAAGAGAAAACAACATGAGAAAGATACACAGAAACAAAAGTCTCTTGAGGGTATGAAGCGTTCAAAAAACAAAGAAAGTCAAGGGAAAGAACAAGGTAGGATGATAATTTAAGGCTAGCCTATTGTGTGATGGCTCATATTTACTATTTTCTTTGCTAGTGCCATATAGGTAACATTTTTTTATTTTAATTTCAGTTGTTTGTAATAATGCAAAAAGAGCAGAAGAATTAGTTTATAAGCATAAGAATGATTCTATATAAAAAAAAAAAGTAAAAAGAGAGGATCTTTGTGAAATGTATTGGCTATCTACTGGAAGCTTCCTATCTATAATTTTTTTCCCTATTTTACATTTTTATTTTCCTAGAAATTGATGGCCAAGCAGGTGAAGATGAAGATGATGACTTAGAATACTTCAGAGAAGAAGTTGGAGAGGAGCCTGAGCCAGGCAAGTCTTCCTCACTACTGCCTTATATTTTCTATTTACAAGTTTTTCATTGGTGGTTATTACTTCATGAAAAGGTTAATTTATGAAGTATATTGCTTTTAGAAGATTTTCCTGTTGTTAAAAAAAAAAAAAAGATAACTCTTGCCATTAAATAGAGGTTATATATAACATTTGCACTTATTCTTTTTTGTGCACTGAGCTTTGATCATTCACAATATTGAAATTCAATTCTTTAGTTTACAGTTTGAGGCTAAAGCTAACATTAATTTACTGTTGAATAACAAATTCAAAATATAGAGTAGTGCAAATAAAAAGAATAAAATAGAACCAAGACATCTATTATTTATATTGTCAAATATGAAGCATTTTAATTCATTGCAAGGAATTGTTTTGTTCTTTTTGAATTAAATCCTGATATATCAATTTTCTTCATTCATTTTTTTTCAGAGATGTTTTCACATAGCAGCAAAAGAAAAAATGTGTCCCAAACAGAAGAAATTCCCAAATCGAAACGTTTTCGTTCAGACAAGGCAGTCAAGACAGGAGTGGAAAGAAAGGACTCTAAAGAATATGATAAAGATCAGCAACCAAAGAATAATTCAAAATTTACATTTAAAATGAATGGTAAATCAGCTACTGGCAAGCTACAAGGGACAATGAAAAAGAAGGGGGGAGCTTTGCAAAATAAATCATCCAAGAGTAAAAATTCATCTGTTCAAAGAAAAAGCAAAAGAAAGTGAATGTTTTTTTTACTGGTGTGTTCAGATACTTGCAAAATATGATTGATTCAATGTTTTCTACTTATAGATATATGTTGATCATGTGCATGAATAAATTTAAATACATAACAATTTAAATATAATTTGTTCACTGTCTATGAATGAGAGTATCTTTGCTTTCTTTCTTTTCCTCATAAAAATGGTCCTTTTTTTTGGTCTACTTTGAGCAAATCAAAGTTCCTCTACAGCTTGCTCAATTTACTTGAATGTGCATCTGAACCACATACCCATCTCAACATATTTTAGAAATGAAGGGGAAAAAACCTTTAGGATTTGGTTAACTGCTTTAGACTTAAAAAATACAGGAGTTACACCTTCTTTTTATCACTTTGGTTTCTTTGGTATGGCAGTGCTAAAAATATAGATTTGGAGACTACTGGTGGAATCTGGTCTGTGTCATAGATTTTGATGAGTGATGTCGCGATCTTATCAATTCCATAGTCTCCAAGTGCTTCCTAAAATTTTACTAAATTGATATACTGTATGGGGCTTCTGCTTTGTTTGCTTTCATTTTTCTTATTATTGCCCTGATCTCGCCTTTCATGATAAGTGGCCCAGCAGTACTGTGCTTCATTACATTACATGTATATTTTTTTCAGTGGTCTTCAAAAAGTTCACTCACAAATGTACTCTGCCCATCTGCCTGGAATTTTTTCTTTCTCCTATAATGATATCACCATTTTCTTTAACTTTAGGCATCCTGTGGAGGAGCAAGTTTTAGAGATTTCTCCAATATTTCCCTACAATGTGGGCTCACTAAACCTGTGGTGAAGATCGATGTTTCTGCACATCTCATAAATCCACTTCTCTTTGGCTTCATTGCATTCCCTCCCCCCTCCTCCCAATTTCCTTATGCAGTGTTTCATATTTTTCACTGTTAATTTACTTGCCTTTTGTTTTCCATGAATTGCAAAATATCCTCAAGGGCAAGGCTGAGATATTCAAGTTTAATCTCTTCTGAATATAATTATAAGTAATTCCAGTCTCTGATGCTACAGCTCTATATGAAACAAAGTTTGAAAACTAGCTTTATGAGCATAATACCTCAATTCTTGGAAAGGTTCATACTAAGAAAAACAAGTAGAATAACTATGCCTCAGCATTAGGGAGTTAGTCAAGTCTCTTGGTTTGGACAAAATCTTTATTTCTAGGGTATCAGAAATATTGGGAGCATACTCGGAAAATTAATTAATTTGTAGGTCCAGGTCCTAGCGAGATTGAAAAACCTCTGAGTGAGCAAAAAGGGGATGGAAATTGAGTCAATCATGAAATAGAAATATTTAGGCATAAGGATTGTATTTTTTTTTCATCCACGTTACCTTTTTTTTAAAAAACTTTTCTCAATTTTAGGTAGTTTAGTATAGATTTAAATACTGAAATAAGATAAGATGAGATTTACTATATTCATCCCCAATTGAGAAATTTAAATGCAAAGATAGAACAAAAGCTCTTTTCGTTTTATCACATCCAACAACCTTGGACTCAATGTAATCTTATCTAGCCACCAGCATACACGAAGATTGCATATTTTTTGTCCTTATCCTTTAATCAATTCTTTTCATAGAATGAACTTTGACCTAAACAAACCTAGAATCTCGAAAATAAATTTTCTGCAGTATTTTAAGATCCCTGAAAGCTTTTGGTAGAACATAAACTATTCCACAAAGGTGAAAAAAATACAATACTGACATGTTATTTTGAACGTGAAGTCTTTGGGGCAAAAATTGACTCCAAATGAAGTGAAATTATCAGGGTACTCTGGGAAAAATACATGAAGAATGAGGGCCTAAATTATTTCTTACCCTTGGCAAGTCATTCAAATGCCTCGTATTATAAAGTGATACATGTAACTGCCCGCAGTCCAAGACCGATCTGCACTTGTGAATGTGATACATGTATATATATAACTAATAAGCCCTGCTAGGAGCAGATCCCCCTCTCCTTTACTTATCTCTTCTAGCTGCACACTTGTCTGTCAAATAGGCTCGCATAATAGAGGTAGACTTGTATATGCCATAAATGTTCTGTTTTTCTTTTTTTTTTTTTTTTTGATTGGGTATACATAGTAATACATTGTATATATCTAAAGAATGTTTATTTTTTAACCAGAGCAAAAAAAAAGAGATGGGGTAAAGGTGGACCACCACATGCAAAGTGACAATAAAATGATGAAAAAAATGTACATGTACAATATCCTGGTTGCTTTACATTAGCACAAACAAATGATAAATATTAGCATCCCCACGGAGTAAATATACTAAGGTAGACAAACAAAATAAACACGTTATCTAACTAAATCAAAGTAAATATATGTCAAGTGCCGTTTTGATGACTAGTCAACAAATTCTTAAGCAATATTAATCTACGAAGTTAATATAATTAGTATTTAGTAGTGAATGTATCAGTAGAGCAATGTGGGAACCTAAACTGAGCAAAGCTATTCTTGCAATATTGGCAAATACCTCATAACTTGACATAAATGTTATGGTCTCTTGAATGTTGAATTGGAAGATGCAGAAAATTTGTCAAATGTTGCCCTAAAAAATATAGAATTTTCCCAATTTAAATGGAAAAAGAAAATGAAACCATCCCTATATTATTTATGGTTAAATTCACAAAGGAAAAAACCAGTTTTTTACAGTAAAAAGAAAATTTGGATCCCTTCATTGTTTCATTCAATGTTAGTGCATGGTTCATATCACAATTTTGATCTCATCAAATTAACGTGTTGTCACCCTTTTTTGATAATCAATGTGAAATATTAGATCATGTAAAATTACCGTAAACACTCTTCTTTGATGCTCCATTTTATAACATAGTTCCATTAAATGTCTTTTCACCAGTCCTAACTTGCATGATGTTAGAATTTTGTACTTGTTAAAACAACAGATTTTGAAAGTAGATTTTTTTCCCATATTTTTGTATCTCTAAAAACACTTTCCCCCCTCCCCACAAAAAAAAAAATGACATATCTGATAAAAACAATAACTTAATGCATTTTTTTTTTTTTTTACAAAGGTAAAAAAGAAAATTGTCTTTCCAAATACCAGGTCCTCTCAATGAGCAGATTGTTACATCCCACTCTTTTAGACTTGGTGCGTATCAAATCATTAAAAAATTACTGATCTTCAAAAAGCATGAGGCAAAATTGTCTTGCACATGACGCATACATCTGTGGATGCAGATTAAAAAAAAAAATTGACACATCTTATTCTTGACCACATAAATAAAAACAATTCAATATAGATTTGCTGCCCTAATTGCCCACAGCAAAAAGGGCAGTAAGTAAGTAAGTAATATAGATTTGGAATTTATGCTGCCTCCAGACACTGTCTTGTTGAATGACTTTTAGCTCAATTGCTAAAGAACTGTCTGTACTTGAGTATCAGTGATCAAAATTCTGAACATGCAATATGATACTAAAAGTAAAATTGGATCTCACTTACTCATCCCAAATGGTGTTGGTGTATGTAGAAATACAATGTACTGTAACAATATATCTTTTAACAATATCACTATCGATATAACTAGATCAATACCTCATGGGATAAAATCGACACATGCTCTTTTTTGTCCATGATTTTAGTGCCCTTGCTAAGGAAATATCACATTACTAGGTGAAGCCTGGCAGAAATACTCTACCAATAGATTTTAAGATTTGGTCATTCATGAATTTTTTTCAACATGCATATATATTATATATTTTCATACAGACTGATGAATCCACTTAAATCTGTAATGATTGAAAGAAACTTAGTTAAGTCAAACTTTGGAACTGTTACAAAAGAGCCTATCAAATATTCATGTAATTGAGAAGACTGTAGGATGATGAGTTGTCATTATCCTGGCCTTTTTTTTTAAAAAGCAATTCTCATGAAAGGGAAACAGCTTTTCCCCAAAGCAATCAAAACAAGGATTTTTCTATCCTTTAAAGCAAATTGCATTGTAACAAGAGTCTTACCCATTGTCACATGCTGTAGTTGGAGGTCATTTAAGCTGTAAGATCTTACGGCATGCAATTCTACTTAAGAGAGTGCCATTAGTCACTTAGTGATTACTCTCAGGATCGCATAGCCAATTCTTGGCAAGTTGGTGAACTGAGAGAATGAGCTAATTTAGGATAATACATGCTTATAAAGACTATGAGCCTAGTCAAATTTTCAAGACTTAGCTGTTAATTTATCTTTCACATTCATACAATAGGATCATTGAAGAACTATACAGCTAGGAGAAGAGTTTTTGCTGCTTGACAGGTAGTAAACATTTGTTGCATCTTCAATTACTATAGTACTGTACATTTTGATAAAAAATGAAACTTATTCAAAGCTTGCAACTTTTAAAATCCAATATTATCTTTAAAATCCTAATAATTTCACGTTGCTCGGTTTAATCTCTAAAAAAAAGTTTCTTTTCATGGGGTCAAAAATAATATTGGTTTAGCCATGTGTTTTGGTTCAGCAGTGCTACTGTATACATTTGAAATACAGATGAATGGAGAGGAGGTATTATTTCTAGTTAATATGAATCTTTTATTCCCTTAAACTGATTTTCTTGTGATGTATATCAAACAACTAAATGATGCAAGGATCATTTTACACATATCTGGCCCTGCAGTTTTTCGCGGCCGCAATGGTAAAATTGTCTCCGCAAAATTTGACCTTTCCCACAAAAAAGGCAAAATTTGGAATTTTATTTTTTTTCTCTTTGTCTCTTTTAAAAAAAGTAATAATTAAAAAAAAATTACGTGTCACCTTGTCCAAACCGACAGATATGTCAAGAAGAGTTCCAAATAAAAAAAAAGCACTTCACTGCTGTGCAAATTGGCAAAAATGAAAGCGGAAAAAAAAAACAAAAAAAGTTCTCAAAGTTTTCAAGATTCTTTCAATTTCACTTGTAAACACTGTCCTACATGACTACAGCAAGCATCTAGATCATTAGATGAGTGGTTCTTAACCTGGGTTCGAACGAACCCCTGGGGTTTGGTGGGTCAATCTCAGGGGTTCGGCAGAGCCAGTAAAAAACGTATCTATGTCTTGAATTTGAAAAATTAAAATTGTATTTTATTTTTCACTAAACAGGGGTTCGGTACCTACAGTAAGATTAAGAACCACTGATATAGATCTATATCTATTTCTTCATTAGTTTCTGCCTTCATCTACATAATTATTTTAAAGAATTTACGTCCACACCATGGGGTAATTCCTAGTCAATAAATCTGGAAGGAATGTCCCTGCCCTACAACTGCATTCAGGGTTCACGAGCTGGACCCATGTTAGTGGAAACAAACTGCTTTGCATGTCTTGTAATATGGTTCTAGAACATAGTCGAAAATCCTCTGTGGAGTCGCACACAAAGTCCATTCGAATTAAGAGTTCAGATGAAAATGCTTGCAGAGGATGAATGTGATCTTCATTCAAACAAAAAAACAAAACAGGCCCACCTTGGTTTTTCGTTAAGTTGCATCTGAACTAGTATGGTAATAAGTCCAACACATTATTTCTTAATTAGAGCGTGTATACAGGTGTATTTTTGTTGGTATCAATCATATGTATTATGGTAACTGTTTTAAATGTTCTCAGTCCAAATTAACATTTTTTTAAATTTCTTTTTGTGTGACAGTCAATATGGATGTAGCCTATCATATAAAAATGTATAAAAATGATTGATTTTACTAATCAATTGCAATTTTCTAGGTATATACGTACACAACTAAGTAAGATTTAAATTATAAATATTTCTTGCTTACATCAAAATTTGCCTGTCAATTGGACCAAGCCAACTTCGTGAGAGATAGTATTAGTAACATACAATTGTAGTTGTTCATTTTTTTTGCAAAATTTGGCAACATTTAGCAAATCTTTTGGCAAAATTTGCTGTTTCAAATGGCAAAATTCCGCAGGGACAGACATGATATAATTAATGATGGAACTGGATTATTTAAGCATTGTGTTGGACTGAAATTGTCAATTAAGAGATTCATTTATTCTCAGAGATAAATCTCAACATATCAGTTTAAAAGAAATAACCATTAATAGACATGAGAAATCAATACAAATCTATTTATTTTAAAAGCCTCCTTCTTGTCATTATCACATAGGTCAACAGCCCATCTTTGGTTGAGACAGACTTCTTTACCCAAAGTTGGTGCAGAAGGGGTAATGAGTTTTGTATTAACAGGGAAACTGGCATCAAGTAATTAGTGAATATGTGGATTACATCTTTAACTCCACAGTCATATCCTCATCATAGAACTTAGTAAAGCTTGCTACTTGACATAAGTAGTTCTTTTCTGAGAAACATTTTTCAAACTTTCTATAAAGAAGAGTTTTATAGTCCTATTGTATGTATTAAACAAATTTGCTCATCTTTAATCTCAGAGTAAATATATAGAATTACTCTGTAATGTATAACTTGACTTCTATATACAATAATAGATTCTTAAAACTCAGTAATAAACTTACATATTGAATTAAATTTAAATGCTCTATTTAAGTTAAAGAACAATGTGACTGAATATCACATGATGTCTCATGTCCAATTTATACTATAGCATCAGTCAATTGGAAATTTTTCACTCCCCCTTCATATGCAATGTATCTTAATTCAATGATGAACACTGAACTACTATTCCCTTATACATGTATATCCTTTTAAGCTTTGTATTTCAATTAGTTCTATAGATACTTATCCATGAGACCCATTATTGTGTAGATTGTTGTTAACATTAATATATTTCAAAGTTATTCATTTCAACTCTTGAATTCAGAACAACTACAAATAATACAAATAGAAATATAAAATCATACTTTTACACTATTAAGTATACAAAAAAATTATTAATCCTAAAAGTATTTATTATGCATGTTTATATTTTTGATGGACTATGAATGTAAACAAGTCATATATATTATATATATATATATATATATGTATACATATACATATATATAATCAATCACATTCACAAATAAAATGTACATATATTTTGAATATTTTATATATCCTTAACAAAATAAACACATGTTGCTGCCTTCATTTGATATCATGGATGATAAGTTGGTATGGATATCCTGTTAGCAATCTCATACAAGTAAGGAAATTGAACATAAAAGATTTCCAGTTGCAAACCTATTGATGCTTTTGGAACGAGAAGTTCAGCATCTGTCCTGAAATCTGCCACCTCTATACTTGTTTTGGTTCAAAACCAGAGTTTTATTAGCTAAGTGTATTGCTTCATATACTTTACTCAGCACTGCCCCACAAGGAATCTATTTATTGCACAAAAGGTCTGAATAATTTTATGTATATGTCATATTACAAAATTATTTTCATATATCTTTGTTTGCTATGGTATGAAAATCTTCAAGCTGTCACTGATTGCAAAACTTGTTGGCCTGGAAATAAGTCATCATTTTCTCACAAATATGTTGGCTGTCATCAGCTATTCAACAACAGGAAAGTATTCTCTTTGGGAAGCATATTCTGTAAAGCTCAATTTTCACAGAATAACTCGTCTTTCTTTGACTCTCTTCATCAGTCAGTCTTTCTCTTTCTCTCTTCTTGTTTACTGATAAACTCTTGCCAATTTCATACGGAAATCATACAAAATAAAAATGAATTCTCATTTATTTGAAAAGTACTTAACAAAATCTACTATTCTTTGCTTTTCACCATTACTTAAAAAAGAGTGCTAAAAAATTAAACAAATATTTTTACTTAACACAGTACACCTCGGACTAAACAGACTTATCTATAAAGCCACTCTTTGCCCTTCCCACCATTGCCCAAGTTACTGCCACTTTGGCTCTTTGATTCTCCCCCATGCATAGGCTGCCACTCCCTGCCCCCTTCCCCCTCTCTTTTTATTATCTTCTCTCTACATGTCAATTTTTCGCTTTCGTCTAACCCTTGTATTACTATGGCATAATGTAGTCTATACCCTGGGAGCCCAACACCTATACATTTGAACAATGTCTTCTGGGTCTTAGCGACAGATAGACCTAGCGTAGGCGGAGATAACTGGCACCAGGTGCATCGGACTAAACTATAGTAATGTGGGGTGGGAGAGAGGGGTGTCTCTGTCGGTGGCGACTAGGGATAAAAGGTTAGGCTGCCTGTCCACAAATATTGTTTCTCCATAGTGAAAGGCGTGCTTGTTTGAAGAATAGCAAGAGCTGTGTAGAGCACTAGATTGAAATTTATGATCTGGGAATGGGATGAAAGTCACAGTCCATCAAATTTCTTAAGAGTAGAGCAATTTTTCTTTCTCTAATTGAGAACTGATTGTTCGAAAAAAAACGTGATATAACTTTGAACTAGTTCAACGAAAAGGTAGAAATAGGAAGCGAATAAAGAGAGAATCAGAAGGGGAAAACGAATGAGTTTGAGGAATCCGTATTAGATCTAATTGTGTTCCACTGTATATTGATAAATGAGAAGGTATTGATAGCAAAAAGATAATGGCACAAATGAAAAACTCCTGAACCATCTTTCTCAGGTTGAAGTAAAAACTTACATCTTACTGTTGTAGTTCAATAGAGGACTCAATGCAATACCTCATTGCAGAAATAATTTTACTGGTTTAAAATTTTTTGCTCACATATTTAATGGAGCCATTTCAATATCTAACACAACCAGAAACTATAACTTCCATAGTTGAAAATTAGGCAATTCTGTCTTTCGGCTCCTTGAAGTCCATTCCAAGATAATCAAATATGTCTTCCTCTGATGAGATTGGAAGTGGTTCTCCAGGTACGCCTACAACAAGAACAAATATCAAAAGACAAAAATCAAAGACTAAAAATAAAGTAACTTTTTACTTGCACATGGCACAGAACATACTTGTAAAGGAGGTATCTTAATATCAACTCTCTCTATAAACCTCCTATTGAAGATAAAAATAAATTTTTCTCTATATTTTAATTCCCCACAACACATTCTAGGCATAAAGTCAGTTTAAGAACCTGCTATTAAGAATGGGTTTGAAAAAAGATTTTCCTTCTCTGACACTCTGTTCCTTTACCCAACCAATTCAGTGCATTTATGCTTTATTAAAACTGTCAGGGTTGTTTGGCGTGAGAGGAATTCAGTAATCACATCATGTGTAGGAGGAGTGGGGAGGGGAGGGGTTAAACAGAGTTTGACAAGATGACTAACATTTAGGCTTCATTCCTTTCTTTTTTAAGCAGAAACTATGAGCTGAATATGTGGAGAAGGAAAATGAAATTGTTTGTCATCTAATCAGTGTAAGTAGGTTAGAGCTGACCATCATAGTGATCTATTCCTCATTTGCCCTCTAGCTTCCTTCATGCATATCAGTCACTAAGACAACCTGAATTGTTTCACACCTGCTAAAGGGGGGGTATAAAGAGGTTCCTTATTCCTTAGGCTTAAGAATGTTGAGCCACTTTACACTTGAATGTTTGCCTCAGAATATGATCTGACCAAAAATCCCATTTTTCTTGTCTAAGGTAAAGTTTTTGTAATTGATGAGTTTGCCAGGTGTTAAAATTCTCAAGAAACCAGCGAATGGAAACGAATTCAAAATTAAATCTAGCTTGTACTGAACTCCAATAATCTTTTGTTTTTTTCATTTTGCAAAAGCACTTTCATAATTTAAGATTTTGATTGATCAAGCAGTGTATAACTCAAGTATCACATTCATGAAATGATCATCCAAATAACTTATGTTAAAAAAATACAAAACGAACTAACCTATCTTTTTTTACAATCATATTCAAGACAAATATAAATTGAATAGAATATAAATAGGCTCAGTTTTAGGTCCCGTTCTCTTTACCATGTATACTAAACCACTGTCTGCCCTTATTAGGAAACATAGCATAAATTACCACCTTTATGCTGATGACACCCAATTATATGGAGCAAGTGACACTGAAAACATACACCAACTTATACATACAACCACCCACTGCATACAAGATATCAGCTCATGGATGAACATCAACAAACTCAAGCTAAACGAAGACAAAACAGACATAATTATTTTTGGGTGCAGCAAATCCATAGATAGCTTGCCCGTGATCAAATTTGATCTAAATGGACATGAAGTACTGTGCAGTAAGAAAGTGAAAAATCTCGGGGCTATATTAGACCAAGATATGTCAATGTTTTCTTTTGTTTCGAATCTCTGTAAGAATTTATATTTTCAAGTAAGAAAAATCAGCTCAATAAGAAAGTATATAAACCATAATGTTGCAAAAACACTTGTAACTACACTAATACTATCAAGAATTGATTATTGTAATTCTTTGTTAGTAGGCCTGCCAAAACAACAATTGCAATGACTACAAAATCTTCAAAACAATGCTGCTAGATTAATTACCTTAAAGCGTAAGAGAGATCATGTTACGCCAATGTTGATAGAGCTGCACTGGTTGAACATAAATGATCGTATCTGCTACAAGATCTGTCTTTTTTGTTTTAAGTGCCTGAACAACATGGCACCAGAATACCTAACTGGCATGTTAAGAGTTTACACACCATCACGGTCATTACGATCTGCTAACGACCGAACAATTCTTGTCAAACCACATAAAAACTATCTCCCTACGGCAAGCGATCATTTTCTTATGTAGCACTAACCATGTGAAATCGGCTCCCCAGATATATCAGAGAGTCTGATTCCATAGAGACCTTTAAAAGGCAGCTTAAACACCATTTATTCACCACAACGTATTCCCGGCAGTATATAATGTTTTACTTGTATCATATTCTTAAGCACATGTATGTTATGCATATTATTTTTTATATAATATGTATGTTATTCTTTATGCTATGTATGTATGTTTAGGCCGTCTAGCCTGCTTCTATCTCATTCTTTTTCTTGCAAAGCGCATAGAGCATTTTAATCATTTGGATATGCGCTATATAAATGCACTTTATTATTATTATTATTATTATTATAAATATGCACTATCTAGAATGTCTTCTCCACCCATAATGATTCGTGACCAATACCATTCCATGAAAACACAGTAACTTCTTACTTAAAGGATATAAGAAAATTGAGGAAAATCCAACCTGTACTGCCCATGGGGCGAAGACTGTACTCATTTAAAGTAAAACCTTGATCTATTGCCACTTGTCTCATATTTTTATTGAAGACATCTGAGCCAGTGAAGTACAGCAAAGCGCAATAGTATTGATCATGAGGAATAATTCTGAAATCAGTGAAAGAAAAACAAAATGTTATTATAAAACGGTACAGAGCAAATGTGTGCAATACTGAAACCTATCCAATATGGAAAAAGGGTGAGTGTAAATTGACAAAGAGAGAGTCTTTTTGTAGGTCAAAATGAAAGACTTCATATTTTTGATCAGACTTTCTGAAACTAGATAAATATACCATTATCATTATCAACTTATAAATCGTCGGCTGGAAGCCAGAATTGATATGTCCATTTTTTCCAAAATGCTAAAAATAGCACCACTGAAACCGCGATGCTTTGTTTTGTCCTGTCTATCTTCACTTTTTTGGACATATTATGACCAATCGCCTTTCACTTGAGTTAAAATTTAACATTTTTATCACAAGTTTTTGAAAATTTGTAAAAATTTAAATCCATTTTTCTCAAAACATCAAATTCGGACATAGTCATTTCTGGCTGCCAGCTAATGAAATAAAAATGACTTAAAATATTCTTACCTGATGTCTATTCTTCGAAAACAATTCTCTGATCCATCTAGACTTTTAGGTAGCTTGCAAACACCCTGAGGTAAACACACACAAAACAGAGAGAGGGGCGGGAATGAACATTGGAATTTAGTTGAAACTACTGGATGGAACAAAACTTACTATAGTGAATTAATTTTTGATCATTGCAGCCATTTATATCAAGACTTCCCTAATTAAAAGACCTTTTTAAGCAACATCTACAAAACCTAAAATCTAGAGATTATGTCATGTATCAAATTTAATTAAGAAAACCCTGGATTAGAAAAACAAAACAAAAAAAATATATACAAAAGAATGAATTCGTGGTCTTAAAGACATATCTTTATTCCTATTTGTGACAAATGATTCAGATATTGTACCTCACATCTGTGAGTATAGAAGGCAGATGAACCTAGATATATATATATATAAACCAAAGAAAGCATCTTTCAATCCCTGGTTACAATGATGCTCTTTCTGGTATTAAACTTTGTTGAGCCAGTTATAAACATCAGTTTAATGATTAATAAAACCCTTTTCCTTACCATGAATTTAGAATCTCCCAAAGAGAGGGTGTCAGTAACGAACCCAACACTCTCCAATTTCTTGACAACGTCATGTAGGAGATTTGGCTTAGAGAGATCAAATAGAAGAGAAAAAAATCACTCAAACAAGAATACATTTGTAAAATATGAGAAATCAAACTGTGAGTTTAAAATCATGAACATTTAGGCCAAAGTCGGAATATTTCCAAATAAGTATTTAGAAAGACAGGGGGTGAGAAGAAATATGAAAAGTTATATTAATATTTCCAACAGCCATATTTCAATATATTATTGATGGTTATAAGAGCAATAACTTTCTGGTCCTTGGTAGACATGTTCTCCCTGAGATAATCTAATCAACAATCCTTTCACAAACATAGTTTCTTAGCTCCAAAACTTATTTATGTATGAAATCAAAGCTCCAACAATAGCCAAATAAAAGTATGCCAGATAAATTCAGGATTCAGCTAAATAATTGCTTAATCAGTATGGCAAATGTTTTGCTATATAATCAGCATACTCTCAACACAATCCTAAATCGCATGTATACATGCTTTGAAATTGACAGCAGCTAAGGGGAGTAACACCCCCCCCCCGAAATAAAACACTTCTTTATTTCACTGGAAATCATGCTCTCCTTTACCTAAGCAGGATCAGAGAAAGGGGATGTAGAGAGAGAAAGAGAGAGGCAACTAAACTGAGCGCATGTAGCATCAACGTTGATGTTGAAGCTACAGTAGGTGTACAAGAATGGTTTGAAAAACACATATTAGGTGATGATGTAACCTTGCTGCTTCTTTGCCACACCCTTAAACACTGGAAAAATATTCCCTGGTACACTTTTTATATTTTGATTTGTGGTATTCTGTCTTTGCTCTACATCATAACCTGCAGTTTTAAACAGAGTCATTCGGGGCTCTATGCAAATCAGTACTAGGTACACACTCACACACACACTAAGAAGTAGACCTAGTCTCATTCTCATGATTCTGAAAAGAGCATCAAGAATGACTTGATCAAGTGGTCTTAGTGCTTTTTGACCAGTCCCTCAAAACCTAGAGCTAAGCTTAGTGACTGTATAAGATTATTGCTATGTAAATTCTATTGCTTTTAAGATAAAAATAATAAATGAAAGAAACTAATACAAAAAATAAAAAAAACCAAAGGAAAAGAGATAGCCGATAATTCCAGTGGCACTACCTTCTGCCCATTATGCATGGTTTACTCAATCAAGAAAAATAGTTTAATAACTCATCTTTTTTGCTTTGATAAAAGGGAAGAATAATCACATGCTAAAAAAGCCTCATGAACAACGCGTATTTAACCAGATACTACTGCAGTTTTAGGGAAATGCTATAAATGAAAAGCATGTACCATTTTCTTTCCTGAGGAGATGAAGTCAGGGTGGGAGAGCAAAATATCTATATCTCCACTTGATGGAGCACCTGCAATGATAAAAAATTAATTCACTATGATGGACCTCAAAGGTATGAAATAAACATATATTTTAAGAAAGGAACAAACAGTGAACTCATATCAAATTTGGCTGAAATAATGATCTCTTCTAATACAGCTTTTATGTTTCCTAAACACTTGTTACTGTGTTTGCTTTGTTTTACACATGTATACCCTTTAGTGCAGAAATCTGATCAGCATTTTAGTTGCATTTATTCAGTCACAATCTAGCTGTTTCTTGGCCATTACCTCTTCTGAAGCTTCCGCAGACCTTTGCATTATAAGCTTTGTCAATCTTCTGAATTTGTCCAGTGGCAAGATCCTGCAAAATGTAATCATTCAAACATCAAGTTTTTATTACTCAATAATAATATGTTTTGTAAGGGTCTCTTTCTTGCACAATTGTCATGCACAATTTTTACTGTAATACAAAAAAATTTAATACAAGACTCTGAACTCTCAAAAAAATTTGCAGAAACAGTTAATTATTTCGATGCAGCTTTTGCTGTTTCATATCAACCGCCTCCTCCAAAATGAAAACAAACAAAAATAAAAAAACAAAGATCTTTTTACAATTATAGCTACATTTAAAACAAATTTCCTTTTCAGCATGTTTGAGACATGGCTACACTAAATTCTAAGCCAAATAAATATGTACATATAAAAAACCCAACAAACAACAAAGAAAAACAAAACTTGAAATAAGGCAACCTCTGTATGATATACATACCTGCAGTTGTATCATTTCCTCCCTTGGTATTCTTTTCTCAAAATCTTCAAAATGTCTGAAACATTTATAGAAGTATTGAATTAATAAGATGCACATATAAAAATAGTTTTCATGTAATCTTTACATTTGTCAGAGCTTTAAATATGTAAAAGTTCATCAATATATGCGTTTATTTGAGTTCATCAGAATACCATTGATAATAAAAATTATGGTACTGTTAGAATCACATCTTATGTAGAAAACAATGGATCAAAAATTTATACAATCTTAATTATAAAAGAAACATAAAATGACAACAACAACAACAAAACCTCCAAGAAAAAAAAAACCCAATATAAATATGTTCAAAATTAATGTGTTATACCTCACAAAAGAAATGCTTTAAAAAAACATTTCAAACTATAGCAATTTAACATGCATCACTAAAATTAAACCTATTGCAAACATTTGATTTTAGCAAAAAAAAAAAAATTAATCTTCTTTTGATCTTTTATTTATGTATTTGCATTTGACAAACATGAAATCTGCATGTAGTCATAATGAAGACTAGTAAAAAATCTTTACCAATCCTTTGCTTGACCGAGGAAAAACTAAAAAAAAAAAGACTTACTTTAATCCTATTGTTTGATGATGGTTCAGCTTGCCTGGATGCTTTCTTAAATCTAGAAAAAAAATCAATTTATTATTTATCAGTTGCAAATATTTTTAGATAAATCAAGTTGTCATGATACAGAAAATGCACTACAAATATATATTTTATTAGACAGATAGAAAGATAGATAGATATATATATATATATATATATAGAGAGAGAGAGAGAGAGATGTGTGTGTGTGTGTTTGCTCAACTTAAAAAAGCAATATGATGCATTTGAATAGAAATATATTCTTGAGAACTCTGATAATATCTTCTTGTTGCCACATTTTATTACTGAATTTGAAATAGTAAAAACATCAAAGAGCAGACAAAAGAAAAAGGAAAAAATTCTTGCAAAAATTTTATTACCTTCTATAGACATAATACCCTCAGCAACAAACTTCTGGGCAGCTGCAGGACTAGAAAATTAAAAAAACACCATCGTTTTATGGCCATATATTTTATTTTCCTGTCATATCATAATAACTGTTCTTTTTTTTAATGCACCAATCTTCTGTTTGAGGCTTGATTTAAAATAAAAGAAAGAAAAGAAAATGACAATTGGGACAAATTATATAAATGCAAAAAAAGCAATGCCCTCCTTCCCCCCCAAAATGGTTAAAAAACATTTAAGAAAAAAAATCACTCATGAAAGCACACACACACACAAATATATAGAAATAACAGTGCATACCCAATTCCTGTTACTTTTGTAAGTTCGTTAATTGCCATGTTAGAATCATCAGCTCTTATCTGATAAGGACAAACAAAAAATATTATCTGAATAGCATACATTTTAAGTAAACATGGAATTCTATTTTGCAATGCTGGAAATTGCAGAGTGAAGATATATTACTTTTTCAATAGTGAGATACCAGTTCCCAAGGAAGAGGAAATAAAATGTTTTAAAATGATATTTTTCACGAATTTCAAATTTCCATCTTCAACGCATTGTTGTGAGATATTTGAAAAAAAAGTGTTTTATTTTTTCTGTGTGACTTCAGAAAATTTCCTATGGACTCTGCATTCTTGGAAAAAGTTTCAAGCAATCAAGCCAATTCCTTTTTGCAGTCAATCATCACATTATTGAACAAAGAGATTTACAGATAAAAAACTGGGTAAACATAACTAAAAATTTTTGCACAAATTTATTGACAAAAGAGTGCTAACAAGAAATATATATAATTTATACCAGACTCTACTTCATTGTACAGAAAACATGATCTATAAATTCTGCTACATACGTAGAACAAAAAAAGTATCAACCTCTTGTAAAAGGAAGGCTAAATCCCAATTAAATAACCCACGAAGAGAAATAATGCTACCTTTTCCAATTTTTCCAACTTGCCAGTCTTTATGAACTCATCAATTTTCTTTGCTATTTTATCTCCAATTCCTTCCTAAGGAAGAAAAAAACAAGAAATTTTGTATGATTTTACATATGTGGGAATTGTTGAAAATCGGAATGGACATAATTCACGTGCTAAGGCCAAACTTGTTTCTCTGAATGCATTATAGAGGAAAAGATGAGTGGGATATAGGTATAGAAAAGACAATACTACAATGGGGTTCAAAATTTGCCTTATTTGAGAAATTTATCTCTGTGCTTATAAAAAAATGTGTGTGTGTGGGGGGGTGACTTTTATAATGCAACAAAATTTAAATGATCAAGTATGCAAATATTTGATGATAACATTGACTGAAGTAAATGTCATCTTTTACAAGATAATTATAGCACTATTTTATTAGATGGGATACAGTCATATTCAGCTTGCTCGACTGTAATGATTTTATCTTCAAGAACTTTTTTCATTCATACATGTATCATTTGCCTAGATTTAGATGTGACAGTGAAGAAAACCATGAAGATGTAAAATTTTCAAAACCATTTTTTTCTTCACTGTGAAACAACTGTAAAGTAAATACCACAGCCCTGCTCCCAACCCTTGAAGAGAGTTAAAATTTCTTTTCTGTAGTTTGTATCACTGATATGTTGAAAAGAAGTAAATTAAAAAAAAAGGAGACCAAAAGCTTACAATTTTTTTGGCCTCTGCACCACTGGTTATTTTGACAGGATGTTTTGCAAGCTCCCCAGCTGCTCTACGATAGACATTGTACTTATGCATGGCACGGCTTACATTTTTTTCATAGTTGGCAAGCTCTGTACAGAAAAAAATAAATGATTGTGGCAAAGAGACAAAAAATTGACTTAAGTGATTTTTTTTTTTCGTTTTACTTTCATGTAGTAAGCACAGCTAAGAGATTTTCTTGGAAATCCCACAAAAATAGATAAATTATATATTGACAATATTGGCAGTAATTATGGCTTAATTATACACTGCTGACTTGACTCATTCTGCAAAAGGATTTTGCTTCTTTTGTTTTGCTCTTCAATTCATAATCACACTTAAAATTTCTAGTTTAGTAATTAGAGCCATACTTAAAAATCCTAATTTAATAATGAGAGAAAATGCAGGTGTCCTGAATCTAGTTCAGTTTTGAGAGAACTAGAGTGACCTTCTTTGGTATATAGTGTTCATTACCTGTTTGAGACTGAGGGACATAATGGCATGAAAGAAATCAGAAACTTCACTAGCACTCTTGCCCTTAACTTGGTTGGATGCCTCTCACAATTTTATTTTATTTTATTTTTTAGGGAGAGTTTAAGTTAAGCACAGTTTCTAGACAGATGAGGTAGATTATGATGGCAAAGATTTATAATATGGTTATCTACTGCTATTCCTGTGATGAAAATAAGTTAAGCTATTGTACCACTCTGCTGCTATAAGCAATTTCATTGATAAGCAAATTTTTAAAATACATATATGTAAAAATGAGGTAAATTTGCAGATATTGGCCCACTCACGCTAGGCTTCACAATTGAATGTTTCTCCATGAATTCGCAACTTGTAGTTTAATGGGACTTGCGAGCAACACAAAAATGCTTTTCTCTTGAAAAGTATTTGCGACAAATAAAATTTTCATATTCCTGTTCAGCACATCAAATTCATTAAGAAATTTGCAATTTTAAAGCTTAAAGTGAGTTGGGCCGGTAACAGTAATGATACCAAAAAAGAAATCTAGTCCTCGTTGATTTTTATATGTATTGAAAAAATGCAACTAAAATAAAGTCAGCTGAGAAATATAGAAAGCAGATCAGGTTATGCTCGCTTACATTACATCATGTATTCATTAAAAAAAAAAAAAAAGTCTTAAACAGAGAGAAACAAAAATTATATTTTTTTACCCATCAAAAAGTCGCAGAAATCTGCATTTGGATTCTCCGTCTCTGCTTTGCGCTTGCTCATTTTTCTTAGATAAAAAAAATGATTAATCAAGATCTTTTCAAAATCTTAGTTTTGTTGTTTTATAACAAAATTGTTCAGATTTGATATTACTGGTTTAGAATCTTGATCCAAAATATTGGCTCTAGATACAAAAAAAAAGAAGAGGTAGGCCTAAATTATTCTTCTTTATGTGTGGAGAATTAATGTAACCCAAATGTTTTGCCTGCTCTTGATGATTTGAAGCACACGCAGTGCAGCTTCATAAATTCAAGACTTTCAACGTTCACTAAGCGTGTAAAATTAAATACCAGTGAGACTTGTACAAAAATATTAAGGAAAATAATCATTAGAGGTGTGCTTGTTGCTGTGAGATGCAGACTGTATCTATCGCTCGGTTGTAGTTTAAGAAATGGGCGTCATCTAGAGTGCTATTGGAACATATTTATCGAGCTGCGTATGATTCACATAAATGCTGCTATTGATATCGAAAATTACATTTTTAATCTCTTTGACTTACTTGACTTAATATTATAACTCCTCCAAGCATTACTTCGCGGAGTATATGGACAAAAACGAAAGTAGACCTAGACCGTAGATATTGCAAATCTCAGCTTGAATATCTATTTTTAGTGGAAGACGCCAAAAACATCAAAGCTAGATTATAGTTTTGAATTTAGCTCTAGATCATGCTAAACTAAACTGGTCTCGATCGAGAAGTTAACTAAATTCTAAAAAAGCTTACTCAGTACATTTTGACTATGAATAGATCTAGATTCTAGAATAGATCTTACCGATCTAGGCTATATCTAGTTTCTAGATATCTAGACTAGATCTAGACTTAAGTCTTTGTCAAAACTGGATCCGGATCTAGAGTCTAGATCTAGAAGACTGAAACCAAAAGCTTGATCTAGATATTTTAGATCCAGTGTATTCAAGCTGAAATTAAACACTTAGAGACTGGTTGATAGATCTAGAACCTAGACTACAGAAATCTTATCTAATTGTGATACAAAATATTTTGCTGTCTAATAAAAACATGGCTGGAAAAGAAGTTGCCAAGGTTGTAAACAGATGTGAAGATGCCAAAGAGACACAACATCTTGGTTAGTTTAATTTTTTAAAATCTATATTTGATTTGCGAAAACAAATGGTATACTCAGTACATCAATAGACAATATCCCTAATATATTTCAGTGAGAGTTACCTTCCTTGAAAGACTGGGCTTAAGCTTATTAGTTACTTTTTAAAGTAGAAATTACTGTCGAGAGACGGAAAATAATGAATTTTATATCTTATCTTTGAAAATTAATATGCAGGTTAAATCTAGGCATGTTCTAGGCTTTATTATAAAGCCTTGAACAGGTAAAAAATAAAACAAGTGTAATACATGAAAGACGTTTGTGGTGCTCCATGACTACAGTGCAATATTAAGGTGTCATCGCATGCCCACTATGATTTTTTGCCTGTCGTCTATAAACTCTCTCTGCGTCTCCCTCTCTCTCTCTCTCTCTCTCTCTCTCTCTCTCTCTCTCTCTCTCTCTCTCTCTCTCTCTCTCTCTCTCTCTCTCTCTGTCTGTCCTCTCTCTCCCTGCGTGTCTCTGCCTCAAGTGGAAGTGTATAAAGTGACATGAATTTCAGTTTACTAGTGTTATCGTCCGAGAGAGAGAGAGAGAGAGGCACATAGACAGAACTGAGGAAGACATGCACCGCATTTCATACACAATGAGGATATTGAGGCTAGACTAACGCTAAATTAAGTGGTTGCTAAGGCTGAACGGGGAACTTCCAGTCTTTTCTTTCTGTGTTCCCTGTACTTATGATTTACTGTAAAGTACAGAAACTTTGTTGTGTAACCAATCTAGAAAACGACTTGTAAAATTTTTTCTTGTGTTTTAATGAGCAATAGACATAGATCTAGATTTAAACTAGATCATTACATCTGGGAGTTTTGCAAAGAATTATATAGAAATTTAGATCTAGACTGAGTTTTGAGTATAATTTTTATTTAGTATGCATATTTGATTTTGCAAGTGCATAATGCAAGAGAAATTCAGCTTCCGTTGTCTATTTTTAGTGTAGAACGAGGTGTATAGATTCATAAACGGTTGACTAGGCCTATGTACCCCCCTTTAATCTTTGGTCTAAGAGTGCCAGTTGATCAAGGGCGTAACTCTCACTGACCTTTTTTAGGAACATCATCTATTTTAACCAGTTGCCTGAAGAGTGTCCCACGCGCTGTGTATGTATGCTTTTTTCAAGCTCAATATAACAAGTTTTTTTTTTCGCCACATTGAAAATGGGTTTCTGTTTTCAAGGGATAAAAATAATATCACTGGAAAGCTCAAGTTTTCCAAAAGGTTAATTTGCAGTTATAGGCCCAACTCACTCTAAGCTTGAACATTTTATTTTTCTTAATAAATTTGAAACGCTTAAAAAGAATATGGTTTTATTTGTTGCAAATAAATACTTTTCGAAATATATAAGCGTTTTTGTGTTGCACTATTTCCTTATGTTTGTCCCAGTTCTGTATACCAATCCGCATGTTTTCGCATACTAATTAGTTCTGCTTCACTAAAGTTAAAATCAGCAGACATGATTTCATTCACTTGGATTATTCTATTCTATATTTCGTTTGGATTATTCTATTCTATATTACATTTCAATTTTGGAGTATTAATATAATGTGTTAATGTGATTTTAAATGTTACCACAGTTATGGCTTCGTAAGCGGCCTGGAATCAGAGCTAAGTATATAATACTAGTACCTTGTTCACTATTTATTTATTACCTTGAACCTGTCTGCTCCATTTATTTTTGATCCGGGCAACCCAGCTTCAACCCAGCGCATGTGCATGCGCAGAATTACGGAACTGTTGTTTCTACATTCTAATACGAAACTGAAACAGATCTAGATGAGCCTCAGTAAGGTAGGACTTGTAGTTTAATTATATTTTAGAGCAACACAAAAGTACTTACATCTTGAAAATTATTTGTGACAAAGAAAACCTTCATATTTGTGTTCAGCTTATCTGATTCTCAAGAAAAATACAATTTTAAAGCCTATGGTAAGTTGGGCCGATATTTGCAAATTTATCATAATACCTCATGTTATCATTGAGGCTGGACAAAGAACGTTTAAGATATGTGTAAAACACACACATATACAAAGCCGTTTCTGTGTGTTTGGCTTGTAGCCCATGCTGTATGATAGATCCTCAGTCTTGATGACCAGATCTTGATTAGCGAATCATCGATTTGCCTTTGATACATAGTTTTTGGTATCTAATGCTATTAGTTTTAGATTTAGAGTTGTAGCAAATTTTTACATGAAGGGCATATCAGCAGCCTCACTAAAATTACCTTTTGTATGTGGCATGGGCAGGAAAAATTTTTATAGCAGTAAAGGGGTTAATCGTAAAAGGCAAGTTATATTGAAGTGGAATAATTTACAACGTGCTCTAGCAAAGTCACTCTGCATCTTAAAGGGACTATGATAAAAAATCTTCTTTCCTGAATAATCAATTAAGCTGCAGTGTTGCCGTTTGTAAACAGCCTCCATACCAATGCTTGGGATGTCTGCTTATGGGAATGCTGAGAGGAACTCATCATTCCTATTCAAATAATCAATTAGTGGGGATTCATTAACGACATTAACTCCATACTGGTGCAAAAACAGGATTATCCAAAAGTAACTTGCTGCTCAGTACCATATAACATTATAAAATGTCAAGTATGGATCCTCGGAAACAAAGAGATTATTCACTGGAAAGTGTAAACACTTTTTCTCTAGGTGCTGACTCTCTTTTTCTGCTTTAGTTTTTTTCATCTTTTTTATTTTTATGGAAAATTAGCTTGTAGAGAATTCATGGATCCTTTGAAACCTTTGCAGCAGATATGGGTACCTTTATGAGGAATTAAATACACTTAAGTCTTAGTTTCTTTGAGGTTTTTTGATGTGTTTAAGAAAGCTGTGTTCAAACTTTCATGTACATAGAAAATTTAAAAGGGTTTGCAATCTTTTTTATTTGCAGCCTCTGTAGATGCATTTCAAAAAAGAAAAACAACTCTTGAAAAACTCTTGATCTTACAAAGTTACATTGAACTTTATGTTTTCTAACATCTTTCCTACCCTAAATAATACAATTTTTTGTATTACACTGAGAAAGAACCCAGTATCAATTAGTGCTACTCCTCTCCTTTTTCACTTTTACTTCTACTTCTTTTCCTTGCCTCAATCATATACATAGTGGTCAGTGCTTCCCATTTAGATTTGGAAATAAACTCCAATACAACCCCATTTGGGGACTTATTTATCATATTGGGGGCAAATTTGCTTCATTTATAGAGTCTTGCATGGCACAATTATCTCACACAAAAAGGCATTTATAACATATCCTTTTTGCCTCAAATTTCTGAGTAATTGAAGTGAATTTTTTTTTTCCAAAACTTCACGACGAGCCAACTAAATTGTATACAATTCTTTGGTCTTCAAAAAGCACTGAATGTCATCTTAATATTTTTATTCTTTTAGATTTGTCTGGATGTGATCTAACCCAGATTCCAGATGCTGTTTTCTTACTGATGAGAAGTACAGAACTGCAGACATGTGATCTTTCTCAAAATCTCATGAAGAGGATTCCTTCCAAATTGCCTTCAAAATTTTCTTCACTGAAAGGTTTACATTTACTTTTTGTAAAGAAATATAAAATGTAGGCATGTATATATTTTAAAGTCTGAGTGAATGTACTGCCTTAAAAAAAGGACTGTTGAATCAATAGGTGGGACCTTAGTGGTACATTAAATGAACTTAATATGAGGAACAAAGAATCTATCTATTGGAGGACTTATGAAAATGCCCTCTTTATGAGGCTTTAATGAAACCATGATTCATGCTTCCCTCTGTCTTGAATTAGCAATTTTTCATGGACTGAATGCTTTGAGACTGAATAGTAAATCAAGCAAATGATAAAGGCCGCCTTCTTTTTGAATAATACAATAATGCAAATATCCTTTTTTAAAGATCCTATAGGTCAAATATCTGATTATTTTTTAGGTCTTAGCTTTCCAAGGCTTGCAATGACTTTCTCTCTCTATGTCTCTATCTCTACATGTCTTCCTCTATATCTGACTGTCTCTTTCTCTCTCTCTCTCTACCACTCTTTCTCCTTATCTAATTCTTGACCCCTCATCTTTCTTTCTGATCATTTCAGCTAATTTATTAAATTTAAATCAGAGCAAGTCTCTACTATTTCTATTTTATCGATTTACCACTGATTCTCTTTGTCTCAGTTCTCATTTTCAAGAGCATCTGTATACATGTATTTCTTGTGTCAGCATCCTGCAAAAACTGAATAAAGATTAATCCATGTGCATTGGAAGTCATTCCAATTTAGAAAAATTACCCGGCAAAGAATATACTGATCACTTCATATATACTGTGTGTGTAATACTTTTTAAAAATACATTGCTTTGAGTAAGAACCATTTTAAATCTAAATGTAATAAATATTCTATAGTTTTTCTTTTTTTTTTTTCTGCTGTGGATACAAGAGTATTTGTACATGTAGAGCATTCATTAAAAAAAATGAAAAAAAAATATATGAAAAACAACAAACAAGTAGAAAAAGGACTGGATTATGAGATACATTATTTGACCCTATCTTATTTAGTTACTATTACCCTATCTTTGAAATGAGCCTTGAGTTTTGGATTTCTTTAATTTTGCATCAGGCATAAGGTTGAACTCACCACTTAGGCATTTAAAAGCTTCTCTCATCCACTTTAAATAGGGGTTTTAATAGTTAACATTTATTTATTTTTTTTATTTGCAGTAATGCCTATCGCTTTAAAACAATGTTATTAAAAGAAATTACATTTTTAACTCTAGAACTTAACCTGGCCACCAACCATCTTTCAAGTCTTCCTGAGGAGCTGAGACATCTTGAGGATCTAACAAAGCTTGATATTTCTCACAACCATTTCAAAGAACTGCCTCAGGTGGTTTACAGGATTGACAGCCTTAAGGAATTGTCAGCAGAAGAAAATGAAATTTTGGGTATGTGTTTTAATGAAGAGCATAACAATAACCCCTTGCCATCATGTAATTTTTTAAAATTCGAGAGGAGATAAAAGATAAAGCTTTAGCAAAGATATTTACTAAAAACATTTATTTCACACATCAAATACTGGTATTTAGAGATACTGTAAAGCTATAATTCAAAGTTTTCAAATATCTTAAGATGTGATAAAAAAACAGTTTTTATAGGATGATCTCCTACCAGATACTGTGCATCTTGAAAATAAAAGGGTCACAGATGGCAGAAAGAAAGTTGATAAGAATCAACAATTTTTTTTTTGTAAATCTTTAAGATATCTGCTTTTTTTTTTTCAGACATTGACATTCAAAGACTGAGAGCTCTTTCAAACATATCAGAAGTGAATCTCCAAGGCAATCCACTGACAACTGATACACATTCTCAACTTATGGAACTGAAGCATATCACAGTCCTTTTAACTCCTCAAGATCCAGACCTAGATGCTGTTGACTAATCATTAGATCATCAAACACTGACACTATCTGCACTTAAATACCTTTTGCTTAAACCACGTTATTAAAATACCCTTTTTGTTTGTGTGCCCTTTGAACCGGTATAGATCTTTTATTTATTTAAAAAAAAAACAGATCTCCATTTTTATTCAGCTAGACAATTAAAATCATAATTTGTCTGAATGAATGTGTTTTACAATTTACTAGGATTAAAAAAAGGTTTGATTTATTCAAAATAGTATGAAATGTAATATCTTATTCCAAGACACTGAATGACAAGTTGCAAAAAATGGTTGATAGAAATAATGTGTATTAGAACGAATCTAATTATTTAATTCATTTTTTCAACTGCTCCAGAGTTCATACAAATAAATAGAAAGAGATGAGATCATCTTACTCAAGTAGAAGAAATTATTTAATAGACTTAAATAGGAAAAGATTCGGGGGAAAAAAAACCACCTTGAGATAAAAGCAAAGTTGAATTATGCAAGTAATAATGTATATATTTTGCATGTAAAAATTGTTGTGAGAAGTATTTTATTGTAACTTATTTGTTTTAAAAAGATTAATCAAAATTCTATGCACTCACCGTATTGCCTGCTCTGCTTCTCTTTAAAATGCTTTATTGTAATCAGATAAGTTATTTTTTTGCTTTCATGTAAAATTCACTCTAAAATATATGCATATTGCATGTGTGTTTCCATTGCTTTTTTAAATGAACCTATGAAAAGTCATTTTGTGCATTAACGCATAGTTTTATACTGAACTGAAAAGTTGCTTGAATTTTAATAATCAGCAGTCTGAAATTACAGCTTTATTCTTTGATGCTCTAATGCTGTAATAAGAGAGTGAGAATTTAAAAGGAAATAATCTGCAGAAGATTTTTAAAGGATGTTTCTAGGGAAGACTAGAAACGCAGCTTAGATGACTTGCTCTTTATCTCCTACACAGGCTATTGCTTCACAGAATAAGCAAGACACATAGTTAACTTAGACAATCAAGTCGTCCACAAAATAAGAAGATCATGAAAGGTTTGTCTAATTGCCAGGATTAATAGGTGTAGCTATCAGTCTCAAGGAAGCTTTGTCTGTAAGAAAACCTGTTTTTAAGTTCAGACTGTCACTTGTGGACTAGGTGTTGCTGCTATACCAATCTACCTTTTTCGTATTCCATTAGATTTTGCAAACAAAATTCTTGTATTAGATTGATCATCTGTGGCCATTATCGTGCAGTCAAATATTTAATTTAGTTTTACTCTTCTTTTATTCTTTTTTACTTTGGAACCTGTGAAAGAAAAGTAACAAAAAACTTAAAGAAGATAAAAGTTTTTGGAAATAAAATAAAAAGTGCAACAAATATATGTAGCAAGGGGAATACCCATCAATACTTAAAGTATGTATTAAATATGCTCTACAAAACATGGTATGGCTAAACAAGTGCTTAAGAATCCTCTGAAGACTATGCTCAGTAACTACTGGAATAAGTATAGGTCTCTTTGGCTGTAACTTATAATTTTGTCTAGTAGTGATCAATGGTCTAATCAAGATATCCAACTGTGTTACGAAAGCTACAAGTTAGATGTGATTTATAAAACCCTGATTTAAACACAAGACTTTTCTGTTCAACACTTCTAGTCTACATGTATCTAGTTTTTGGTTGCTGCTATCTAAGAACTCTCTGCTTTAGAATTCAGTTTTAAAAAAATTGTTTACTTCTTGCCAAAGAACATGTTATTGTTATTGGGTTAAAAATCTAAGGGTGTGCTAACCCCCCCCCCCCCCCCCACCAACTCTAAAGCTCTCTTTGTTCATCTTATATTTTTAAGTGCCTTTATCAGAGTGAAGAAGAACTGAGCTGTTCTATGTGTTTGAGAAGGTACAAACTCATGTGTCAAATGTGATATTTCCTCTGTCATCACAATTTGTTCATGGAGACAAGGTGCCTGTAGATAGAACAAGGGCAGAGGCGTTGAAATGTAAGGGAAATGTTATCCCACACCTGGAGATCTAGACTATTTGCTTGGTACATTTTGTATGCTTGCAATTCAATATATTTTTTTTTATTGATTAAAAAAATCTTAATATGTCTTTTTTTTTTTTTTTCTTTTCCTTTACCTATTTAGTAACAAAGTTTGTACAATATATGTATCTTAGGTTTATGATTAAGCCACTACCTCTCGTGCAATATTGTTTTGTTCCTTTCTTTGTTTGAAAATCTCATTTTTTACCTTGAATAAAATGATGTACATGTAAATCCTCTAAAACAGCCAAGTTTTATGTCTCTCGGATATTTGCTGATAGTTTCCTCCACTGTTTTTTGTTTTCTGCTTTTGACCTCAGATGTAGAGGTTATTCTTAGTTTTGTGTTTAAGCTCGCCTGCTGGTATGTGACAGAGGTCTTTGTTGATGACTGTTGGCTGTGTTATTGGCCTTTCTCAAAGTTTATCATGAAACAAACAGTAAAAAATAGAATGGAAGGCTGAATGGCATGTTTTGTTAAGTATCAAAGTGGCACAAGCTTAAATTATTAAGATCTGATGGAAAAGTTGACATTGTAAATTAGGAGCGTGGTCCATTATCTCCATAAAAATTATTCTGAACTCTCAGACTCACACAAATTTTATGATGTTGTCTCCCATTCTCAGGTATTTCAGTCACCATGGATTAATTCTGTAACTGTGTAGAAAACCTCAGATTATTTGTATTAAATATTTTTAAAAGCTGAAATACAAGTAAATTTATAAACAATTCTGTGAAAATAGTTTAGTTAATTCGACTTTTAAAGATAGATTTTAATTCCTTTTATGAGGAGAAAATGTATAAAAGTTACTAAGATTTTATCAATTAACAAAACTATTTAATAGGTAGACCAATATTAGATCTGGCAATAGAATTGTTCAAATATAATTTTTGATCAAATGGATTCAATGTAGATCTATGAGTGGTAGAAAATTGATTTCTCTGTGAAGTGTCAGTCACCTGTACATACATATCACCCACCGCCAACAAATTTTCCTAAAAGCTTGAGAAACTTATAAAATGCCGCTTATCAGTATAGTTTACAACTATTTTTGTGCTTGCTTATTTTTTTTTTGCCTGGTCCTTTTTGAACAATGCACACACATAAAGAAATGAAAATCATACAATCAATTCATTGTTATTACTTCAATCGGAAAATGTCCCGCATCACAAAAAAAAATTATGGTTTTGCAATAAGGTTTGCCAATACTCATTTTTAAGTTTAAAACTTTGTTGTTGTTTTTTTCCTATTAAAGTGGCATTCTACATGTACTGCATAAGTCTTAACTGCATTATTTTCCTTCTTTACCATGAAAGGCCTTAACAATCGCTGAGTCTTTTTTTCCATGCTCAACTGAAACCTATAGCAAATGAATGTGTGCTGATTGCATGACAAAAGACAAAAAAAAAATCATTCGGGCTCTAGCAGCATAAAGTACATGTATGCGAAAACACTATCAGCAATTGAATTGTTATGAAAAAAACTGCGCACCTGATAAATCGACATTAAAGGGGCCAATGAAATTTCGTTGAATTAAGAGAAATTCGAATAAGGAGATAATATTGAAATATATAAATTTTAGAATCTATATAATGACTTTTTAGGTCTACTTATAGCTCTACAACAAAGGGACGTAAAGAGAACGTCGTGTAGCCTCACTTTTGATAGTAATAAAACCCATCCCACTTGATCTAGAACCATTGCATACCTCTCCCCTCCCCTTCCCACACGACAAACCAGTCACAGTCCAGTCCCCCGCCTCTATACTCTGCTAAAGTAATCCCAAACGCTGTATGGGCAAGACCGTACAGTGCTAGCATTGGACTCGAGGCCTTTGGCGCCAGCCCCCCCCCCCCCCCCCCCCCCTCTCTCTCTCTCTCTCTCTCTCTCTCTCTCTCTCTCTCTCTCTCTCTCTCTCTCCCTCTCCTTCTCTCTCTCTCTCTCCTTCTCTCTCTCTCTCTCTCTCTCTCTCTCTCTCTCTCTCTCACAAGGGTGCTTGTCTCTCTACGGCCTTACCTGCGCATCCAACACCCCTCCCTTTTCTTCTCACACAAACCCCTGTTTTGGGTTGCACTGGTCTACAAACTACTAATCGTAAGATCTAACCCATGAGGCTAGGCTAAAATTAAATGACATAATGGATTATTTTGATACCAAAACATAGTGGAATTTCGTCGAATTAGCAGAAATTAGCGGACCAAAATGTCAATTTGCGGGAAAATGTATTAAAAAGGTTAAAAGGAATTTATTTGGGACTTTTTTTGTTATGTCGAATAATGAGATGTCGAATGAAGTGGAAGGCACTTGTATACACACGCAAAGAAATAAGCAATATAATTTCAGAAAATGTCACTTGTGCAAGTCTCAGAAACTTACATTTTTCTCACACGTCTTCTTAATAAAGTTTCATGATTATAGAGATGTGAAGCATGTGTATGCATAAATGTTCCATTAATTTTGTGAATTGATTTTATTCAGCAAAGCTCATCATTCAACAAATATTTATAACAATGGACATATTGTACGGAGCTTAATCTTTTTGGCAGGATGAAAACTCTAGATAAATTATTTATTTGATATTTTTACATGTAATTGTAACCACATATTTGTACACATTTAATATACAACACACGTTATGATTAAGAAAATACAGCCTTCGATTTGTAAGTTTGATATTTTTTTTGGGGAAGAAAAATTTACACATATTCACATTACATGTACTTAACAATTGCATGTAATGTGAACCACCCATTCTAGAATGCATCACATGCGTATATCTTATGAGTAAGATACATTTGTATTGAAGCAATCATAGCTCAAATCCAATGTAAACTTAATCAAAGACAAGCTCTGATACAGTTAATGAAATTATTGCCAGATATTGTGGCAAAGCCCAAGAAAGAACAAATTGTGATTATACATGCTTGCACATATTTGTAACTCTTTAGGCCAAAAAAGGGGCCTCTTTAAACTGGTTACAAAGTACACTTCATAGTGTAAGTAAGGGAGATAACTGGACACGATAAAAATCAATTATATTTTTCATCACGATTTTATAACTAAAAACAAACAAACAAACCACTTAAAATGGTACCAGTACCTTTTGTGTAAGTCATAAAGTATCCTAGTAAAAGAGGAATTCAAACCCTTAAAATACTCCCACAAAAGGCAACAAGGAATAATAACAATGATAATGATGATGATGATGATGATGATGATGATGATGATGATGATGATGATGATGATGATGATGATGATGTTGAGATGAATAATAATAATAATAATAATAATAATAATAATAATAATAATAATAATAATAATAATAAAACATACATACATACATACATACATACATACATACACCAATATAAAACTGGATCGTTGATAATTACACACACACACATATATACCCTAATATGGAATGAACAAATAGAGCAAAATTAAAGTTTTCAACATTAAATTTTCATTCACATATTGTCTTTAAAATTCATCATTGTTAAGTTTGCAAAACCGATTTAAAATAACATCCAACAAAAACAGTTTGTCCTGAAGTGTTGCAACAGTTTGTATACATCCCTTTTTAACTTTTTTGAAAGAGCAATACTTGGAGGTTTGGGCGACACTTTGCTTTCTGAAATATCGACGGACAATTTGCCTTGGTTCAAAGCACACAGATCACTCTGTGGATAGACTATACGAAAGAGATAACTGAACTGTCTTGGAATCTGAATTAAATTATGGACTGAAATAAAGTAACTATATTAAGACCATATTTGCAAAATAGAGGATTGTGGGGAGAGGTAGTACAAGTGGCGCTTTGTAACACACATCCACTACCCCTTATCCTGAAATATGCAAACCTTTGATTGGTTTATTCCCCATACCACCCGGAAATGATTTTGAGGCCCTAGTATGCTTGACGGAGGTTTAAAAAGAATCAAAATAATTTGAGGATATGGTGGTTTTGACCTACGTTTTATTTTTATGAGAGCATAAAAGTCGTTAGTCGGTTACTAAATCTTTGACTGTTAACAGCAAGGTTACAACTGTCTAGCATGAACTCAACAAATAGGTAATGAGATAAACTTATTTCACTAAGAACAAGATACCCGGATTTCTATGAAGCTAGATTTTCCTCTCATCTAATCTTTGCCTTCGTCAATGGCATCTGCTTCAAATATAACTCCTACGCCTACAGTGTTTCCTCGTAAACCTAAATCTCCACGGGACTAATCCCCCCCCCCCCTCCCTCCTTCGAAAATTTCCCCTTATTAGCAAACGAAAAGGAGCATATATCTTTATTTAGTTAATTTTCACCTGATACATACATACATACATACATACATACATACGAGAATTTAGCTTTGAGTGAAATATTTCAAATGTAGCTAAAAACCATTTACCGCATACAAAGTAATTTTTATTAATTTGTCTTTTTTTAATTATAATCAAAGTACACATTTCAAAACAAATCTTTTAAGTCATATACAGGTTGACAAAATTTCTAGCTACACATGCAAAGAAATTATCTTTTTCATGCGCACTTCTTTTTAAGTGGTTTGCGTGTTGTCACAAGATCTTGTTTTCCTTACCTGAAAGCTACAGCACATTAAATGTTATTAGATTCTTTGTCTAATTCCTTGATTATAAGTATCAGGTTGGAAAGGGATGAATTACAATAATATAATGAGCTTCCAGCACAGAAGATAATGTGTAACTTTTTAAATATTTTATTCTTTTATTACTTCCGAATTAGTAGAGATCTTAGAATTTCTAATTTAATTGAAAGTATGTATATATATATATATATATATATATATATATATATATATATATATATATATATATATATATATATATATATATATATATATATATATAAAAGCTAAAAGGGCCTACATGTATCATTTTCAGTTTTGTTTTAGATTTAATACCAATGAGTCATCAGATTCAGCTTAAGAATGTCTTGATGCCGTTCTATCACAAAGAGACAAATTGATTATTCATGAAATTAATCAAAGTCGAAAACATGTAATATTATCATGTCTTTCAAGGCACCAAAACACAGCGAACGTTTTCTCCACCTAAGTATTTCCTTTAAACATATATTATGCATCATATTATTAGCCTCGATTTATTTAGTGTGAAAGAAAACAACAATAGACAGTACACTTGCGTCAGTCGTAACAACACTTCTGACTGCAAATAGTTTTTTCCTATTTTGTACCCTTTGCAGGATTAATCCTGACTATATAACTGGTAAAAAGGAAGTTTTTTTTTTTTCCTTTTTGTGAAAAGATAATATTGTATAAGAAATGCATTCTACTTGTAGACTTCTACTGAGTTCTAGCCACAAGTTCGAATTTTTTCGGTTTGGAAAAAAAAAGAAGGAAAAGAAAACAAAAATAACAGCAAATTAAAGAAAAAAACCACAAGAAACAGTTTGTCCTATTTCATCTGTTTTCCATCATAAAAATTCTGTAAATGTATAATTTCCAACACTACGGTGCTTGATTTATAAAATAATTTGATCATAAAAATGCACGTACCATGCTTTCGGCCTCTCATGTATAAAGCGCTCATATATAAACGGATGGTGAGATTACAGTCAATATAATTGAAGTAAATGCAAAGTATCCAATCACGTTCCACGTTTGGATACCATATCCTATTTTCAAACGTACATGTTTTGCATATCAACTAAGCACTATCCTTAGAAAGGAAATTTGAAGAAAGCTCACTGAATTTAGATTATCATAAAATCCATCATAAAGACTCCTTCAGAGAAATGTTCTTAATGGCATTACTTTTCATATAGTTCATCGAGGTGCTTAAATCAAAAGACAGGCAAAAGGAGATGTTAGATTTACATATTTATTGCTCTAATGAATGACTAAACATGAGTGCCATTAATGGGAGCTAAGGGCACATAATCCATTAATAAAGTGCTTGCTTCAGTTGGAACCGAGCCACTTCCACTGCTTGCCGAGACAGGGTTATCTCCCATACTAACGCAATGTTTTCTGGAAGCTCTCTTTATAGGACAGTTTTGGCGCTTGGTGGTCTCCAGGGTTTGACTTTGAGAGAGGTCACCGTGTAAAGGTTTGTGGGAGGAACGAGTCTGTTTTTGGCGAGGCATGAGACATTTGTAATGACTTTTATGAGAATGTTGTTTATTTCTTTGCGGATACTGGTCCAATTTTAGCTGCTTTGGGGTCCCGTTGATACCTTCAGGGTAAGATCCAGATTTGGCTTCACCCTCATTGTCAAGTATAGTGATGGACTTGTTGACGTTATGGTGGCTGGCGGAAATTGAATTATGGTGTGGATGCAAGAACTGAGGTTGGTTGGGTGTAGAGAGCTGTTTAGGCGAAGGGGACGAAGAGAAGGAGAAATGATGATGACGAGGATTAGAGTCCCGTGGAGATTTAGATTTACGAGGAGACACTGTAGGCGTAAGAGTTATATTTGAAGCAGATGCCATTGACGAAGGCAAAGACACTTGTTGTTCTATAGACGCCGAGACGGAACTTTGTCGCGTGGAGGCGATGGCTTGAGTTGAAGAGCTGTCATGACTATGTGGAGAGGTGAGGTCCCGGCGACTGCCGCGCGGGGAGATGGACGCACCGATGCCGCTCTCAGTTGTGTCCAGAGTGGCAAAGGTTAACTGCTGCTGTTGTAAATCCTGTTGGAGGTCTGAGCGCTGAGATCTGTCCTCACCCTGTAGCCAGTACGTCAATTGCTCCCCTTTACCCTAGAGTAATTGAAAACATTTGTAAATAGATGTAGTTTGCAGAGAAAAGGTTGAAACTAATTGCGGTCATGTAAGAAAAAAGAAACATGAATCATGGAATGGATAAAACCAGAGCGGACTTAAAAAGTATTAACGTAAAAGTGTATACATTTTCTTGTCTTTATGAAGACAAAACCAAAAGCTATAAACTGCTTTGCGATATTGATAACCAACTTTTGTTGATCCACTTTCATAAGATATAATTCTTAATAGAAGAAATTCTGCTGTTCAATTGAAAAATACATGTAATAAAATAAACTCTTGAAAATATCTGGAATAAAAAAAAATAAAAATAAATTTTTATAATGATGTACAGATATTTACAAAAAGCTAGGCAATTGGAACGAAACGTTCTCAAAGTTACTACAATCTGAGAAAGATAAACGTTTGATCAGTTTGGCTTGACGCAATTCCTACCTTCATGCTTACATATCCGCGTTCCTCAAGGTGAAAACCGCCAATCAGATCTAGAATATGCTTACAGGAAGAGCTGCAGTGAATTTTGAGAGCTGGAGATAAAACCAAACCCAGTTAGATAATATTTAAGTTTGCATATATCGAGGGTGATGTGGGGCTGTTTTTTTTAAAAAAAATACAAAATGAGAAGCACTTAAAGACAGATTCTGCATTATAACACAAGCACAACTGTAAGCAAAAAGTAAAACAAAATGCAAGTACAAAGGAAAGTTATTTCGATTTAGTTTGGGAAGATTTGAAAATAATCTCATTTATTTTATTGCTAAAATTAGAACTCATTTGGATCATAGAGTGCTGGTAAAAAAAATTTCCTTCAGTTTTACGTAAACGTTTTGACGATAAACAGAATGCGTATCAACCTCTGATATATCGCCACATTTGAAGGACTTAGCTTATTGACTGCATTTTGTCGAAATGAGTTACCAACATATGAGGACAGAGCAAGACAAATTTTATAAGTATGCCACTGAACAAGAAAAGAAAAAAAGAGACGCTAAGTATGCATAACATTGACTGCCTACATATAGGCTACTTTCCTGACTACTGTGTTTTGAAGTGAGGACAATTCTAATCCATATAAAATTCTAAAGCTATGAGTAGTGTACTTAAGTTTAATAAACGAAAGAAAGTAAAATTTGAGAACATTAGTCCATCCCTATGTCTATGTTGCCCTATACCGGCTAGCAGAGAAGTATTATTGTCCAACCCACTGCACGCATCAACATTTTTCTTGTTTTCTATGAGACTCATTTCGATAGAAATATATATATATATATATCAGTTGAATATTTTAACCTCAGATTTATATATATATATATATATATATATATATATATATATATATATGAAGTAAAGGGCATCCCTCTGAATTGCGTTATTTCGTACCATTATGTGTCAAGTTTGCTCGGCAAAGACGTGAGATCTAGTCCGTTATGATATTATATTCCGGATATTGACTCCAACTGAGTTCCACTACCTAAAAAATCTGAGATTTAAGTTTAATAAACGAAAGAAAGTAAAATTTGAGAACATTAGTCCATCCCTATGTCTATGTTGCCCTATACCGGCTAGCAGAGAAGTATTATTGTCCAACCCACTGCACGCATCAACATTTTTCTTGTTTTCTATGAGACTCATTTCGATAGAAATATATATATATATATATCAGTTGAATATTTTAACCTCAGATTTATATATATATATATATATATATATATATATATATATATATATATATATATATATATATGAAGTAAAGGGCATCCCTCTGAATTGCGTTATTTCGTACCATTAAGTGTCAAGTTTGCTCGGCAAAGACGTGAGATCTAGTCCGTTATGATATTATATTCCGGATATTGACTCCAACTGAGTTCCACTACCTAAAAAATCTGAGATTAAATTATTCAACTGATTAAAGTAGTTCCTCTTACCTTCCCCATTACTCTCCATTCTCGAGGCTGTGTTCACGGTGTCTCCAAACAGCGTGTATCTGGGCATGGTCAAACCGACCACTCCGGCCACACAAGGGCCTGATGAATGAGTGAAAAATTTGGGGGTTAAACTTTATTATGCAATGAAATAAAAAATGTGATAAAATTTCCTTTATTTGGTTAGTTATCTTAATTCATAAAACAGCAAAAGAGTAAGTAAGCGGTCTACACTACAAGGAGGTTATAAACTGAAGCCCTCAATGACTTTCCTATATTCCATCATTTCTTTGGACACTGAGATCTAATCTCTCATGCCTAAATCTAACATTAAAGCTTTGTAAGTCATTACTTTCAACGAATGAACGGCATATCAATAGGAATGATACTTATCTTTTATGATTGTGAGTTAGCAGAGTATTATACATTTTCTAGAAAATAAAGAATAAAGCTCGAGCTCATTTATAGAACAAACTAAAGCGCAACCTTGAAAAAAAAACAAAAAACAAAAACAAAGCAAAACAAAACAAAAACAAAAACAAAAAAAATTGGAAGAAACGAAAATTGAAGCAACGCATCCATTAAAACTAAAAATTAATACACCGCTCATTTCCTTAAAAAATTAACATACATAGACATAAAGGAACATCTTGCTATATAAGAAGGAAGAAAAGGGATAAATATGTCGTCTTAAACGTAATGTAGAATTAATAAAGTAATTGAATTCTGGCCTTGCACTGTCAAATCAATCTTGATCGAAAAGCATGATATTGAAAAAAACAACAACAACCATATTAGCTGCATATTTGCCAGTTTTGCGGTGGTTACAGCGAGGTTTATTTAATCAAAAGTGGAAAAAGAATCATGATAATTTTGTGTTAAAAAAAAATAAGTAAAAACTCAAAAAAACCAAACCCCCATTCTACGGGATATTATTCATTTTTGCTTGAAATCAACTTAGATCAATGCAAGAATTAAGTGTGATATTTTCAGAATCTTATTCACAATACTTAAGACGTGTTACCCATTCAAGATTTTAATTTGTTTAAAAATGACTGTAATACAGAGAGGGAAGAAGAAAAAAAAGCAAACGACACACATACGCATACAATACTTGATTATTAGTTTAACATTCTGTAATAGTGCTCGACAAAGAGGAGCGTTAATAATAATAATAATAATAATAATAATAATAATAATAATAATAATAATAATAATAATAATAATAATAATAATAATAATAATAATAATAATAATAATAATAATAATAATAATAATAATAATAATAATAATAATAATAATAATAATAATAATAATAATAATAATAATAACAATAATAAATGGATTGCCTAGAAATTTTTGTCCATTACTAAAAAGTTTCAAGCCTATGGATCTCTCGTCAAATGGCTGCGGTAATCATCTCAGCAGTTACTCATTTCAAGACAAGTTTAAACAGGTTGAAAAAAATATACATACCTGGGAATGAGCATTTTAACTCTTCCTAATACATATTTATATAGTAATATAAGTAAAGAATGCAACATGAGAGTCAAAGAACAAATAATTATGAAGTTAGACTTGTTTTCCTTTTGCTCAAATCAGTTGCTCAATGCAAAAGGAAAGAAATGCGTCAAAGAAGAACAAACACTACCATTAATCATAACCTAGTATCTGTTCTTTCAATCACTTGCTGGGCAATTACAATGTGAATGTACTAACTGGTTATATAGCGTATTTATGAATTAGGTAATAAAAAAAAAACCGTCCCTTTACAATTGTGCGAAAGGAAAGAAGAAGGAGGAGGAAAAGGAGGAGGAGTAGGAGAAGAAGAAGAAGATGGAAGAGAGAGAGAGAGAGAGAGAGAGAGAGAGAGAGAGAGAGAGAGAGAGAGAGAGAGAGAGAGAGAGAGAGAGAGATGGAGGGAGAATCTAATGTATAAATAAATCAACAATCAATACATGATTACATCAAGTGAACTTTTCTGAGATAAACAATGGCAGTCAATTTTTTAACTTGAAAGTAGATTGTAACAAACACATTGATATTGTGTGTGCTCCATTACATCCGCTTAAACTTGAAAAAAACTTGTTTATATCGCACGACCTTAACAAGGTGATTTTATACCTTTTATTCAATACTTAAAGCCCCTATCGGTCATGGTTGAATGATCGTAAAGCCCCATAACGAAAGTGTCGGGATCGAACTCGGGCAGAATGCCCATACGGGTGAACGGTCTAACACCACAGTGAGTGCTAATCTCTCTGGCATAAAGTTTTAGTTTATAATCAATCTTATTCCGAAACAGAAAAAAAGAAAAAAGAAAACAAAAGATGGAACATTAAAACAAAGCCATACGAGGATAGAAATTGTCTAAAGGTCACATTTTAGCACGGTATCTTGAAGCTCACCTGAATGTATACCAATGCGCAATTTGAGAGTATCACCAGGCTTGTGTCTGATAGAAAAAGACTTGATGGCAAAAAGCAAAGCCAATGACATTGAAGCTATTTCTGCCGCGTGGGAGTTTCCGTTTCTGATAGGAAGACCGCTAACCACCATGTAGGCGTCTCCGATTGTCTCCACTTTGTACACGTCAAAGTTCTTGATGGTCGAGTCGAAGCAAGTGTAAAGGTCATTGAGCATATCCACTATCTAAGATACAAAGAAGAGGGTAACGATAAGATAAATTAAATTTCTTTGGACCGTAGGAATTACTCTTTAAACAATAAAATAAAGGAGTAGTTATTATAGTTCTAGTACATGCACAATTCATGCTTTAGTTTGTAATCGAACCTAACGATTTGTAAGAAATCCAAAGGAATAAAAATTACTCAAACGCCAACATCTTGGCATATTTGCCCCTCCCCTCCGCCCCATATCAATAATTTTGAGGAGATGTAACTGCACATTACAAATAATTATGAAAATGGTATACAACTGTTGATTCCATCCACTAGTGTCATGGACGAAAAACATAAATTTAAGCGAGGAACAAAATGACACAATAAATACACGCGGGTTTTAATAAAGAGGATTTTCGAAATAAGTAGGTTTAAGGGAAATTCAACGTAAAACACCACTTTATCTTAAAAAAAACCAACCAAAAAAACCCACGTGCAGACATTTCTTAGCTTGTTAGATAAATCATTCACTGTATATCTCTGGGCAAGCAATTAATTCACCTAGCATGGGTAAAAATTAACTTAAACGAAAAAACAATGGTATTATTGAAGCGGTTGAAATCATTGGCATGAAGGGTGACATGGGAGAAATTAAAACCCGAATATCACCTTTGTTCTGGACAGATATATACTGATCCAAACTAAAGAGTTCTGTGTCTCTCAACTAGTTAAGTACATAAATTCCTTGCAAAAAGCCAGGTATGAGAGATCGAGACCTACCTGCATAGGTGTGCTCTCAGCAGATAGTGCTGTAAAGCCACAAATGTCACTAAAGTAAATTGTGACGGAGTCAAACGCCTCAGGTATGACTGCTTCACCTTTCTTTAAATGATCTGCCACAGACCTGGAGTAAACATGAGGTTGCATGTAATACACAAACATAAAACCTCGAATAAGGCACTGAGAAAAGACTTAGGGTACAAAGCAGTACCACTTTTTACAAAAACATGTAATGATGTATAATTATACATATACACACACAGAATATATATATATATATATATATATATATATATATATATATATATATCACACACACACACAGAATATGTTTTACTGTAGCAAAGGCATAGAATAATTGAATCGTGTTTAGTTATCTGTCATTTTGCTTCTGTATTGAACAGATGACAGAGCTGAAAATTTCGAAAATATAAGAATCTCATTAAACATGAACTAATTCTCAAAAAACTTTTTCGATCTCACGTGAATTTTGATGCTTGATCTCTAAGCTGTTGCAAAATCGACTTGGTGGCAATCGTGAACAACAAGTATTTGTAAAAACTCATTTCTAATTTCAATCTCATGATGTTTTATAGGAAATGATATGCTTAAAGCGATGCTATGAAAGTCACATCCTAGGCCAACCCTAACTTTCAAAAAAAAAAAAAAAACCCAACCATACAATCATTATGAAGCAAGCACCCACGGTATCACAAAGTCTGAAACCCTCTGGGCCTTTAGTTTTTTAAAACTACAACCGCTTTTGCAGCAACTTAAGAGCCTCTGAAATATTTTAAAATTATCCCGAGACCATTAATTCCAAAATAATGCCTGAATGATTTTTTGTGCATATTTTGGTTTGAT
>JAWDGP010002623.1:507500-580000 GCA_033675545.1 Elysia crispata | reverse complement strand
ACATCGTTGGATATACTTGACGAATATAATTCATAATAAAATGTTCATTGCTACATCTGCAGGTTATTAGACATATCAGTTATGGACTTCCTATGACGAAAACAAACTTAAGAATTAAAAGGCGGTGCTAGAATTATATATTTTTTTTGTGATTCTTAAACATCAGCTTCTAAGCTGTTTGTGTGATAAAGTGAGAAATACTGAGAGATTGTCTGCCCTATCGTTTACAGAGATTTTTTCCTTCAAAACAATTTGACCAAACAATAACTCAAACCAGAAAATGAAACGTACAGAGAAGCTGACCTCTACATCTAATGAATTTCTGGCTCGCAAAAAGAACGTTAGTGAGGAGGTGAAGCTGAGAGAAGCTCTGGCATCATTGGAGTGCAAGAAATCTCTGACTAAAGACGCTCTCCGCCAGGACGTGGGCAGAGTTAAGACCGAGCTTCGCCAGATTCGGCGCTCCACAGGCCATAGCATCGAGGCACTACCGCCGACGCCTTTCAGACTAATGGCAAGGAGATACAGCGTAATGCCAGAGACTACCATCTCCCAAGACTACCTGTCTTCATGCGTGTCTCCAGAGTTTCGTTATATGCTGGATGAACTTTACGACGTCATGGAAGAGGATATTGACAACTTTGATGGAGCCCCAAATCTGCCAATGATTAATAACACTGAGAAGGATAGACGTAAGAACTCAATCTTAAGCGGAGATACAGTGCGGGTTGTAACTTTCTTTGAACCACAAGATGAAAATCATAAAGCAATGAAAATTTCCGAAAGAAATTATCAGGAAATTAAAGAATCACATAGTCGAAGTCATGAAGTTTCTCCAGAAAACACGTTGCATTTACCTATCTTAACACAGCATGGGAATGCATCTATAGTGACTAAACAACACAACAAAGATTTTTTAAGAGTCCCTGACCAGGATCTAAATTCCTCAACCTCTTCCGACCTGGCGCTTCCACAACTAGTGAAACATGAGAGGGAAATGTCAGACTCTTACTTGTCGCCACAAGTAACCTTCAGACAAAGTGCGGAACAATCACCAGCCTCTTTCCACTTCGAGTTTAACCCTGACGATACCAGAGCTAGTGACTTTGGTTCTCCGGTGAGCAAAAAGCTCATGTCAATTCTCAGTGAAGGAGAATGGAAACGGCAGGAGTATGTTCGGAAAAACAGCATTGTCGGGTTCGATTCCTTGGCAGCCCAGCTTGTGGCACGGAGAACTATGGACGATTTCTTTAAAAAGGATCCCAGTGACAAAAGCAAGAAAGAGAACCACGTCTCCACAAAGGGAAAGCAAGAAGGTTGGAGAGCTTACAGAGATGCACGAACACGATGCAGGACTTGCATGGAACGATTTCGACAAAATGCTGCATTCCAGAGACAAAAGTTAGAGCAAGAAATACTGATGGCAAGGCAAATTGAACTGCCACTGGACAGAAAAAAATCTATTGGAAACGCATCCATGCAAAGAGGTCCACTGTCCCCCAACTCAGATCTAGAGCAGTATTTTTCAGACGAAGTCCTAGATTTTGACGACGAGAAAAGCGTGGCAAACCCAAACGTCAATAGAAAGAAGAGTAAACGCAAAGGTTATAGCAGGAAAAGATTGAATGAGCTGGCAGAGCCTAGAAAGGGAACAAAGAGAAAAACGCTTTTTTCGAAAAGACTGATAACAAAGGTAATGTAATTGCAAGTCACCTACAGATTTTTATTTTGTTTCACTTCATCATTCCCTGCCATATATTCATGTATATAATATATTATGAAGGAACAATAAATATTTTATAATCTAGATTTCATTTTGATTTAATTAAGCGAAGCCGAAAATCTATCACCAACCACTGTCTGATAGGTTTTGACTTCTTAAAGATAAAATACTGCCTTGGCAGATCGTTTCATCAAAATCAATCTGAAATGTAAACTTTTAACTTGTTGGTGATCTTTACAATTAAGATATTTTTATAAAAATCTTTGGGTGGCAACATTGTGTTTCGATGTATAATTGATATCTTAATTGTTTTGACCTTGTAACCTGTTCCAACAAAACTACAATCCTATGCTCAATTAATTCTTCGTCGTAAAATCTTGCATCTGAATGCAGTACATGTAAACAAGACATATATTTGAAAATACTATTGCAAGCATTAACTTTGTCATTACTTCCTATTTTTGTTTCTCTATGACACGTTTTTTTTCCACCGCTAAAATACATTAACAATGTAAAATAGATTAAAGATTCCATTCATTTTCATCGTCAAATTATTTTTTTTTTAATCATTGAAGCTTTTCATCCATAAAAAAGTTTCTCCTATGGCAGAAAACTGTATCTTTCATTTTTTTTAAAAATGTAACACAGTTTCATAGGTTTTCTGGGGCTTCTGTGTCGCCATCGCTCATATATGACACAGATGAAAAAGAATTAATTGAAATTTACAAAAGCGTAATTTGCGGTAAGGTCTTGTCAAAGAAGGAATAACTTAAGGTGTAAACAATCATCCAACTTGAACTGATATGGACAAAGATAAAAAAATACAAAATTACACAATTATTGACGTTTGGCCATAAAAATTGGCTTTATCAGTACGGTAACATTTCAAACATTGGGAAGGCGATTTCCTTTGGATGGAAGTTGCGAGTTCCGTTTTACAATCAAATATTCATGCACCCATTTTATAGTTTTCTTTTTCACCTCAAATAATATTTCAGATCAATTTTCGTGGGCCTTTCTTTCTCACACATCCTCTCTCTCTCTCTCTCTCTCTCTCTCTCTCTCTCTCTCTCTCTCTCTCTCTCTCTCTCTCTCTCTCTCTCACTTTATAGAAATAACGATCTGTGGTTGCACATTTATTTATAAAATCTAGTAAAAGCTATGAATGTACTTTACGTGTGAAGTAAAGATATAGGAAACGATATCTGTTCATTGATATGGAAGAAATAAGTCTTTTGAAGAAATAATCGAAGCAAGCAAACATTAGTCACTTTTCATAGAATATCATCGTCACTGACTACAAGGCCTATCCATTTCAGTCATCGAGACACATCTATGTCAACATTTACGTCATGGAATGATTCTCTATATTTCTTAGGAACTGGACACTTTGACCAAGACACATGATCAGCCTCAATTGACAGACAGAGAGAGGGAAAGGTTGCGGATGCTAGATAGCAAGATACGGACATTCCTAGCCACCATGCAGCAAGTCTTGAGGCCAGCATCTATGGTACACATCCCTCAGAGAGAAGACATTTTGAAGGTCGATATTTCCCATCATTGACATAGAGGAGATAGAAGTATGGAGAAGGAGGAAATCAATGTGGCAAACAGAAAGTATAAAATGAAAAAAAGGAGCAAAACTACAATGTAAAAGAGGAAGAAGAGGAGGGAAGTAAACTTATGCAAAAGCAAAGGAGTGAGTTAATAAAATTATCAGAGATAGAGGTTAGAAAAAGACGAAGAGTAAGATAAAAAAAAATCAGAGAAGGATAAAGAACATCATTATACTCATTACGTTAAAATGAGAATAACAGTAATAAAAGACATTGTAAAAAAAGCAGTAGATAAAGAGAAAACAAAAAAGAGTCGAGATGGAAAGAGAAAGAAACAGACAAAGAAAGGATAACAGATAGAGAGAGGAAAATAACTATGGAGAAAGAAACAGGAAAAGAGAGGAAGATAGATATATAAATATAGAGAGGGGGAGAGAGAGTGGGAGGGAAAGAAAGAGAAAGAAAAGAGAGAGACAGAGAGAGAAAGAGAGAGAGAGAGAGAGAGAGAGAGAGAGAGAGAGAGAGAGAGAGAGAGAGAGAGAGAGAGAGAGAGAGAGAGAGAGAGAGAGAGAGAGAGAGAGAGAGAGAGAGAACGCAAAATAAAAACAAACTTGTAGATTTCCAACAATGCTTTTGAACTTTCTTGAAGGTATTTAGCTCTGCAAAAAGTTGGGTCAACGAACTCAATCTCACGCTATTTTTCTTGACCATACTGAATTCATTTTTATTATAATCGTTACGTTAATGATTGAATAGAGTTTGTCATGTTGCGATTTAATATGAATACCGTGCGTTTTTTTCTACACATTTCATGATTCCATTCTTTCATCAATTTAAGAACTGCAATTTAAATGAAATTTTGACTTGCTATTATTTGAAGGAAAGTAAATATTTTCAATGTGTTGGGTTATTGCAATTTACATTTTTGAGACAATTTTACTTTTCAACATAACAGAAAGTTTTGCAGTTTATGGTTAATATAGCGTAAAAGTGAGTTATCCACATTTTAAAGCAATGTTTTAAAATCAATTTTTTTCAGCTATCACAATACTACTCTTATCTAAAGAAAATTAATACTTATATATATGCCTTTATTTGCATTGAAACAGGCAAGAAACATCTGTCTTTTCTCGCACAACTTCAACTGATCACTTGCGTTACAGTGAGTTGCTGTAACGGACCATCTTATCAATTGAAACGTTGTAGTAGATGCTTTCATATCTCAATCTAAACCTTCCAGTATATTTCCTATTGATTCATCTTCATATAATGACCATTGATTTTTTAACAACTGTTTTTTATACTGGTCATTCTGACTGTTTGTGACACTAGCGTATATGTTTCCTTAAGAAGGAAAAAATAAAGTCTTGCTGCTTTTCAGTTCCTTTGTTTAACTAGAAAATTGAATTGGACGGCAGTCTACCCAGAAGCGCAGATCCTTATCAGAAATATGCGTTTGAACATATCGTATTTAAACAGTTTTATCTATCATTATTACAACTCTTAGGACATTAATGGGCATCGCATAGAATGTCAGCCTTTAGATCAGCGGCAGCCATGATTCATCACGCTGGTAAATAAGTCTGAGGCCTCATCTCTCGAGCTACATTCTGATATTTCCTTGCTGTGTTCTAGATCTAGTAAAATCAAAGAAAATCAACTGCACATTTGCTTTGCGTAATTCTTACCTTCAGGATCCATGTCCATACTACCGTAAGGTCCCATTCGACCGAAAATCTCATGCAAGATGATTGCAAAAGCATAAACATCACCCAGTTGGCTGGCTTTTAATTTCCCGTTACTCCTTAGAATTTCAGGAGCTTTCCACAATAAATCTGTAGGAATAGAAGTAATTTAAATGCTTTTTTAATAACATTATTACTTACTGTTTCATTCATAATATATTCAGCCAAGAAAAATGAATTAATAAAGGACAGAGAGTAATTTACTTTTAAAGAATTCATATGCAATTTTTATAATAATAAATAAATAATTGGTAAAAGCTATTAATAAACATAAACAGACACAAAAGTAAATATATGAAAATAAAAACCACATACAGGCTCAAAACAACCACCCTTCTCCCCCCCAACCCCCCCCCCCCCCCCCCCCCCCCCCCAAAAAAAAAAAAAAAAAAAAAAAAAAAAAAGAAAGGAAAAACCTAGAAAAACAATGAGGACAATGGCTGGACTTAGGGGAAATACTGGACAGACATGGTAAGAAATTGAGCATAGACGATTGACAGCTTTAGTTACTTCTGTAGAAGGCATGATGATCCTCCTTCCTGTAGCTGGAGTTTCTTGTGTCTAGTAAGCCATGGTCAGTAACCTGTAACGTCCAGCGGCTGTTAACTACACAGTTGGAACTCTTCAGGTTTCCGTGGAAAGCCAGGTCGCTGTTGTGGATGTAAAGCATGCCCTGGCGAAAGAGGAGATTAATCTCTCTTTTTAATTTCTCTTTGGGGTCATATAAAAAATATTAAACTCCTTTATTTCTCTCAATAAGTGAGGTTTAAAAAGCTGAAACACTTGTTTTTAATTCATTTAATATTTATTGCAAAGCCAATTTGAATTAAGATTTATCGAGATTCAAGAGGACTATCTTTTTATTTCATCTTGTTTAAGAAAAGATATTCGCTATCTAAAGAAACCTATAACTCTACATAAATGAAGCCTTTCAAAAGTCGAAACGTAAAAAGAAAATCAATAGGCATGGCCACTGAAGACAGTATTTGGAACGAAATATTCACTTTGGCCTGCACAGAATGCTCTGTGATTCAATAAAGCTGCTATCAAATGCACATTGCAAATAAATGAGTGCTTATCACTTGGTAGCAAAGAAAGATCAGATATGAAACGAAATTGACTTTTACAAATTTAATCTCTCTACTAAATTTGTTGAATTTACCTGAAGAAGGTCTTTGATAATAGAAGCTATGAACATGTGATCGAGCTTGATATCATCATTCTCAAGAACATCCTGAAAAATGAAACAAAATTGAAGCCTAATTTGCTTGATATTTATACTCCATTCGCCACTTACACATAAAAATTAGAAAAAAATAACTTCTGATAAACTATATTTATGTATTTTTTAAGCTCATCGAAAACAATGAAAAAGTTTATTTCCCAAAATATGCATATAATCGCAGAGATTTTTCAGTGAAGTTATAATGATCAGAAAAGTTTGCTTCAAAATGGTGGAATCTTGGTTTCATAAAATTCCTTTTATAATTTTTCAAGGGACTTGAATTTAAAAAAATTAATGGCTTTATTTTCAATTTCAATTTAATAATTTACTAGGTAAATTAAGCAGCGTTTACAAAGCACAACTGAATTACTCGTTGTGAAAACAAGTTCGGATAGTGCCTTTACATATTCAGACTAAACCATAATGTTTTGACTGCCTATGAAACGACCAAAACGATAGACGGGTTCAGAGCGATTACACGTGTTGATCCTCTTTTCTATGAAGGTTTGCGATTACATTATTTCTTTAGTTCATAGCACTAGAAACCCCTACAGAAATGATATTTGGCTCAGTCAAGTTTCTGAGACAAATCTTTAGGTGACTCTCCTTGTAATGTGTGTTCTTATTAAATCGAATGAATACTCCCATTAACTTCAGCGCTATTTTTGTTACATTCACTGGATATCAGTAGATCTTCTTATACTTGTGCACATTCTTTGGTGAATATATTCAACGCCACAAAGGATTCTATTCTGGTATCCTATCAGTAACTCTCGAATCCTGTGAAAAGAATCTCTATGCTAGTAATTATTTTTGAAACTTTTAATCATTGTCAAAGGTTAATGTTTTTAAACAGATTAAATCCACTTCTCAAATTTGATAGATAATGACTTTTCCCTTCATAATAAAGGTCAGAAAAATTGATTATGTTTTAATTTATTTTGATAATATAAAAAAATTTGAGAAAAGAAATCATGCAAACTTCTAACTCTGAAAAAAAGTAAATTATGCGTCTCAAATTGCACGTTTTGTCTGCTGAAAGTAAAAACAATCCACTCGTAATTGAAATTGTTAAAACTCCACATCACTTCCTTGCCTAGTGATAGTTGTGACTGAATCCTACTTTCACCTTTCACCCTTTCAGTTAAAAAAGTTACATAATTTTCAAATATTTAATCGAGCTGAACAATTATGCCGGCTAATGTTGTGACTTCAAAGATGTGTCAAGCAAGTGGTCAAAATACTTACCTACACTTAATAAAGAAAGCAAGGCAGACCGTTACCTATAAACCGCCCTTGACACAGTAAGCAGTGACAAGTGTGAGCACCGAGGAGTCAAATCACTTGCCTCGAAACCGCCCTTGACACAGTAAGCAGTGACAAGTGTGAGCACCGAGGAGTCAAATCACTTGCCTCGAAACCGCCCTTGACACAGTAAGCAGTGACAAGTGTGAGCACCGAGGAGTCAAATCACTTGCCTCGAAACCGCCCTTGACACAGTAAGCAGTGACAAGTGTGAGCACCGAGGAGTCAAATCACTTGCCTCGAAACCGCCCTTGACACAGTAAGCAGTGACAAGTGTGAGCCCCGAGGAGTCAAATCACTTGCCTCGAAACCGCCCTTGACACAGTAAGCAGTGACAAGTGTGAGCAACGACGGGTCAAATCACTTACCTGTAAGCTGCCCTTGACACAGTAAGCAGTGACCAGTGTGAGCACGGAGGACTCCATACAGGCGCCAATGAATGAATTGACGTTTGTGTGTCGCAAATCTCTCATCTAGAAATAATAATAATAATAATAATAATAATAATAATAATAATAATAATAATAATAATAATAATAATAATAATAATAATAATAATAATAATAATAATAATAATAATAACAACAATAATAATTGGAATATGAACTCTTCTAAGAGAAGTCATAAATTATTATTCTCTAAGTAATCAGTAGCTTCTTTTGAGAAAGCTTAAAAAACATGGAAAAAGAAAAAAAAAACATGGTAGGATGACAGGTGCTGACTGGAGTTTATCCGAGTTTGATAACACCAGAAATAATTCAAATATATAGATAAATGTACTGATCAGTACTCTATATGCCCATACTCACATAGCTCAGACACAACAGTGCTTATTTCCTGTTACAGAGATATGATTTGAGAAAAAAAATGAAGCAAAACAATATCCCACCGACATCATTGTGTGGGCTCAGGACAAGACATTTCCTGTCTAGTCCAAATCTCATGACATTATTATTTCTTCTTCGCATTTTTTTTAAAATAAAGCTGCTTCAAACAAAGGTTTATCTGAACAACGGCGAGCCTAAGGGTCATATTATTTTCGACAATTTAACTTCGTGGCTCTTAGATCAAGTTCGAGGCTCAAATCTTGGCTTGACCAGATGCGATGTTAAATCAAGAGGAAAAGTTCTGTAGACAAAGTTCCTTCCTTCTTTCAAGTTCCTACTCGATTGTAGGCAGTAAAAGATCTTCAGTGTGTCAAAGTGAAAAATAGTTTCTATTAGCAGCTCTACTGTGTACGTTCAGAAAGCGGTGTGAATCACTTGGTGGGAAAATGCTATTTAAATCATTAATGTATTCATTTTTCATTATTTTGATTGTGTTGTCTGTCCCATTCAAAGAACATGACTGAAAATTGGCAAAATCGTAAAATAGGAGGGCATGAAGGATTATTCCTCAATTTAACATTCTAAAGAAAAAATATTCCAAAATTAAACATAAAAAACCAAGTTTTTGAAAAATTTTGGGTTCAAAACAAACTGCACAGAACGATGATTTGCCCTCCCTCCCCCCTCTCTCCCTTTCTCTCTCTCTCTCGCTCACCCTCTCTCTCTCTATGTCTCGGAATCTGATTTTGTCTTTTTGCAATCCCAACGTCCCATCTCAGACACAAATATTTCTCTTGACAATACGATTTCATGATCTGTCTTTTAAAGTATTCATGAATGGGCATGATGGGACTTTTCAAATAAGGAAAAAATAATGGTCAGATCAATCTGCAGCTTGTTGAAAAAACACAGGGGAGAGTGAGCCGTGGACTCAGAAAAGGCCGAGAATGCGCGACACACAGAAATAGCTCTAAATCGTTTACCGTTCATTCAGTCGATTACAATCTATAACAGGAGCACAGATGAGTTGCATCACTCTATATAGCATACACAAATTAAAAACGCTTTGGTTAAGTCTTAGTCTTGGAGCAAAACGAATTACATTTTATGAAAAAATAGTCTTATGCAGCTAAATAGAAGCCGTTTAAAGTGCCACAAAACACCACATTCTACTGATCAGAATATGTTTTTGAACTGACCGTTTTCATTTCCATTTTGTCCTTGCGCGTCAGGTCTGAACTATCGATGTTGAAAGTCTTCAGAGCGACGGTCTGACCTCTGAACTTGCCGATATAAGTGTAGACCTGAGCATGAGAGTTGCGGGACTCTATGGACACCATACTGATTCCCTGCAAGCAGCGAATGGTAGAGATAAAAGAGGAAGAAGGGAATGAAGGTTATGACAGGGATGGGAATGTAATTTCAATTACACAGGTATATAAAACTTTGAAAACCGATGTTGGTATATATGATAATAGTAGTAGTAATAATAATAATAATAATAATAATAATAATAATAATAATAATAATAATAATAATAATAATAATAGTAATAATAATAATAATAATAATAATAATAATAATAATAATAATAATAATAATAATAATAATAATAATAATAATAATAATAATAATAATAATAATAATAATAATAATAATAATAATAATAATGATTGTTATCATTATAACAAGAATTTCAACAACGTTGCAACGACAGCAATGATGATGATGATGATGATGATGATGATGATAGTGATAATAATAATAGTCATAATAATCATAATAATAATAACAATCATGATGTCAATACTAAATAATAGTAATAATAATAAGAGTGAGAACAGGTTAAAAAACTTAAGCCTAGATCCACTGGTATAAAATGACTAAAAAGACCAAAAAAAAAAAAAAAAACTAAAAAAATAAAAAACAAGGACAAAAAGGATAAAATTCGAACCACAAAAAAAGGGGGAAAATATGGCTGTGATATTAGGTTTTGAGTAAAGCGACTCATCTTCTTGACTAGCTGAAAGAAATTAATTTGAAGAAAATTTGTATAGTTCGGAATGAAGAAAGGATAAACTTAGTAAAAAAAAAAAAGGAACTGTTCTATCCTAAAAGATAAAGAGAATAGAAAAATCGAGGTGCTTACGCAATTTGTAGAATTATCAATGTCCTCCGTGAGTGCCTTCTTGTCCGCACGACCAGAGCCGACTTCATTACAATGTATGGCTGAAGCGTCAATTTTCCACAGGAGGCCAGCAATCTCTTGTTCGTAGCGCCAATTTCTAGACGGAATCACATAGGGGGATTATTTTGATAGCTCAGTGAAGTTATTTTGTAATTTTGTTATTCAGAAATCTGACTGGATAAAATAATTTGCATGTAGTTTTGAAGAGGTCGGGCAAAAGAAAGATGAAGAATGGGAGAGGAAGAGAGATAGATAGATAGATAGATAGATTCATAGATAGATAGATAGACAGATAGATAGATAGATAGAGAGATAGAGAGAGAGAGAGAGAGAGAGAGAGAGAGAGAGAGAGAGAGAGAGAGAGAGAGAGAGAGAGAGAGAGAGAGAGAGAGAGAGAGAGAAATTTGGATATTTAGAAGAAAATCGTGTACACCTGAGATCGACAAGCATAAAAAATAGACACATAGAAAAAATAGAAAAATCTGTAATATCTAGAGCAGTTTTTCTTACAGATGATGTTTGTATTTACAGCTTTTTATAGCTTTTTAGCTTATCTCTTTACCGGCTGTGGCTGCTGATCCTTGAAATTTTCAAGATAAATATTGCCGTAGAAAAACCTCATGAAGCGTAAATAACATGAAAGATTGGTCGAACTTTTGAGATGACGGCAGCACTAATAAGCTTTATTTTTGTATTCCAACACGAGAAAGGTTATCCCACGTGTACTGAATGATACCATGATTAAGGACAGTCTAATTGGCAGGATAATATGATGTTTCTGCTGGATATTCTGAAATTACTTTGGGACAACTGCGGAGATCAACGACGGTTAGCAATATATTTTGGAAAACTAGTAAATAAGAATTATTGAAGAGAAGAGTAATCTGGACTTTTTCATTGTATCAGAAAGGGCGTGGTATGCAGAGAGTAAACTTAAAAATCATATGTAAAAATGTGGCTGATAGGTTTTTGATTATATTAAATGATCCCCATCACCCTTATGTTACTTAGAGCTAGCGGTGGCAGCATATTCTTTCCGAAGCTGGTGTATGTCGGTCACAAAACATCTTGGTCCTCGATCCTTGCAACTCTCATAATTTATGCTTATCAGAAAAACAGTGATAAACCTACTCCGAAACAAAAAAACAAAAACAACAACAAAAAACAAAAAAAAAAAAGAAAACAAAGCAAAACAAACAAAGCAAAACAAAACTAAACAAAAATCCCCGCAAGGTAACTGGTTCTTAGCCATCGAGAGTTATTGTCCCTAACAAACTTGTTCTTATAATGTGTATAGAAGTTTAAGCACTAAACACAATTATCGCAATCTGTTAAAGGCCGATGTCTAAACTGAATAAAACTTCCCACCTGCTGGTGTGTAACGAAGGAGGCGGATCAAAGACCTAGACCTAGTGATATTCAAAGTCGTGAACTAGAGGGGGTAACATCTAACTTTTTCTGCCTATTAGCTTATATGACATGTTAGAAAGTGCCTTATGCCTCGTTGTAGAATTTGCTGAACTAAACAATTCAACAATTAGCTATGTTAAAGATATCGCGGGAAACCTCCAAGAAGCACTAAAAAAAATGGGCATTATGTGCAGAATATGTAAATGTTTATTACCTGTAGATGAGAAGTCCTGTGACAATTGCTATCAGCAAGATCCCGCCGAAGACGCCGCCTACAATCTCCTTGAGATGAGCTGAAAAGGAAAAAAATTGTAAAGCAAAAGTTTCATTACTGTGTAGAATGAAAAGTTAATTCGTTTTAGCCTATACTGAAATAAAAAATAAATGTAATTGTAACATGAATGATCATTTTTATTATTTTCAAAGCTCGGTTTTTTTTCATGGAAAGCAAGCAACCGCCCAACAAACGTAAAGTGATATTGCGTTAGTAATAAAACACTAACAGATATTATACGTATCAGATCTATTGGCAAACGGTGATAGTAATTTTGTGCAATTCAGTTTTGAGCATAAATCTAAATAATGGTGTTCACGAAAGATGGGCAGGGACTAATCCGCTGCTTTTCAAAAAGAACGGAAGCCAGAGAGTTCGTTTGAAAATCTTAGTCATTAAAATAGCATTAAAAACACATCTGTTCTGTTCGAAACTAAAATGACTTATAGCAAGCGTTAAGAGGATTTTTAAATAGTGTGGAATAATCCAAACTGAACTGCTTTTTTCTCTTGACTCATGCAGTGGATTAACAGTGAACGCAAGGTGTTTTATCGCCCATATGTCCTTGATGGGCAAGATAATACTTTCTCCAAATTTATTTTCAAGCCGAAACTCTTTTAGCAACCCCTCCCCCCCTTCCTAAATCAGATGCAGTAAAAAGAGAAAGTGAGAGAGAAAGAAAGAGAGAGAGAGAGATAAAGTGTAAAAGAGCGAACAGAATAATAACAGCAACAGCAACAACAACAACAACAACAACAACAACAACAACAACAACAACAATAATAATAATAATAATAATAATAATAATAATAATAATAATAAGAAGAAGAAGAAGAAGAAGAAGAAGAAGAAGAAGAAGAAGAAGAAGAAGAAGAAGAAGAGGAGGAGGAGGAGGAGGAGGAGGAGGAGGAGGAGGAGGAGGAGGAGGAGGAGGAGGAAGAAGAAGAAGAAGAAGAAGAAGAAGAAGAAGAAGAAGAAGAAGAAGAAGAAGAAGAAGAAGAAGAAGAAGAAGAAGAAGAAGAAGAAGAAGAAGAAGAAGAAGAAGAAGAAGAAGAAGAAGAAGAAGAAGAAGAGACTCATTGTTATAATCTTATATGATTTTCATACCCTTTACGGCATTAAACACTGATTACATCTTCCTCTATCATTCAAGTCATAAATGGGTTAAAATGCGACAGGCCTATTGATTTGCACTCTTTTGCTCCGATATAGGGATACAGCTAAGCTAATGCCATTTGGATTCCAAACAGGAAGCACAGCATATAACCCGAGTCAGAAATCGGCATTTGACCTTTGAAAGATGTTTTGCTCGTTCAACAATGAGAATGCCTCGTTAGGTTTGAAAGAAAAACAACCGAAATGCAATTTGCACACATCGAAAACGGGAGGGAAGATCTTACAGAGAGGTCGATGGCATAACTTTAAAAAAATTCCATAAAAATGTGGTGGGCGGATAGAGCAGGACTGAATTGATCATTTTAAATGTATTAACATTCTTGACCTAACCATATTTCATTTAAACCTATCTGAAAGAGAACAACAGTATAAAAAATATTGAAAAAAAAAAGAAAAGAAATGAAAGCTAAAGGAAAAAAAATTGTTAAAGACAACAAGAAAATGTCTAATTCACGTTGAGTTTTCCCGAGCATTGCATCTATTTATTGCAAAGCAAAAATAATATGAAAACCCAAACTTAATGAACTCTGACTACAAAAACAAGAACTAAACTGCTTGAACTTCTTTTGGGTTTCGAAGGTTTGGCTTGGTTTAGCTGTGAAAGGGCCATTTCGAGGTCATTCCGCTAAACAAATGGAGCTATTTTAGCATCGGAAGAAGCGGAGGACATCGATTTGCTGGCCGACACACAAGCTTACTTCTGCGGTCAGGGAGTACGGAGATCTCTCAGTGGTGGTTAATGCAGCCGAACTGTAATGGCTTAACTATGTTAGAATAATTTGTCACAGATATGGAAAAACGAAATTATACTCAATTAACGAATGGATGCTAAGATGAATTAAATCAACCCTGTGATGAGTAGATGCAGATAAGAATTGTGCGCGTGAGACGAAATGTAGAAAAATAGAAAAAAATGAGCTCCTCCAAGCTTAACTTTGGCTGTATCATAAAATCATTTTACGGGAGAATGGGAAGAAAATAGGGTACCAGAATTTTTAGAATGACAATTGACAAAACATATGTCGATATCATCTGTCCTGAAGTTTTATCTTGACATTATCCTGGAGATAATATATATTATATATAAAATTAATCTTGATAGCAGCTTTATTTCTGGAACGTAAAAACATTAATATATATAAAAGTTATAAAATCATCTTCAAATTTGAAGTTTGATTATTATATAGTTACTGAGCTGCTCAAATATCATATTATAGATTACCTTTTTTCAGAACGAATAAGTCCATATTTTCTCTCAATTAATATACTGTAGCTTCATAAACTTTTTAAAAACTGCACTTATTTGAGGTCTATCTACTTGAGCGAAAAAAGGGCTAAGTTTTTATTATTAAAATGTTACAGTTAGAAAGAAATATATTAACGACTCTTATTTTCAGTTCAACCATCATTAACGTTTATTAATTCACTTTGTTCACAAGTTAAAATGATTAAAAGCTTGTAGTATATCAATTCAACGATAGTGCTTTTTTCATCCTAAACTTTTATTTTCATCCACGCTTCCCGTAAAGACATATGAAACTAAAATGAACTTTTACCTTTCTTTTTAGTGCAGTAATTCAGGCAGAGGCTCTCCATGTTTGTTTTTTTTTAATATTCCGATGCAATAAAGCCAATGTTGAAAGTATTTAAATTCAACAGAGAGGTTTCATTTAAAGAAAAATCTGATTTTAGCTTTCTTGGCAAGGAAGGAAATTTGCTAACAGCAGAAATAAGCCCATCCAAATTTCGTTGTATATTTTGGCTTAAGAGGGAAAAAACCAACATCATATTTTTTAAGCTAGAAAAGGAAGACAATGATTTCATGATGACATAGGTAAAGTAAAGAGCTTTTAAGAAATCTTCGAAAGAGATAAAAATCTTCAAAAAGCCTGTAGCCAAGTCCTCAAGCGGTATTTTTAACATCAATACCCTGCAATAAAAATAATGTACTTTAAAAACATGTATATTAAAATGAAATATTAAACAGAAATACGTCCAAATTCTAAGATGAAATATCTAAGAAAAAGAATTTGATAACGTCTTGTTTTCTTATTTTTTTAACTATAATACTTGGAGATGGAAAATGGATTCAACGTGGTATGGGCGGAGAAAAAGGAAGCTCCGAAGAACATTCTAACCTTTTTCACTTCTATTAAATATAGGATGGCTTTGTAATACAGTTTTCAATGTCATCCTGACGCATTGAAAAAAAAGTGAGATCATTTTTATAACAAGAAAACAAATCAACAAAACGAAAGAAAAACAAACAACAAAATATTGCGTTTTATATTGGTATCATTCGATTGCAGTTGTTGACAGAAACACTGAAGCAATAATATTGTTTGATTGCAACGCAATACAGACACAATCAAAATATTTGTTTGCAACTACAGACGATCACATGTTTAGCGTATGTTTTGGATACAGCAAGAGACGGACATATGTACATCATAATGTTTGGTTACAGCTACAGACGCATATAGCATAATGTTTAATTACCACTACAGAAATACACATGTACAGAATAATTTTGGGTTACAACTACAGACGGACATACATAAAACATAATGTTTGGTTTAACGACTGACAGATGCATGTATGGTCTTTTAATAGGGAAGCAACCATGTGAATTAAATAAAACCAGTCGGATATAAAAATGGTAAAAATTAAAACGCACCATTTATCATTATCTTCGTCTCAATGGTTGAGTTATGAATTTGTGGCAAAGGTATTTGAGCCCTACCAACGATAGAGAACAGCTTTGGATTCTTATCTTTTCCTACAATCATATTTAACGTGGGATTTATAATGATACATTAGAAAATGCTGAATATTATCGCTGAGAGCATAAGTTATAACAGTCACTTCGTTAAATCATGTATCCGCCACAAAGGTTTGACATGTAGCTTCCTTTGAACACCATAATAAACACACACTGCCATAATTATTTTATAGCTTTACTCACATTTCGGTTTGATGCACTTTTGACCCCGGTATCCGCACGGTGGTTCATCGAGAGGAGGTTTACCATGTAACCATCTGATGGTGACACCTTCATGTATGTGATATATCTGGAGAAAAAAAATAATCAGAGCATAATGATGTTTTCTGGAAAGAAATAATTATTTGAAGAGTACTTCTTGAGGCAAAAAACAACAACAGTATATCTCATTTTATCGTACCACATAATTATATATATATATATATATATATATATATATATATATATATATATATATATATATATTATGTCTGCTTTACAAATATTTGAGGTATGTCAGCGTTCGCAAAAAGAATTTACATCAATAAAATTTTAATATTTGTACGAAACTTAGATCTTTTACTTATTCGGCATATTATCATTTTTTTTTTAAATCGTAGATGTTTAGAGTCACAAAAGAGCATTTCAGCTTACCGGAAGCACCCCGTCCTGATTCAATCGGAAGTGCGCAACAGGCTGCATAAGATACTCTGGTTGGCCATCCTGAAAGGTGTTTGGCTGACAAGCTAGAACCGAGTAGTTTCCCTCTGCACTGCCGTTCTGATCAATCTTCACAAGATAACCCTCTATACCTTTATGTACACAAGGAAGTTAATAAAAGTACTCTTTTAAAAAGAATTTTATAAAAAGTGTAACAACAGAAAATGAGCTATTGTGAGTCGTAATATTCCGACTGGCACCAGTTTAATCATACAAATTTAGCTTGCGATTCTTAAAGCAGTTAACTCTAAAAAGGCAAAGACAAAAAAGCCTTACCGACTAAATTTAATTTTTGTTTGTCTCATGGAAAAAAAATTCGACCAAATTTGAGCATTCCATTTATTTCAATCCAGAAAAGGAATGCCTTTTGATATCAAAATAATCCAAATCGACCCACCACAAAAGAAGTAAAGGTACAATTTTCAAAGTTAAGGATTTCACCCGCTGCTTGAACATTCAAATATTAGTTTCTTAATTATCATTCATCAAGTCAATCTAGTTTGAGAGTAAGACTGGTTTTAATATTTTTTTTAAACATAGCTTCAACCGAAAAAAATCAAACAAACAAAACAAACATAAGAGAATAAGAATGTTCTAAGACAATCCCACTAGATATAGGCTTGGACCGAGGCTTCCGTTTATTTTTAATTTAAGCCCATTTTCAGTACAATTTTTCATTCTAAAACACAACCAGTAATTCATATCTAGACGTTCATTCGATCTCAGTTCAAAACACAATATTTAAACGATTTAAATTGTATTTTTATTTTTATTGTTTCAAGACATCCTTCCCCCCCCCCTATACACCCACACACACACATTTAGAACGAGACCTTAGGCACAGAAACGCTGAGCCTTCCCCCACTTCAATCTAAACCTAACTTTCTGGATCTCCTTAAAACATTTCTTTTCCCTCCAGAAATTTGTTGCATAAATACTTTACTGTTATTGCAGATAAACGTTTAAAATTCTTGAAATTCACCAAAAAGAGACACTGTGTGAATAAGGACACACAGTTCTACACCGTCAATAATATAGTGTAACGCTCTGCTCTTGAATCTCCATGATATGAATAAAGGAAGTGAAGTTTGTAGGTCCCAAGGGAAAATGACTCTTGCTTTAATGCATGCAACAGTGCTTCACGGGGAAAAATAAGAAAAAAAAAGATTTAAAAACAACCAAACAACAGATTAATGGGATATAAGCGGCGCCCAAGAGTCACACATTGTCTGCCAGTGACATGAACTAAGTGGAGAAAGAAATTAAAAAAAAAAAAAATTCAGGAAAATTGTTGGATCCACTTTAGAGGTATCCAAAGAACATTCACACAAAAGGCTGGATTTCATTTCATAACTCTGACTTTCTGTGCGTATCTTTTTACGATTCTCATAACCGTGGAAAACAACAGAAAATTTGGGCAGTAGATTAGAGATATTTTCATTCCAATTTTGTAAACAAGGGCACGACAATATGTGTAAGAATTCTAAAATAATATATAATTATGTGGAAATGTAGAATCGTGAAAAATGATTTTCAGAGGAAAATATTTTCATTTTAACCTGACGGAAAATTTACACAATTTTTATTTGCATCACCAGAAGTATTTTATTCCTTGATGCGCTTCAGACACATGTTCAATTATCATTTAATTAGCTTAGCAATTTGATCAGTTTGATAAAAATATCCATGAGGCATTAAATGGCTTTGATATATCATCGGTGCATTTAGAAGTCTGTCAATTTCCAAAGCGCTGTGCCACAGTAGTAATGAAAGTAAAGTGCATAGGATGTGGACAACGCTGAAAGGTTTATTAAATTCAAAAGATAAACACAGGCTCTGTTGAAATTTGTTCAGAGATAAACATGCATCACCTTTATGAATGAAAGGAAATAAACTCACACACATACACAAAACCAAACACTAAGATATAATAAACGCTTTGTAGAGTTCTTATCCCTCCTTTTTCGTAATTATCTGGTCTGAAACAGAAGTAAAACCTTTTCAAAGAAAAACAAAACAAGATATTTAAACATTGAACATGAATTTCCATTCCACTTCTTTAAGATATTGCAGAGTTATTTTTGTATCTCCCCCAATTCTTCAAGTCTTTTCCTCAATCGTGACAGTTATTAGCATCACACAAATACCTTAAAACGTCTCTACAAGAATCGGAACGCATTAAAAAAAAATAAGACTTAAAAAAAAAAATTGTAAAATGAAATATAGACAAGTCGGAATGAATTTTGTTCTTACAACACAATCATAACCACCCTTGATATTTTTTCTCGACACCTAAATCGATTTTCTTTCTTCTTTCAGCACACAACATCTGGTCTTGGATTGATGTGCCAGAATACTGTCGGCCAGGGTGAAACAAAAGTGTAGTGTTAATCCTCGCGACAGATTGTGGGGCGATTACTGCTCTTGGATTTACAATAAATTACTCATTTTGGACAGTGACTACACGGTGGTTTAGCATATGGCAAATACTTTTTCTTTTGTACATTTCGATTATCCCCATTCGATAGAGAGAGAGAGAGAGAGAGAGAGAGAGAGAGAGAGAGAGAGAGAGAGAGAGAGAGAGAGAGAGAGAAAGAAAACAAAGAGAGAGAGAGAGAAGAGAGAGAAAAAGAAAGAAAGAGAGAAAGAGAGAGAGAGACAGAGAGAGAGACAGACAGACAAACAGACAGAGACAGAGGAAAACAGACAGGCAGAGGAAAGAGAGAGAGAGAGAGAGAGAGAGAGAGAGAGAGAGAGAGAGAGAGAGAGAGAGAGAGAGAGAGAGAGCGAAGGAGTAACAGGGAGAGGAAGAAAAAAACTCTTGATGAGAGCGTGTTGGAGAAAAGAATGAGACGAATTAATGATTGAGGAAAAGTGAGAGAGATAGGGAAAAAGTAAGAAAAGGTAGTTAATGGAACATGTTTTTGCCTTTAGCGATATTGATTATTTTTTTCAATCTTTCAAACTATTCACAAAAAAAAGAACAACAAAACAATGCAAAAACAAATAGAAAACAAAGCAAAGAAAGTAACATAGAAAAAAACCAAACCAAACCAAATAAACAAAACAAAACAGGTTTCTACATTGGAAAGAACCCCTCCCCCCCGCGAATATTCGAAATAAAATTTATCTTTGAACTTGAGTACATTCTACTTACTTTGATAAGTTTTGCCAAATGTTTTACTAACGATCCTTTTGCCGTCCGTGAAACTACCGCCATCCGCCACCACTTGGCCCAGGGCCCGTGCATACAGCATCACGGCGTCGTACAAATAGGACGCGTAGACTGAAATCTAAATAAAAGAATATCATTTTATAAATGAGAAGAGAAACATGATTCCAAAGAGTTTCAACGTGAAGCCAAATTTTCAAAACAAATTCGTGTTGACTTAATAGAAAGAAATGGAAATGGCAACGAGGTTCAATTTAATTAAAGCCAAAAACTGCAAGAAAAATCGAGACAGTACAACTTTGCATGAAATGAAAAGTGTAAACACGCTCGTAGGAAGGAAGCGCAAGATTTTTATTGTCAATAGCTCACTCTTGTTTATAAAAAAAAAAAAAAACAACAAAAACAACAACAAAAAAAAAACAACCAAAAAAAAACAACAACAAAAAAAGCAAAAAACAAACAAACAAAGAAAAACAACACACAAAAATAAAAAAACAAACAACCAACAACAAAAAGATCCCCCCCCAACTTAAAAGAAAAGGACAAACAAACAAACAAAAAACAAAAAAAAGAAACAAAAAAAAACCCAACAACAAAAAACAACCACACAAATAAAAAAACTAAGGGAAAAGCAAAAAAGAAAAACAAAAAGTCATCAGATAAGCAGTAAAACAAAAATAACGACAGCAAAACAATTAAATGTGGAAAGAGTGTTATCAAAAACATTTTGCAAAAAAAAGTAAGAAGCTAAAACGAAGGAATAAGAGCAAGAAGAAGAAGAAGAAGAAGAAGAAGAAGAAGAAGAAGAAGAAGAAGAAGAAGAAGAAGAAGAAGAAGAAGAAGAAGAAGAAGAAGAAGAAGAAGTAAGAAGAAGAAGAAGAAGAAGAAGAAGAAGAAGAAGAAGAAGAAGAAGAAGAAGAAGAAGAAGAAGAAGAAGAAGTAAGAAGAAGTAAGAAGAAGAAGAAGAAGAAGAAGAAGAAGAAGAAGAAGAAGAAGAAGAAGAAGAAGAAGAAGAAGAAGAAGAAGAAGAAGTAAGAAGAAGAAGAAGAAGAAGAAGTAAGAAGAAGAAGAAGAAGAAGAAGAAAGAAGAAGAAGAAGAAGATAGAAGAAGTAAGAAGAAGTAAGAAGAAGAAGAAGAAGAAGAAGAAGAAGAAGAAGAAGAAGAAGAAGAAGAAGAAGAAGAAGAAGAAGAAGAAGAAGAAGAAGAAGAAGTAAGCAGAAGAAGAAGAAGAAGAAGAAGAAGAAGAAGAAGAAGAAGAAGAAGAAGAAGAAGAAGAAGAAGAAGAAGAAGAAGAAGAAGAAGAAGAAGAAGAAGAAGAAGAAGAAGAAGAAGAAGAAGAAGAAGAAGAAGAAGAAGAAGAAGAAGAAGAAGAAGAAGAAGAAGAAGAAGAAGAAGAAGAAGAAGAAGAAGAAGAAGAAGAAGAAGAAGAAGAAGAAGAAGAAGAAGAAGAAGAAGAAGAAGAAGAAGAAGAAGAAGAAGAAGAAGAAGAAGAAGAAGAAGAAGAAGAAGAAGAAGAAGAAGAAGAAGAAGAAGAAGAAGAAGAAGAAGAAGAAGAAGAAGAAGAAGAAGAAGAAGAAGAAGAAGAAGAAGAAGAAGAAGAAGAAGAAGAAGAAGAAGAAGAAGAAGAAGAAGAAGAAGAAGAAGAAGAAGAAGAAGAAGAAGAAGAAGAAGAAGAAGAAGAAGAAGAAGAAGAAGAAGAAGAAGAAGAAGAAGAAGAAGAAGAAGAAGAAGAAGAAGAAGAAGAAGAAGAAGAAGAAGAAGAAGAAGAAGAAGAAGAAGAAGAAGAAGAAGAAGAAGAAGAAGAAGAAGAAGAAGAAGAAGAAGAAGAGGAAGCAGAAAAAGGAGGAGGAGGAGAAGGTGGAAGATTGAGAAGACAAAGAAGAAGAAAAACAAGCACTATAACAGCAACTTCGACAACCATAATGACCTTTTTTTTTAATTACAATGGAAGAACATGCCAAAACAATTTACTGGAGCTAGAAAAGATTTACAGGAAAGCATTTGACTTTTGTCCTGTTTGTTGTGAGTTATATCTGAAAGCTTTGAGAAAAGCCTTCATCAAGTAACTATGTGGTTTTCTTTATCTCTATCGAAAAAAAGTTTTACATTTTTTTAAAGACATCAGCACATGGATTGCAAGACTTTTGTACTTATGAGCCTTATAAGTAGCTGGTTAGATCTTAAAATTATTAAGGCTAGAGGCTTTGCCTACTTACTTCACATTTTTTTTATTTTCAAAATTAGATAACGCACACACAAGCGCTCCCTGCAAGTCCTGTCTCTTGCTGTCGCATAGACGTTTAAGCAAGTTAATATAATCTCAAACTGAGCCCTAGAGATGTATGGTCATTTTATTCACCATAAAGAAAAACAATTGGACGTTCCAGATGCACTGATATAAAAAACGAAACAGTGCCTGTTTATTTTAATTTTTTAGGCACTTATTCAATTTGTTGCTTAACTGATGTTGATAAATTGAAGACTGATTTTTCAAATGATCCATGAAAGGCTTTTCCTTCACAGATCCCTTTTGTGTCATGGATAGGCATTAAGTTCTTTGGTTTATATGTTCATTATGTATTCCGAAGTAAACAAACTCAAACAATCTTCTGTGTGGCTAAGCCTGAAACAGCTCTGAACGTCTTTATTATCAGTTCTAATGTTCTATCTAGCGCGAACCTTTGAAGAGTTAACTAAAAAACATATTAGCAGTTTCAGCAAATAGCAGATAATGATTTTACGCTTCATTTCAAGAACTCTAAGAGAATATTTGCAAAATCTATTTAAAATCGAAAATTGATGCTCCATCAAATTTAATTTAAAAAAGAAACAAAACAAAACAAAAACAAAACAAAAAAAAAAAACTCACAATTTTCTTCCATGTTTGAGGTGCAGTGAAGTTCAAGGGCGGTCTCTTATTGTACAGACGCACGTTGTTGTGAAACTCTTGGATGTCTGCCGTGGGACTAGGCTTTACTACTAGTAGCGATCGGGCACCTTTCTCGTTGGGGAGGTCATTGCCTTTCTCATATGTTCCTGAGTGAATGGTTCATTTGAATTGTTTCAGATTTTATAACAAAATAATAATAATAATAATAATAATAATAATAATAATAATAATAATAATAATAATAATAATAATAATAAAATAATAATAATAATAATAAAATAATAATAATAATCGTGGTAGTAATAATTACCCCCCCCCCAAAAAAAAAAAAAAAAAAAAAAAAAGAAAAGAAAAAAAATAAATAAATAAATAAAACAAAACAATAAAGAAAAAAAAAAGAAAAAGAAAGCGGAACGAGATGCGAGTCTTTTTTTTTTTTTTTTTTTTGTTCAAAAAGTTATTTATTGTTTTTGGAACGGTCAAATGTTTGAGAACTGTTTTCACATTACTATAGAAAATGCAAGTCTAAATCATGATGGTGACAGACAATTTTTGCGATGATGTCGTGCTTGAGACTACTCTCTCTCTCACTCTCTCTCTCTCTCTCTCTCTCTCTCTCTCTCTCTCTCTCTCTCTCTCTCTCTCTCTCTCTCTGAGTGTGGTAGTTGTGAGCTTGGAGCAAATGCTCTGATATGTGCAGGGACATATAACTCGCGGGTTCGATAAGATAAGGATCTTATATTTTCAGGTCTGCTCCGACCGACAGGATCTTAAATTTGCTATTAGAAAAATTTGACATCATCGTGATGAGGACAGACAGTATCAAACAAAAGTGAAACATCTATGTGTGCATGCATGTCTCTGCATTTCTCATTTGTGATTAAGAGAGTATTCAGATAGAGCAATATGTATGTGTATTTGATCACTGTTTTGCAGGCAATTTCAGTTGTTATTCATCTTTTAAAATCAAAGATTCATGATGTTGTCAAACAATAATGGAGGATTAGATTGCGACTGTCATTGCGCACAAGTGACACTTTATATAAGCCCAGCTGTATAGAAAGTATTGCAACACTGCAGACACTGCTCTCCTCTAGGCCAAAATCAATATTCCGGTTTTCTTAAAAGAGCAAAAACAACCACAGGCTTCTTTTGTTTCCCACAACAAAGACTATTCTGTCGACTCTATTGATAATTTAATTGATACTTAAGAATTTTGAATCATATTGTTAGTGTCTTTTAGTGTCTCAAGGTCTTCCTAATAGAAATGCTGCATGAAAATATTTATTTGTCAGTAACATTAGCAGTTTAAGTTCCACCCCGCATAATAATTACAAATTTAAGAGAAATAAATCCGACCCACATTTTATAGAATAAAATCAAAGGCAATCTAATCTAAATTTTGATTGAAACCAAGTTTTTTATCACATCTTCAATGTTAAAGTTTAATACATCTCAAATCAAGCGAATAATTCTATTCAGAAAATTAATTGTGCACATTATGATATTTTTTTTTGTGACATTTCAAAATCAATGCTGCCCGTTAACAAAACGCATTCAATATAACAAAGTCATATTCATTAATATTTCCTCTCTCTCTCTCTCTCTCTCTCTCTCTCTCTCTCTCTCTCCCTCCCTCCCTCTTTCTCGTAATACAGACGTGAAAATGTTACAACATAAAGCAAATGGATGGGCTTAGCATTAGCAGTGCCTTTACTGTCATATTGAGGGGGAAAAATCATGAATGCTGTTGTTAGCCACAGTTCTTTTTTTTAAATTTTAGCAAAAGTCCGGCATTGAATAAGGAAGGATATTTGCATTGGAATCTTAGACTGCTTTTAGGTGGAAGCTGAAGCGATCTGAACATTAAAAAACCCCCACAAAAAACAAACAAACATCAATGAATGAACCCAAGATGACTGGATCTCTCACAGTCAAGGGACGACAATGAGGTCATCATGAGGTTATTCATCAAGATACAGGAAGTAACCAACATGATGAAATCCTTGCGTCACTTAAAAATCATGGATGACGCACTAAAATGCGGCCATCAATTAGCTATTTTAAGAGAAGTTGTCTTGCTTTGGGTTTCAGCATTATGGAAACGTCACACCTGTGTTATATACACCGGCCTGTTTGTACCAAATGTTTTGAAAAAAAAATAAAACCAACAAAAACATGCTTTACATTTTGTTCTGTGATTAGATATGTCATGAGCTATGTTTGTGTTTAAGTCCAAATCACGGATCTATCTAAGAAAAAAAAACATAAACTAAACAAAAGAAAAAAAACAAACTAAAAAAACAACCTTGAAACACAAATGAAAAATTCTATTCAAACATCCGTGACTCTAAACCTGTAATCGAACATTTTTTTGTGTGACAATTTCATATCTTTAAAAGACAACACACTATAGTCTATACAATATTTCAAACAAGTCATAGGTTTCCTTTACGGAGAGTCCAAATTAAGACACGAAATCATTTTACGTAGCATTTCTAATTTCTCTTACATCAGACGGCCTTTATTCTGTTATCTTTAAAATAATTAAAATACGCTTAACAAATTGAAGTGCATTATATTTTTACACATTCAGAAACACTGTGCTTTGACACAGTGCGTTTTTGTAGCTCGTAAACACAAAATAATATACTTACTTCTGAAATATTTTGTTGGCTCCATTTTGACATGCTCCAGAAACTCCACATAGATGACCACATACTGGCCAGTATCCAGCAGGCCGCGGTCATTCATGTTTATCATCATGTCTACGACAGCGTTCAGATAACCCAGAAACACGTACACTGGATGCAGGCAGAAAAAGCAAGATGAGGACAGAGTTAAGTTTTTATTTTATTGCTATTTTTTTAACCGCATCTCTTAAGATGGCCAGATCCAAGCAGATAAGGGATAAACTTATGTTTTACTTCATGTCTCCTAAATATCCCGAAGAGCCTAACACGGACACGACGGCTTCCAGTCCAGTCAAGGATGGGCCTGAGCAAGTGGGATCAAATCCAACCAGTAGATTGATCCATCCAGGGATCGAATCGAAGACGTCATAAGGTCCAGATTCCACCAGGTACCTTCGACAAAGCAGAATTATTTCAAAGTCGATCTCATTAATTTTAGTTTCTTGACATAGTGAGAGTTGTGAAGAAGTCAGAGATCTCTCTAGAGAATAAACACATCTTGTCGATATTTTGATATTTTTTATTAACAAAAATTAATAAATCTTTTTCTGTGTTCTCTCTGTGGAAAATTACACATATTTGCTTAAGAAAAATAACACAGCAAAAAAAAAATATCACTTTTTATTCTTTCACACTGCCAAAAGGCAAGAGCGCTAAATTCAGTTTTTTTTCCCCTCCAAACCTGGGTTTTGAACGTCCAAATTACTTATCAGCGACTTCATATGAGCGATATGAAGATAAAAATTATACATGGCGATAGTAATACCGATGATGATGGTGATGATGATGATGATGATGGTGGTGGGGGTGGTTATAATGGTGGTGGTAATGATGATGATAATGATGATGATGATGATGATGATGATGATGATGATGATGATGGTGATAGGGACTGCTTTAATTTGATAGTGATAATGATGATATTCCACCTGCTGCTGTTAGTTATCACTCTCACGGTTGTGATAAAGCTGACGGTAGTGTATTGACACAATAAAACTAGTCTGATGGCGAACTCCCAGGGCGTGTTAACCTGGCGCACTAAGAGCTCCATGAACACCAAGCTTTACGATCCTCACGATTGAAGAGGCAGTCCAGACAGACATGCTTTACTGGCGAGCACAATGTAAACTTTCTACTGTCTAATGCAAACATTTGTGTGATATGAATATGCCTCAAAAGCTCTGAGAAATGCGTACACCATTAACATTGTTTACATAAGAACCTCTTTTTAAGCATAGTACTATAGTACAGACTGATGTTTAATTTCAACTCGATTTCCGACTCAATCTTTGGATGACTGAATCCTGCTCGTTGAGGAAATGAATCTTTTACTATGATATGAAATAGTATGTAATGATAATAGTCTGTGGTTTTACACTTTACAGAGACTCTGCATTGGTGCTATGAAACAATTCGTAAATAGGTAAAGCTTTAAGCTTCATAAGACTTTTTACATTGGTCAATTGATACAGGCATTATAAGCCAATATATCAGCTTCTAAAGAGCTAGCAATTTTTATGAAAAAAGAAATCGATCGACCAATAAAATTTACGACAGTTATTTTCTATCTTTCAGCGTTGTCGTGGTGTGAGTAATTTCCAGTGTAGTAAGTTAATTTTTTTTTGTGAATTTTAATATTAAAACTAATGAGTTATGTGCTTGTCTTAAAAGGTTGTTTTATGCATGCATCTGTTAAAGACATTTTTATAATTTATCCCTGCTATTGTCACAGTCGCTGCAAAAATGGATATACACCGTTTCTAAACTTTTAATCGGTGCTTAAAAAAAAATCAAAGAAGCCTCACATTTAGCTGTAACACTCTCTTAATAAGCTGTTTACATTAATAGCTACGACTATAAACGATACAAAAATTGAAATCTACTGATACAGAATCTTAGAGCGATGTTTTCTTAAAATATATGAATAAAAAAAAAATCTTTTTACATGTAATGAAAAAAACTACAACAGAGACTTTGGGCCCATTGAACAATCAAAAACTATCTTGAATAAAGAATTTTCTTTTGCTTTAAAATAGTTTTCTATATTCCGTTACATACGCAAAGTAATAAATCAACAGCAAAGTCAGCGCAAACCCTTCTGTTAAGGGATTCAATATGGACCTCACATCGTGACCACTTCAAACTGAGATTTCACAAAGATGCTACATAGCTACTAGTAGCGGTAATAAAATTTACCTAACAATCAGTAGCACTCTGTCGAATATAATCGAGTTTTTTTGTTCGTGGAGTTTCGGTGTTTTCTAGAAAGTGCTTGCAGCTGAATATTGGTCTTATGTTAATGCTTTTAAGCTTTTACTTTCCAACGCACTAATATTATCGCCAATTATTTGTCAATGAGGCTAAAAATCGCTTATTTTTTTTCTCTAGCCTATGTTTCGATAAGAATATTTTTTAAACTTCTAAAGAAAAAACCCAACAATTCCAATCATTCCAATAAGTGCGTTCGCTTGAAGGATTTCGAAATCTTAAATGCTTGCTAACTTATAGTTAATAAAAAATAGGCCATAAAGAAAAACTTGCAACGTTTATTTCCTATAATTTTTTTTGGCTTTTTGATTTAAAGTCTTATATTTCCGTAAGACATGCCAAGTAACGACAATGCTAATCAAACACTATGTTGCTATATGAGATTGCTAGTAAGGCATCTATCTTTTTTATTTAAATGTATCTAGACGAAGAGATGCTAAAAGTACAGATTTCGGCTTTGTAGTTGTCTTTAAAGGGATTAGAAGAGTTAAGGGTTAAAATACAGCGACCCTTTTTTTTTTAAATATCGCAGCTTTAGATTTATGAACTAATTCACAATAACAAAGGGTTCAACACAAAAGGAAAAAGAAAAAGGGATTCAGCACTATGGTGAAAAAAATCCGTGTTGCTTTTTATTGGCGCCCAAATTAAAAATGTAGTAAAAAGAAAAAAAAAAGATTCAATTTTCTGTCAAGAGAGACATAGAAAAGCAATTGAGCTGAGATAAGACCCTACACGGTAACGACCAAGATTCGGATCATTGCAGTCGTTGTGTTAAATACTGCGCTTGAGATAAGAATCAAGAGGAAGTCGTTAACATTTTACTATGCATCGCCGTCTCCAATAACATCGTAACGGAGACCACGACAGGGAATAAGAAGAACAGCCATTGGACAGAGCAGCAAACGCAATCAATTGTTGACAGCTGTTGATTTGTCTACTGAGCCATTTGCATAAAAATCTTTTTTTTTTTAATTTCGATTTCTCGTTATTTTGAAACCCATTATAAGGATATGAAAGATTTGTAAAAGTTAATTTAAACCCATGCATTAAATTTTTCAACTTTTTGTGATGAAAACATACATATACTTAATTTTCATTTATTTTTTTGTAATTGAAACTCTAGCGCTATTAAAAGTTTAGTCTAAAAATTCACCGAGTTTGGTTTTGTCTATTGAGAATTTTCAGTACTTTCATGTTATTTGACACATGCAAACACACCTTTGCAAATGGAAATCAATTCACCAAACCGCTTAATTCTAACAATACTGCAAAAAAAAAAAAAAATCAAACACAGAAACAAACAAAAATAGATGTATTTTTTTAAAGTTCTCATGTTCGAAACGCTTATTATTGCTTTTAACGCTTACCTTTTGTAAAGTCAACAAATTACACAAGTATTTTTATTTCAAAAGCCCGCAGCTTACAGATAATATAATACAAGATAAGATAAGATAAACTTTATCCGTCCCTCTCGCAGAAAGTCAAAATTAATAGAAATACACATAAATCTAGTCTTTGTCATGGGTGGCAATGATAGACAAGTTAAAAAAAAAGATGTTCATATAACGCGCTATCCTGTATTCCTACCCTCCCCCATCCTATTCTTTTAAAAAAAAGACATTGGGAAGGAAATCACGAACAATCTGAAGTAACAAAAAACCTTAATGAAACATAATATTAAACAAACAAAAAAAAAATGCCATTTCTCCAAAGATGATTGGAACTAAAATTTCTTTTCAGATAAATACTTTAAAAGCAAAGCTCTAATACTTTTATTAAATCTAAGAAAATTGCAGTAATTGTTCAAACTTCTAAGAAAACTATCTTTGTCCACAGACATGTCTCCTCAAACGAAGCCAGACGTAAAATTGCATCAAGACATAAAAGACAAGCTGAATAACCCAATTTCTCTCTCTCTCTCTCTCTCTCTCTCTCTCTCTCTCTCTCTCTCTCTCTCTCTCTCTCTCTCTCTCTCTCTCTCTCTCTTACTCTTTCTTCTGCACAAATTCTACAGACTTAATGTTTATAAGGAGTAAAAACAAGAAAAGGTAAGAACATCGCCCAAGTTACTTTATGCGAGAGTATTTGAATAAGTTTAAAGAGCCACTTTTTAGAATCTTGATATAATTTTGGGAGAGACTCTACAGGCTAATATAGGCGGACGCCGGTCTGAAGGATGCTGACTTACCCCGAGTGTCCACATAGGTCTTCTGTATGATGTCAGGAAACGGGTTGCCAGTGATGAGGGTCAGATGGGGCTCAGGGTAGCTCATTACGTGATTTGTGCTCATGTTATGCTCCTGGGCTAACTCTTGAAGACGGATGGCTACAGACTCGTACGTTTTGCTGAGGAGAGAATTTTAAAGAGCGGTGGAGAAAGGATATTTTTTATCTGAGATATCTAGGCTTACGCACAGGAAAAGCTTAGTCTGACTTCTCCTTTTGCGCCAAAAGCCTCGAGGCGGATTGATAGCAAAAGGAAAGAAGAGTCGGAGAGGGAGAGAAAGAGAGGGAGGGAGAGAGAGAGAGAGAGAGAGAGAGAGAGAGAGAGAGAGAGAGAGAGAGAGAGAGAGATTGAAATAGCGAGGGGAAAAAGAGGAGAATGCTTAAGAGGGAGAATGAAAGGAAGAGTAAAAAAGAGAATTCGACACAAACGAATGTTACAAAACTAGATTAAGGGGGAGAGAGGGATACAGACACAGAGTGAGAGCAAGAGAGATTTGCAATAAAGAGGGAAGGTTATATTTAGAGAGCGAGCGAAAGAGAGAGAGAAAGAGAGAGAGAGAGAGAGAGAGAGAGAGAGAGAGAGAGAGAGAGAGAGAGAGGGAGGGAGGGAGAGTGAAGGTAAAGAATATGAGAGAGCGATTAGCAAACTTGAAAGAGAGAGAAAAAGTGAGAGATAAATTGGAAGAGACGCATAGGCAAGACCAAGAGCAAGAAAGAGAGGGAAAGCGGGGTAACGAGAGAACTATAGAACAAGATAGAGAATGAGAGAAGAATAGAGAGAGAGACAGGCAGAGAGGGAGAGATAGATAGATAGACAGATAGAGAGAGATAGAGAAATAGAAAGATAGATGGAGAGAGAGAGAGACAGAGAGAGAGAAAGAGAGAGAGAGAGAGAGAGAGAGAGAGAGAGAGAGAGAGAGAGAGAGAGAGAGAGAGAGAGAAAAGTAATATAAAAGAACGATCCGCAAATATAATAGAGAGAGAAAAAGTGACAGATAAGTGGAAGAGACGCATAAGAGATAAGACCAAGAGCAAGAAAGAGAGAGAAAGCGGTATAACGAGGGAAATAAATAACAAGATAGAGAATGAGAGAAGAATACAGAGAGAGACAGGTAGAGAGATAGAGAGAGCGAGATAGAGAGAAGGAGAATAGAGAGAACAGATAAATGATGGCATTCTTGCGAAGAAAAGTACCTTTATAGCCATTATTGTGGGTTGCTTGAGATGTTTTTTTGTATTCTTGTGTCCCTTAATTAGAAAAAGGAAGATTATTACAACAAAAAAACAAAAACAAAAACAAAACAAAACAAGAACCGCCCTAAAAAGGTTTGATTTTCGTTAGGGAATATACTTATAATTAGAACAGTAATAAAACAATGCCTTCTAGTTATCCCAATGATAAAACTGTGAAATCTCGAAGGCTACCCGATACTCTGAGGAGGAGATGAAAATCTAAAGCGCAGAAAAAGATCATGGAGACTTCAAGAATCACTGCCAAGTAAGCCCTAGAGAAGCAGAATACTTTTCTATGAATATTTTATTTTTGAATCAGGATGCTGGTGAAAAACAACCCGAAACCCTGAGGGAAGTATTTTACTAGTGTTTTCCTTTTTTATGTTGGAGAGGGATACGTGTTGGAAAAGGTTTATTGTTACCTCCTAGAAAAAAACTTCGTGAAGAAATTTTCTCTACTTAAATCAATCAACCTTGTATGAGGGTAGCATTTTCTTTTTCAGTACGCAATGAATACCAATAGCATGGGATACACGCAAATGGAGAGACTGCAACTGCCATCTTATATAGAAAGCCAGAGAGTAAACATGTAAGAGGGAAAGGTTAATGTCCTTATTCCCCCATCTTTCACACGTTTTGAGATGGAGAATGTCCAAAGCGGGCGGAGGAGTGAGAAGCAAATTTAAAGACTGAGCAAAAGTTAACCATCTGCTTGCTACCAGTCACGGAAGTCAATCTGTCGGACGCCAACAGGCAGCTGGTGTGGAGCCCCAGAAGTTCCTAATACCCGCAGCTCACGCTATCTGGACCCCAAGAGGAAATCCGAGAAATGATCCCACCAGGGTATTGTGCGCTGCTCTGGACTTCAGGATTCAGGAGATCTCGGGGTAAAAAAAAATATCCAGCGCTGGATACTCTATCTGAGGATGACCTGCCGTATCGGACTAAGTTTATTCAAAGCCGGTTTAAAAGAAGCCTTACATTAAAATATTTATTCTTCATAATATTATGTAAGCCTTGGAGGAATTATACATCGAACGGTTGAGTTAAGCTATCGCTAATGCCATACTCTGGTGTACACTATTTTCACTTTTGAAAGCGGCAAGTTAAATATAAAAATAAAACAAATCCTTCAATTGAACTTGTAAGAGATGGTTTTTATATAATTTATTTGATTGCGCGAAGCGGAAAGAGATAATAATAATAATAATAATAATAATAATAATAATAATAATAATAATAATAATAATAATAATAATAATAATAATAATAATAAAGTGCATTTATATAGCGCATATCCAAATGATTAAAATGCTCTATGCGCTTTACGAGATATCTTAATGATGGAATTTTTGGAATTAACAATCAATAAAGTAGTTGTATCTCGCACGTTTGTGAAGTGAAGAGATAAGAAACATTCTTCATTTTTAAATCCCTCTACTGAAAAATTGAATTGAGGTACCTAGATTTGTAATTCAATTTTCAAAATGTATGCAAAAACGTGTAACTACAAAGGGTTAAACGCTGGGTAAAATATTATGTAATTTAGCCCTGTAAAAGTGACAAAATTATTTTTAGAGAGCTAAAGATTTGAAAGCTCTTTCTTCTTTGCAAAGATTCTGCTGGCTTATAATTTTAAATATATATTAACTTTGTACCTTACTAAGCTTGAACACTTCAGACAACAATTTTCCGCTTAAAACCTAAAAGATTTTAAAACGACAAAGAATTTTTGAAACGTCTTATCATTAGAGGTTTTATAACAGATTTCATAGTACGTGTATTTACATGATTCAAACGCTAAATTTTGGTGAGGATAAAATGTTGAATGTGCGCCACCCCCCTTTTCCCGTCTTTCCCTTACTCTCAATCTTTGTTACCAGACCAAAGTCAGACGAAATAATAATACACATTGATGATTTAAAAAAAATACATCAAGTTCAATACGGCAGCGAATAACTGACTTCAGTGTTAAATTTAATCAAAATGTTTTTCGTGAGCTCCAATTTATTAGGCGAATCAATATTTTTATGTCCTCACAATGTTCTAGAGCCAACAAGTTATAACCATAATAAGATTAAACATCACTATTGCCTGTTTGCCATTCAAGCCGCTCCTGGTGGACGACAAAAGCAATGAGAGCCTTCAAACATCCGGAGGCGAAACTTACAGGCAGAAAAATGAGTGGAAGAGAGATTGGTTGAGAGAAATTAAAAGAGTGACTAAAAATAGAAAGAAAGAGAGAAAGAGAGAGAGAAGAGGGAGAGAGAAAGATATATATATATATATATATACAGAGAGAGAGAGAGAGAGAGAGAGAGAGAGAGAGAGAGAGAGAGAGAGAGAGAGAGAGAGAGAGAGAGAGAGAGAGAAATGACACAGAAAGAAATATATAGATAGAGGGATAGAGAAAGGATATTATTTTGTGTGCCGAAAGCTCCTGTACGACTTCAGAAATAATCTAAATCAATACCGCTAGTCGTCCTATGGCACCCATCAGTGCATCAGTGCTCAAATTTCTCACCTATCGATGTCACCGTATATGATTGAAAACTTGGTCCAGTTGTAGTACTTGAGCAAAGATATCACAGACTTGGTAATCTGCACAGCTGGTGGGAAAGTTCTGGCGAACGTTGGGTATTTCGATTTGTCGGATACCTCGTCTTCTGAGCAGACCTGGAAAAAAATAGAAGAAGAATTTGGAGGTTTCTTTTTTTTTTCATCTTTGAAAATAAAAACAGCCATTTCATGGAAACCTCAACTTCCAAATACCCCCCACAATGATCACAATCAGCATCACCAGCATTAGAGGCATTATCATTATTTTCATCATAATCATATCATCATCATCATCATCATTATCATCATCCTCGTGATTTTAGCCCTCCTTCTCCACCTTGTTCTTACGGACGGTCACTCTATCCTGGTTTTGTTTGTTTTTAATCTGTCTTTTGCTAGGATCTAAGCCGACATCAACTTTTTCGGAGGCAAATGAAAAGGAATGGCTTTTCTTTGGTAACTCATACTCCTTAACTATGGGATAGAATGATGCCATTTTGTCTTCAGTTGTAATCTTGCGTTATTAGAGGCCAATTCAAAGAATCTATTCTTTTCTCATTTAGATTCAAAGTATCCTATAAAAAAAGCAATCTTTTTTGTTATCTAAGGCAATGTTGACTCTAAGAGGACATCGTATTCTCAACTTTTTCTACGGAAAAAAAAATAATAGCTAGGAAAAAATAATTTCTCTCGAAAACTTCATTTTAACGTTTCCGGAGGCGATAATAAATGTTCTTGCTACTTTTTAATTTTCACACTCCACTCTCTTTACTATATATTGCCTCCTCTTTTTTGCTTTACACGCCAGCTTCTTTCAAAATACTTGTGAAACTTTTCAAAAATTTTGATGAAGCGTAGAAAGCTCCTTGGACATATCTTTATTTTTTTGTAGCGGTAAGCTCAAACTATCTCTTTATCGCAATGTTATTGTTTACCTCTCCTATTCTTTTTTGTTTTCATTCCCTATTTCCTATTACAACTAAATCATCTTCTTCCATCATTTCTATTCTTGAATAATCTTTTTCATCCTAATTATATAGTTTTAAAAATTCAGGTCCTGTTATACCTTGCAAAGGCGATAAAAGTTATATAAATTCGAGAAAGGTTGCATCAGTAAATAATTTTATTTACTAATTTGAATTGCAAATTGCACCTAATTAATATTTGGTACCAAAAGTGATCCTTTCCTTTTTTTTTTCGCCACGCCTGAGAGGGAAAAGGAACTAAAGTCAAGCCAGTTCTGGGTTAATTACGTTCGCGATTTCGAAATCGAATCTGTTCAACTGGAAATCGATCAATTGATGAACTCACAAATCAGGTCACCTCATTTCTTCGTTCTCTCTTCTAAATCATTGAAGTTCTCTCTGAAACTCTTTATCTAACTCTCGCTCTCCCTTCCATTTTCTTTCTCTCTCTCTCTCTCTCTCTCTCTCTCTCTCTCTCTCTCTCTTCTCTCTCTCTATTTCTCTCTCTCTCTCTTCTTTCTCTCTATTTCTCTCTCTCTCTCTCTCTTCTCTCTCTATTTCTCTCTATCTTCTCTCTCTCGATTTACATTTTAATTTCTGTTACTTTTATTCTCTCTCTTTTTAACCTTCTTCTTTCTGTCTGCTCTGATATTCATCTTTCTGTATCTCTCTCACTCTTTGTCCCAGTCTCTGTCTCTGTCTGTCTGTCTGTCTGTCTGTCTGTCTGTCTGTCTGTCTGTCTGTCTGTCTGTCTGTCTCTCTCTCTCTCTCTCTCTCTCTCTCTCTCTCTCTCTCTCTCTCTCTCTCTCTCTCTCTTTCTCCCTCTCTTCACTCTAAGGTATATGCATTTTATACGCATTTTTTCATAAATCATGTACTAATGTATTCCATCCGCAGTATATTTATTAAAAAATGTGGCAATATGCTCATAGAGACATGATGTATAATTATTTAGGAATAAAACCATGCTATGGACAAACCAAAACTACAAAATATCATAAAAAACGAAGTTATGGCAAAAAAAAATGAAACTCGTCTGAAGTTACGCGGTCTGACTGGGGCTATCATAATGTCGGTAAAAACAGATCAGCTACGCAGATAAATAACCAAAAATTGAGATCAGTTTACAAAAATTTCCAGTCTGAAGTGATTCGCTTAACAATAGCACAGGAAAGTGGTGCTCTGAATCTTCAGACTTAAAGAATCCAGAAATTTCCTTTTTCTTGATATATATTTTGGCTACGTATGGGCTATGATGTGTTGGGATAAGTTGCTAAGTATCAATAATTATTGGACGCCGTGATTGATTATGGGAAAAGTGAGTCACAAATTGGTAGTACAAGGTTGAGAGGAATGTGAGATTGCTTATTATGGTTTGCGAAAATTGGGTATAGTCTAATTTTGCCTACAGCCAATTTGAATTGATAAGACTTGCATATACTTAGTTTCAATTTAGAGTGATTTGCATAATTATAGGTTTATATTGAATTTCTAATTAAAAAAACATGGGTTGGATGTGAATAATTGGTGAAGAGGGCCTTAATATTGAGTTATATTCGATGTTAACGTACGAAATTGATTAAAGTAAAACAGGGCAGGAATAAAGAAAGATAGAATTTGTATCATTTCCCTAAAACAACAGTTTTTTAATTTGGTTTTTAACCATCTACTTTTCAATTAAGTCAGGTCATAAACCGTTAGTTATAATTTGGATATTGGTTTGCAGATTAACGATGATATAAAATGCTTTATGAGCTAGATGTGTGACTTAAATTATACACCGGGATCAATCAGCAGAAATTATGGAAATTTTGAGTCAGTTCATTCAGATATTTGGCGGCGACAAGTAACAGCGACTAATCTGTTTCAAACCTGTTGATCGAATAGATTTAAATTGATGACCGTCTAAGCACTGGCTAAATACTGTCTTTGAGAAGAGTATGAATAAGGGGGTTTAGTTTCTAAAAGTTCTCTTACTCTGCCATATGGACACAATCCGCGAAATACTATATAACCTGCTAGCACAGAGCATTCTCACCAACAACCTTTGAATGCTATTAGTATTACACACAGTAACGCTAAAGTACGGCCAAGAACATAATTATTTGTTATATTCTTTGATCATAAGGATACTACGGTTTACGAGACCAATCTGGACCAATCTGGGGCATTCATTCATTACTGACTTCTAAAAATGCCTGCTGAACACGCATGGTATGGGATGACTGGGCTTGTCCGCCAGTTCGCATATCCCATACTGCACCATTATTCGTAACAATTAAGCTTGATTAGATGGGTAAAAGCCGGGGAAAGTCCAACATTCAATACTCCCCAAAGGAAGTCAAGGCGGGTTCAACGGATTTAGGTACTGGACAGAGCATAGACAAATAGAAAACGCTCACATAATTACTTGAACGAGACTTTATGCCATGTCATTTATATTCCCAGTGGCTTATCCATTCATTAATTCAGTCTAGAGAGTAGCCAGAACTGAACAAACCTTTGAATCTGCATTTCGTTGGAAACAGTCACCAAAAAGTACTGAATACTTTCAGTCAAACGGAAACATATTATTGGTTTCGGTTCCTGAATCTTCAAACTTCTAAGCAAGCTCAAAAAATTTCCATATGTTTAAACTATCTTTTAATCGAAACCTTTTAATTCTTATGGGGTATCATGGCTATAATTAGTTTACATATCAGCTTGTTAAATCATAGACCATAAAGGTGTGTTTTCTGATTGTTTGATTGAATTGCTAAATGCATTACTCGATTAACAAAAAACCTGACAGATCCAACATCTATCAAAAGACATGTCATCTTACATGCTTCATGCAAGATTTTAAAGATCTTAAAAAATCCAGGAGAGAAAGGTTGTCACTGAAATTTAGAGTATGGTTAGTGACAAAGAAATCTCCTTAAGTAACAATCTTTTAACCAATAAAGACTTTATAAGAGGAAAATATATGCCCATTTGTGACTCTGTCTACTTTTGTCTTGTCTTTGCCTGACTAGTTCTCTCTTTGTCTCTGTTTCTGCCTCTGCCTCTATCTCTGTCTCTCACTCACTCTCTTTGTCCAAATAGAAAAGCAAAAACACCACACTTGGAGGACAACTTGGTAATTATAAAGGATCCAAAAAGGACGCGTGTGTGTCTGTAAATAGTGTGAAACCAGGTTTAAAAAGAGACAGGCACACCACTTTATAACTACGGGACTAAAAAAAGAAACAACACAAGTATAGATTAAACATAAAAACGTTTCGCCTTTATTGTGGCTTCATCAGAGTGTGTAGGAAAAAATTGACTTCAACAAGTTAAACAAAACATTGGGGGAGCTGGGCTCAGACGGGACAAATGATTGGTTGGGGGAGGGGCCGTGCGTAGAATGCTTCAAGGTTCAGTGCAATGGCTAGGGATGGTGATGGCAGAGGGCGTGACCTCGTTGATATGAGGGTAAGATAAGGCTGGAGCGCGAGTTTGGAATAAAATATTAGGGCTGGTTAGTGTCTGTAGAGAAATCAAAATTCAAAAATTTGGAAAAGGTTTTTTGGGTTTTACACCTGATTCAAATGGGAATGCGCGTGTAGAAGAATGATAGTTGATACGTTACAGGGCGAGATGTAGAGGGTCTCTAATAAATATAGGTGGTACTGTAGGCGGGGATGGCGATTGAAAGACCATATAAATATCCAAATTCTCACGTAGGTGGAGAGAAATATTACTAACAAACATGATGGAATTGTGCGTATATATATATACAGCAGCTACGATGATTATGTTGTTAATTGCTCTCTTATTCTGTGTTTCACTCTCTCCCTTTAGCTATCTTTCTTAAAGCTCGATTCTACATGTCATTATTTCCTTTGCAGTGCCTCGTTCTGTCTTATTAGTTACAGCCAAACCCTTATTTGCTACCTCCCTCTCTCTCTCGCTCTCTCTCTCTCTCTCTCTCTCTCTCTCTCTCTCTTACTCTCTCTCTCTCTTTCCTTTTCTCTCTCTCTCTCTCTTTCTCTCTCTCTCCCCTCTCTCTCCTTCTCTTTAGCTCGGCGTGGGGCTGTGGTGCTGGTTCAATAGTGCCTCTAGATGACTAACACTAAGCATGGTATATTATGAATGGTGATAACAATACATTTATAGGTTGTAGGGATAGTAGTTAGTCAACCTGTTCTTTCAGTAGAATAAACATGTACTGATGTAGATTCTTAGCGCCTTAAGGTGGTGAAGTAGGATTATTGTGGTAACACTAAACAGTATTGTCATACATGAATGATATACACTTGAATATAGATGATCAGTAAAATGAGTGCATATATCGTGGATACTGATGCGTTGTATCTCTTAACTTTCTTTCGACCTCATTCTATTTATCTCTAAGTCTAATCCCTCTCTCACTCTTTCTCTCTCTCTCTCTCTCTCTCTCTCTCTCTCTCTCTCTCTCTCTCACTTGTTTAATGTTAACATTCAACAGTGAATCTCTCTTTGTCCCTTAAAGACTTACTCTCTTAATCTGTTAAGGATTCTCTCTCTCTCTCTCTCTCTCTCTCTCTCTCTCTCTCTCTCTCTCTCTCTCTCTTTCTCTTTCGCTTATCTTGGGGCTGTGGTGCTGGTGCAATAGTACCTCTAAATGACTAACAGTAATCATAGCATTATATGAATGGTGATAACAATACATTTATAGGTTATGAGGATAGTAGTTACACAGCCTGCTCTTTCAGTAAAATAAACATGTGCTGATGTAGATTCTTAGTGCCTTAGTGTGGTAAAGTAGGATTGTTGTGGTAACACTAAATAGAATTGTAATATACACGTGAATATGCATGATCAATATAATAAGTACATATGTCGTGGATACTGATGCGTTGTATCTCTTATCTTTCTTTCTCCCACATTCTATTTATCTCTAAGTCTAATCTCTCTCTCTCTCTCTCTCTCTCTCTCTCTCTCTCTCTCTCTCTCTCTCTCTCTCTCTCTCTCTCTCTCTCTCTCTCTCTCTCTCTCTCTCTCTCGCTTGTTTAATGTTAACATTTAACAGTGAATCTCTCTTTGTCCTTTAAAGACTTACTCTCTTAATCTGTTAAGGATTCTCTCTCTCTCTCTCTCTCTCTCTCTCTCTCTCTCTCTCTCTCTCTATCTCTCTCTCTTTCTCTTCCGCTTATCTTGGGGCTGTGGTGCTGGTTCAATGATGCCTCTAAATGACTAACAGTAATCATAGCATATTATGAATAGTGATAACAATACATTTATAGGTTATAGGGATAGTAGTTACACAGCCTGTTCTTTCAGTAAAATAAACATGTGCTGATGTAGATTCTTAGTGCCTTTGTGTGGTAAAGTAGGATTGTTGTGGTAACACTAAGTAGAATTGTAATATACATGTGAAAATGGATGATCAATATAACAAGTACATAATAAAATCGTGGATACTGATGCGTTGTATCTCTTATCTTTCTTTCTCCCACTTTCTATTCATCTCTAAGTCTAATCTCTCTCTCTCTATCTCTCTCTCTCACACACACACACACACACACTCTCTTGCTTGTTTAATGTTGACATTTAACAGTGAATCTCTCTTTATCCCCAAAGGACTCTCATTCTCTTAATGTGTATAGGATTCTCTCTCTCTCCCTCCCTCTCTCTCTCTCTCTCTCTCTCTCTCTCTCTCTCTCTCTCTCTCTCTCTCTCTCTCTCTCTCTCTCATTCGTGTTCTTTATCTTTCCTTTACATGTATCAGTTCTGCTGCCTGTCAATATCTATCCCTCCTCATTCTACTCAACCCCGTCCTCTTCCCTCTCACTCTTTCTCTCTCTCTCTCTCTCTCTCTCTCTCTCTCTCTCTCTCTCTCTCTCTCTCTCTCTCTTCGTTTCTCTTTCTTTCTCTATGTCTGTCTTGGGCTCTCTAGTGTATTATAACTAATTTTTATTTTTTTATTTATTTTTTTTTTTTTTTAAATCCAAGGTGGCACCCCGTCGGCCTGGGAAGTTAGGTGTGTTTATGGATTTGTGTAATTGGAAACGTTGCTTGGTCGTTGATGTTGATACCTTGTGGTTCTAGAGTCTGTAATGTGTGTATCCAGAATGTTTCTTTGTTTTGTAGGCCTATCATGTCTGTTGTGAGTAACTGATCTATCGGTGTTATTTTAGCGTGGCTGATGGTGTGCCCAGGAAGGTTAAAGTGTTTGGCTACAGCGTCGCCTCTATCGTTGTTAATGTTGAATCTGTGTGTGTTGAAGCGTTTGCGTAGTGTTTGTGATGTTAGCCCTACATATTGTTTGTTGCATAGATTACATGTTATGAGATAGATGACGTTGTGTGAGTGGCAGGAGAGGCTATGTAGAATGTTGTATGATTTGCGGGTGATTGTGGAGGTGAATGTTGTCGATGATGTGATGGATGTACATGTCATGCATCTGGAGATGTTGCATGGTCCGCTGCCTACAATGTCTCGTCTTGACGCGGATGAGTGCACTAATGAGTCACGAAGGTTTTTGGGTCTGCGGAAAGCTGCCATGGGGAGGGTCGGAATGGCTTTTACATCGATCTGAAGTTTGGAGAATAGGAAAGTATTTTTTTAGGATAGATGGGATGTTTGGTAGGGCTGGGTTGTATGTTAACACTAAAGGAATTCTCTGGCTCTCTGTAAGGGATCTATCCTTTCTCTGTAGGGCTTTTGATCTAGGTGCTTCTAGGGCTTTGTTAATGGCAGCTTGAGTGTGTTTGGGGGGAAACCGCGTTTTTTGAGATGGTGTTTAAGATCGTTGAGTCTACGTGTGAGAGCAGCTTCTGAGGAACAAATTCTAACCAATCTAAATGCGAGACTGTATGGGATGCTACGCCTAGTGTGTTGTGGGTGGCATGAGGACCAATGCAGGTAATTGAAGGTGTCTGTGGGTTTAGAGTAAAGATCTGTGTGGATATAGTTGTCTAGTAGAGTGACCATGACGTCAAGGAATGGAACGTGGATGGGCGAAATGTTGCTGGTGAATTTGATGGTGGGGTGAAATGTATTGGCATGTTGGATGAATGCTTCTAGTTTGGCACGGCCATGGGTCCAGATGAGGAAGATGTCATCTATGTATCTTAGCCAGACAAGTGGTTTGTCTGGGAAAGAACCCAGAAGTCTCCTCTCGATGGCCCCCATGAAGATGTTGGCGTACGTAGGGGCCATACATGTACCCATAGCGGTGCCGTGAGTTTGTAAGTATGTATTGTCATGAAAAGTGAAGAAGTTGAGCGTAAGGATGAGTTGTATTAATGTACAGATAAAAGAGGGGGATGGTTTTGTTCCCTGATCTCTGCCTTCCTCCAGCGCTATGCGACAGGCGTCCGTACCTTCCTCATGTGGGATATTAGTGTACAATGCGCTGACATCCATTGTACATAGAAGGGTATCTGGAGGAAGAGGGCCTGTCTTATTGATATCATGGATTTTTCGGAGGAAATCCATGTCGTCCTGCACATATGAAGGTAGCTGGCTGACTAGGTCCTTCATATGGTAGTCCACAAATTGAGATATAATCTCTGTGGGGCACCCATTACCACCTATGATGGGCCTCCCTGGGTTCCCTTCTTTGTGGACCTTGGGAAGGATATAAAACCTTCCCGGAGTGGGATGAGGTACGAGGAGGGCTTTGCCTATCTCTGAACTAATTTCCTTCTCCTCTATCCCTTTATCTATGGCTTCTTGGATCTTTTTGTTATAGCTATTGGTAGGGTCAGAGGTAAGAATCCTATAATAAGTGGTATTGTCGAGTTGCCTAGTGCACTCTCCAATATAGTCGGTGGTATCCATAACCACGACGGCCCCACCTTTGTCAGCAGGTTTGACCGTGATCTTGTCATTATCTCTAAGCTCTCGGAGAGCTTCTTTCTCCTCGTTGCGGAGATTCGAGAAAATGTTTCTTTGTCTTTCTAACATAATTTCAGAAGACACCCCTTTAATGAAAGTGTCTAAGGCTAAATCTCTACCAGTATCAGGGGTGAAAGAGCTAGGTTTGCGGAGAAAGGCAGGAGGGGGTAATTGTGAGTGTGCAGTGTTGTCTGTTTCCTCGTCGTCTTCGTCGTAGAAAAATTCGGCGAGACGGAGGCGACGAGAAAATCTGTAAAGGTCCTCACTGAGTTCTATGAGGTTGACAGTGCTAGGTGTTGGACAAAAGTTCAGGTTTTTTGATAGAAGTTGTGTTTGTGTTGGAGTTAGAGGTTGAGACGAGAGATTGAGAGAGAGAGAGAGCGAGAGAGAGAGGGAGGTAGCAAATAAGGGTTTGGCTGTAACTAATAAGACAGAACGAGGCACTGCAAAGGAAATAATGACATGTAGAATCGAGCTTTAAGAAAGATAGCTAAAGGGAGAGAGTGAAACACAGAATAAGAGAGCAATTAACAACATAATCATCGTAGCTGCTGTATATATATATACGCACAATTCCATCATGTTTGTTAGTAATATTTCTCTCCACCTACGTGAGAATTTGGATATTTATATGGTCTTTCAATCGCCATCCCCGCCTACAGTACCACCTATATTTATTAGAGACCCTCTACATCTCGCCCTGTAACGTATCAACTATCATTCTTCTACACGCGCATTCCCATTTGAATCAGGTGTAAAACCCAAAAAACCTTTTCCAAATTTTTGAATTTTGATTTCTCTACAGACACTAACCAGCCCTAATATTTTATTCCAAACTCGCGCTCCAGCCTTATCTTACCCTCATATCAACGAGGTCACGCCCTCTGCCATCACCATCCCTAGCCATTGCACTGAACCTTGAAGCATTCTGCGCACGGCCCCTCCCCCAACCAATCATTTGTCCAGTCTGAGCCCAGCTCCCCCAATGTTTTGTTTAACTTGTTGAAGTCAATTTTTTCCTACACACTCTGATGAAGCCACAATAAAGGCGAAACGTTTTTATGTTTAATCTATACTTGTGTTGTTTCTTTTTTTAGTCCCGTAGTTATAAAGTGGTGTGCCTGTCTCTTTTTAAACCTGGTTTCACTCTCTTTGTCTCTCACTCCCACCTCACTATTTAGGTGTCTGTGTCGGTGTCTCTGTCTCTCTCCGCACATACTTCATTTTCTTCTTCTTCTTCTTCTTCTTCTTCTTCTTCTTCTTCTTCTTCTTCTTCTTCTTCTTCTTCTTCTTCTTCTTCTTCTTCTTCTTCTTCTTCTTCTTTGTCTTCTCTCTACTTCTTTTTTTCCCTTTCTCTTTCTCTCTCTCCTCTCTCCTCTTTTTTTCTATTTCTCTCACTATCTTTTTTACCACTCCTCTCTCACACACAATTGCTTCGAAGACACCCGTTAATGATCTATTGAGACCGACCCGTCCACCAGAAAAAAATGAAGTTAAATTCTTGAAATAAGACTTAACTTTGCCTGTCAATAACTTCAGATTAGATGCAAGAAAATCTATGCGACTATTCCGCGGCTTATCATGTAGCGCTAGAAACTGGAGGATTCATCGAATTTCCGGTTCAACATTAAATTTGACCTTTCTGTTCCACTGAAAGGAACCTTGTTATCCTCTCTACTTCCGGTACCGAAGGACCCCGAACAAAATGGCTGCAAGATAACTGGTGTTCTGTGAGTTATTCACATAGAAAGAATTCATGAGGACAAAAAGAAACGTGTATGTTATAAATGCACCTTCTTTCCTTTAACATTTCTGGTATCGCTGTTTTTCTTTGTCATCAAACCGCAAGCATTTCCCAAGATTTGTGCCAAGTTCATAAAAAGCTGGTTTATATTTAAACTAAACGAAACACTGGACTAATATATATTTACCGAAAAATTTAATGTTTCTTTATTTTTTCATAGATAGGCACATAAATGAGATTCGTTACTAGTGAGTAATCCGATAGCGCTTTAAAGACGTTAAATTTTCACCTGTAACATTTCAGTCGTTAGCAAGCAACATGTAGGACGATAATATTTCGTTTGACGCATTAAAAATGTTTACACATTCTGAGAATACTGTCATATTCAGGTTGTTTGGGTTTCATCAACGTCTCTGACTCGTGGAACACAATTTTTACGAACTGCAACGTAAATAGGATTAAAAAAGCCTGACCAAATATTCGACTCTTGTAGTTGAAGCACCGACTTTCAAACGCTTTTTCCAAAGAAAATTTAAAGATTCTTCAAAAAATTAGAAGAGTTTTTTTCAATTGAAAGCCGTGCAAAACAAAGCCCTGGATTGCTCTTCGAATACCATGACGACCAAGAATGATTTTTCTGGTCTCGAAAAATGGGTTTTGATACGAATGGTCTATCTACCAGTTAGATTCATTTAACTTTGGAACTGTTTCAACTGGTAGAATGCGATAAAACAGCATAGCTTGTGTGCCTGAAACACGGCGCGGATAAACGTTTTGTGTTGTTATAATGAGAAGAAGAAGTTTGATGTCACTGCTGGTTGTAAATAATGTGAAAACAACATAGTTCAAATCTTTTCATGATCTGATCCACCGCAAAACTTTCGTCTAAAGGTAAGTTTTATTAACTGCACATATTGCCCAATCAGAGCAATGTTATCTAAAATTTCCATTGTATTTTACTTCCATTAGATGCTCCTGCTGTTGAGGAAAGGGCCTTTTTATTTCTTTTATCCCCTTCTGCTATAATGAAGGCACAAAGCGGTTCAAATCCAACACTACTTTCACGGTATCAAAATGCAATCATACGCTAGAAATTTATTACTTGATTATAACATAGTCTTTTTTATTGAGGAGGGTGAGAGATCGAGAAAAAGAACAGCTAACTCTAAGACTCGAAATTCCGTCACAGCGTTAAAAATACTGAAAAGATTTATTGGATTTGAAAATTGAAACAGCCATGCCCGGGGGATGTATTGAATCTTGCGTGCTCCAGATAATACAGGTTATCAAAAATTAATATTTGTGCACCACCTTTGGATCAGATTATTTTTGGCTCTATGTGTGATAATCGAGTGTGTTCTCTTCCATCAACTTTTTATTATAGCACAAAAATGTATTTTGCTTCAATCCCGCAACGAAATGGGCAAGAGATGAGCCCCTGGGGAGCGAGGCCGTAGAAACAAACCTTAAAATATCATCCCGCGGGAAAGCAGGGAAGGAAACAAACAAACCGATCACACAAGAGAGAATTTATGACTTTAATGATTTTTTTGTTGGGATTGTAGCCGGAAGACAAAATCCGAAGAAATGAAGAATAGCAGGTGGACTAAATCAACTCTTGTTCAATTTTTTAAAGTCGAATTAATAGAAATAGAACATTACCATACTAAAGAAACGTTGATTAGTTGTTCAGGACGAAAGAATGTTTAAGAAAAATTCCTCCAAAAATTAACAACAACAACAACAACAACAACAATAATAACAATAATATAATAATAATAATAATAATAATAATAATAATAATAATAATAATAATAATAATAATAATAATAATAATAATAATAATAATAATAATAATAATAATAATAATAATAATAATAATAATAATAATAATAATAATAATAATAATAATAGTAATAATAATAATAATAATAATAATAATAATAATAATAATGATGATGATAATAATAATAATAATAATAATAATAATAATAATAATAATAATAATAATAATAATAATAATAATAATAATAATAATAATGATAATAATAATGATAATAATAATAATAATAATAATAATAATAATAATAATAATAATAATAATAATAATAATAATAATAATAATAATAATAATAATAATAAAAATAATAATAATAAAAAAATAATAATAATAAAATGAATATTAAATCAGAAAATCTTTCGTTCTACTGAAGGGATTGACTCATAAATCTCTCAAAGATTGTTTTGAAAGAGAAAGTTTTGTGTTGAAACGAATTGTTTTTTATTGATCTTAATATTTTATCAGTGAGACTTCAGAGATATTGCATTTACTTCCGGGATAAATTAAAAATTTTTGTAGCTGAAATGCTCTACCTAAAATAATGAATTGCGACTATTACTTAGAAAATGAACCTCTCTGTTGACTCATAACATTCTGCAGCTAGTTCTACGCGCTGTGAAACAATATCCCATTACGATTGAATGTAAAAATATGTCTGATATTTCTTTGATTTTATGCACAAAACCTGTTGCATCATTGTTCATGGCTGAACCTCCTTTTTATGAACAACACCAAGAGTAGATAAAATTAGTAGCAGAATTCGAAAAAAAAAAATGATAAAAAAACCTCATGTCCTTTCATTTCTTTTTCGTTGACCATTTTTCATGAAATGTATATAAAAATAATAAAACAAACAGTATTAAGGAGAGAAACAGTGAAAATTACGACGCAATCAAATCTTTTCTGTTTGAAATATCTAGTTTTAAATTGCAGTCTGGAATATCACAATTTAATATGTAGACCTCACTACGACTATGACGAGCATGTAATCCTGCATGTTTTTCTTACTGAGTCCAATTATTATAAATTGGATTAGTTTGTTGCATTTTGATGTAATTTACTTAAGGGCCTGGTGATTAATGTAATTAAAGAAATCACAGAAAACGTTATGATATAAATTTAACTTGTCCATAATACAGAAACTAATTGTTTTTTCCGTCAAACCCGTTATAAAAATCTTGTCTTTGCAAGGTCTTGTAAAATGATTAAAGATTTCGATGCTTCTAATCAGCTGTGAGTAAATAAATATCCTCATCTTTATGCCGATAGTAAACAAATTTGGCCCTAGCATTCTGCGACATTAGAAAGAAAAGAAGTCCATGAGGAAACATACAGATGATCACATTTTCTGTCTATGATCCACCGAATTGATGACATTGTCAACATGCTAGACACACAATCACAATAAAAACCTACCCTGGATGCTGAGTACGACTCCTCTTTCTAAAAACTATCTTTACACTTAGAGGCCCAGATTCTGGATCATGTCGGAAAAAAAAGAAGATTCTTAGAAGTTGCACTTATCGATTTTGTTCATTAAAAAAAAAACTATGTAGGATTCTGACATAATGCTATCCCTTTGTGCAGACCACATATACGCATAGTCTTCGAATTGAGAATAGTGAGACTGGAGACGATTTTATAATCAAGCTTAAAAAAAAAGTATGAGAAGTCAGCTATCCTTAACTTTCCCAATCTACTTTTCTAATCTGTTTTTATATCCTTTTAAACACTTTTTGTAAAACTGCGAATTTTCGCATTTAATTTATAAAATTGAACTGTCTTGCGGAAATTCTTAGCTGCAGAGTTATTTAAACCTAAATTATAATGAATGTTTACAAAAATCTGCTAATAGATTTTGGTTGTACAAATAAGTTAATTATTTCTATCCCTGCAAAAAAATTAAAAAAAAAAAAAAAAAAAAGCTGAGACATGCAGCGCGAATTACGAGATTTCTTGTTTTTAATTTTGTATTAACAAGGTAAAGATCGTTTTAAAGGATCTAAAAATAGATTCATATTATACCAAATCATTAAACTATTCTTTTGAAAAAGTATATTTTTGCCGGCGGGGTTGGAATGCCCCTAAAGAAAACGAAGATAAAAAGAAAATAATTTAGACTAAAATATCTTGGGATCAGCAGTCACTAAGTGCACCTCTCAGAATGCTCGATTTAGTTCAATTTGATTAGTCCAAAGCGCAGACTATCACTTTCTCTCCTCTAATAACTCTCTAGTCCGACTATCAGAGATGTCTCCAACCCTATGACAGGCGGCAGTATACCCTGTACCCTGACTGCAAATCTTGGGTTTCCAGGTTGTCGTGAACCCTTCCGTCTGGCCGCTCGCAGCGCAACTGGTCGACACTGCGATTAGATTATTAGTTTAGTCTCGTCTGGCCCTTTCGCTGAACGACAAGCATCATGATAGAGGAGGTTGAACTTTGATTTTTATCGATAAGGTTTTCAAAGGCAGAAAGCAGATCATGCCCTCCTTCTCCTCTCTTCTGTTGCTGTGTAATGAGATACTGTATCATCCAAAATTTGCTTACCCAATTTGAGCTTGCATGAAATCTTCAACAAAAGTAAACAAAACCGAAAAAGATTAAAAAAAAAAAACCTGAAGAAAAATCGGAAAACATACATAAACATGGGGAGACGCCAGCTAAACTTCTTGAAAGGAATAGAAAATATAATGTCAGTAGTGATTTTAAACGATATCAAAGCACTAGTAGCCAGGCTTGATCACCTACATCTGCTTTCAACATTATACAAAGAAAAGCGTTTAACCTCAAGCTGAATTAAAAAACATGCATTAGTTGTTAAAACTTTTCAATACGCGAGGTTTGATCGTTCTCTTTAGAGAAGATAAACTAGACTTTATTCGGACCACTGAAGAAGCGCTGTAAAAAGACGTGATAACCCCATTGTTTTCAGGTGGTTCTTAGAGTATCGAAGAATTGTAATTTTAAGAAAAAAAATATCTTAAAAGAAGCTACAATGTTAATTGTCGTAATTTTTATTATTGATTAACACAAATTTACTTATCTCAATACACTTGAGTTGAACCTTATTAATTTACAAGATTTTGTTCGGAACTGTTACCACCCTCATCGATAACATCGACATCAATGAAATCTTTATGGTTCGAAAAGAGGACATATCGGAATGGAACAACAAAAACCCTGACACTGACAATGGGGAACACGAAAACAAGTAGAAATATGTTAGGAGAGCGAGGGCTTGGCCTCAAGATAAATGAGAGAATTAACTGCTGTATTTAGTTAATTTGCTCGTGTATAATCCCGGAAATGGCCTCAAAATAATCAGATTTGATCCCACAAATAATGCAAATAGGAGAGTAAGAGGCACTCTCAGATATAAGAAAAGAAAACAAACAAATTAAAAAGAAAAAAAAATCTCGTATGCCTAAGCGAATTGTTCAGACATGTTAACTAAATCCATGAACTCGGAGACAGACAAAACATTTTTTGAAAATCTCTCTTGTCAAGTATTTCTCTTGAGACGTTGACAAAGACAGCCACCTGAGAGGTCAACAGAAACTCTGTCCGCCTACACAGTTCAAGCATTTCCATCACCTTGCTTGGACGAATACTGCAAAGCTAACAAGATCAAGGTCTATCCTCTACCTCCATAATTACATCCGCTAAATAAATAATGGTCTTTGGGATGCGCACAACTTCAAAACATTCCGAGAATTTTTTGCATGACATGCGGACATCACACAAGAGAAAAAAAATGATGTAAATAGAGAAAATTCATGCAACGTTTCAGATACACAATCACTGCAGAGGTTAATTTCAGTCGTAGGTTAAAATATTTAATTTAACTTACAATATGCTGTTAACAGAAGCACAAATCAAAGAGAGAAAGATTGGTTGAGTAGTACTCTCTATTGTTTATTTGGGCATCGTTTTGCACCTAGTACAACTCCTCTGTAATTGAACAATGTGTCGTACCTTGTTCTTTCAGAAAATAATTATGCCCTGCATACATACACGGGTTTATGTCTTTTGGGGATCTTTACTCACTTTATGTTACATTTCAAATGTAGTCATAAGAAAGTTACCAATGTTTTATGCTCAATCAAATTAGCTCTTTGAATTTTGTGCTATATATGGATATACATATATCCATGTATATACTACATGGATATATGTAGTATATCCATGTCTACTATTTTTATTGAATCTAGATCCCAGACTCTGAAATCAATTTAATATATACCTCAGAATGTCATCCTTTTGAAAAACGATTCAAAGCAATAACATAATGTAAAATATGTAAAGCAGCCCTTGTATGATTATTCCAAAAATCTCCTGCTCCTAGATAAAGGTAGATTCTGAGCCTTTTCTCGAAACAGAGTTATTTTTATAAAAGTGAATACATTGATGTTGATTCCCACAAGAACTCCACAGGTTTTGCCATAATAGTTTTCTTTGAGAGAGGAGAAAGAATAAATCAGATACCAAGATGAATTGTTGATGTTGATTGCAAAATGCATATACGCAAGTCCTTGTACAGCGCTATTCATCTCTATCATCATGAATACCTCGTAACAGTATACTGCATCACAGCGAAGTTCAACATAGATTAAGTTTACTGAAGCGATCGAAGTATAACAATAAATGCATATAGATTTTTAAAAGCATTGCTGTAAACCTCAACAAATCTACCCTCCCAGTGAGTCGGAGCGGATCTGACGTGACTAGAAACCCAAAAGTATGAATAAAGACATCCGCGCCTTTAAGCATTTTGTCTATTTTGAATAAATCGTGCAGAAAGACTCGTACAGAATAAATGTACTCTCTTTTGAGAGCCAGCAGCAGATATAAATAATAAAAACAGAAAACGTTAATAATTTCTTTTGGCATTTTTAAGGAGAGGTTCTTAATTTTTACTATCCAAATTACGCGAAGACTGGACTATTTGTGAAAACCAACAAAAGCTTTGGTAGACGTTTAAAAAAAAAGTAAATTTTGTTACTCAAGGTAACGGATGTGTCCAGGCATAGTCAGTCTCGAGTTACCACTGTGAAGATTCCGTGAGACAAACCATCCATCTCAGGAATGCTGGCTTCCATAGCTACTCATTTACTAAAGCTAATTATATCGCACAGGACATAAAATAAGGCTAACAGATGCACGAGTGAGAAAAACATGCAAACGAATAATTATGTTCAGAAACATTGTTTGAATCCCGAGAACATAAATTATAAGAGTTCAAAGAATTGAAAGATTGGGATAGGGATATGTATTCTTTAACGAAGAAATCTTGTTGGTGTGAGCATGGAAATTAAATTTGATTGAAGCAAAGCCTTCTCTTTTCAGAAATACAGAGAGAGAGAGAGAGACAGAGAGAGACAGAGAGGAGAGAAAGAGAGATAGAGAGATGTATAGGCAGGAAGAGAGAGAGAAGAGAGAAAGAAAGAGAGTTAGATATATAGGGAAGAGAGAGAGAGAGAGAGAGAGAGAGAGAGAGAGAGAGAGAGAGAGAGAGAGAGAGAGAGAGAGAGAGAGTGGAAAGAGAACGTTGGAGACAGAGTAAAAGATAAATGACAATGCCGGAGAAGAAAATATTATGCACTTAGTAGTTCTAGATTCTTTAAGGTCTACTGAGCAACATAAGCAAATAGGTAGGTGGATAGATGGATAGATATAATGGGAAGAATGAGCTAATGAGATAGTGAGTGAGTGTCAATCCAGGCTGTGGTATATCAAATTGCCATCTTTTTTGAGCGAAAGGGCAACAACCTCTTGAGTGTGATCCACATTCGCATCAATCTTATCTCCGACCGAACAGTCTCGTGAAATCTTATATGTAGTCGAAGCAAACAAAAGATAATGACACCAACAAGTGTATGAAAGAATCAAACAAGTACAGAGGATAAACCATCAGACTGGAGACTAGACATATAAGGTTTTGATCCCCATTAAAGATCACATTTAAATTTTCTTGGAAAAGTAAATCGCCTTTATTTTTCTCAGTCAACTTTAAGACAAATAAATAATCCAAATGCAGAACAAAACTAAGCTTGATAAATATTATTATTCAGCACCACACATTCAGCAGCTGTTATCTGAGATAAAAAGCTCAGTTAGACTAGTCATATCTATACTAATGCACACATAACGTTTAAACCAGTCATCTTTCTTTATGCACAAAATCTAAACAGCCTATCATACCATGAATGCAGAGGGCATTCTTAAAAATTCGAAAATTCACTTTAATATGAGGCAAAATATAATGTCCATACTGGCTCTTATTTATATGTGAGTAGGGAAATCCAATTTTATATCCTCTCGATCTGACATAACTGTGTATAAAAATAAATCAGCATCATAATACAGTGTCTTCCCAACAAAGTGCTCAAAAAAAAAAAAAAAAAAAAAAAGAGTGCACTAAGAGCGAAATTTACTCCTAGCACATAAAGCCGAATAAATTTAAAGTGAAATTCAATTTTCGGGCTTTTCAATACCCTAAAAAGAAATTTATTATTAAACGCCAATAATTTATACTGCGTTTAGAAACAGTGACTTCCCTTTGCGGGAAAAGTTGTATGAATATATCTCTTTCCTAGTTGTGACTTTGATTAGATTTATTCCATATTGAGCAGAGTACTGTCAAGTAGAGGGTCGGTCTTCATTTCAACAGTTTTGAACATACCAAGTGGCACACGATTCCAAAGTTGGGTGTTTGACTTACATTTTAGCTGCCTGGACCGGGATTACAAGAAATAATTAATGATTTTGAAAAAGACAAATCTACTTATAGATTCTTTTAAACGCTGATTATCATATATATATATATATATATATATATATATATATATATATATATATATATATATATATATATATATATATATACATACATTTGCATATATACAAATAATTTAAATTCCCGTTATTCAGTGCACTCTTGACACTTTTTGCAGGAATTAAAAGCTTTATAAAAGTTCCTTTAAATAGATCGGGAAAGAAAAAGGATTAGCTGTTTCCTCTTACTTCGGCATATCTTGAGGAAGGAAACTGTGAGAAGTCAAGATTCATATGAGAGTTGTGGAAGAAATCAACGCGCCCTTCAAAGGTTAAAAAATGATTCTTTTTTATTTAGTCTTTTCCTAATAAAATGAAAAATGAAGAGTGAATGAGTTCAGCAAGATGCGTGTTGGAAAGCAAACACGTTCAAACAATCACTATACCCGTGCATGAGATTATTCAATATAGATCAGAATTATACATTGGTATCATGATATCTCCATTAACAAGAACTTGGACATCGATCCGAGGTTCAACTTACTCTTATAATCACTAAATCTGCATAGCAATTGTGCCGTTGTTTCAAACGAACTTCGGAAAGGCATCAATCTTTCGGTCTGCACAGGTGCTTTGAAGAACAAATCTCACAAAAAAAAGTTATGTCAAGAAAAAACAACATTTATACCGATTAAACTTGACTTTTCCTTGTAAAGATCTCAAAAGTATTGATGTTATAATTTCTGTTTAGAAAATAGGGCACAGGTTTCTCACTTAAATTCAAAAATTGAACTGTCACTGTGATTTACTGTGATTTCTATATTTTGTTATGTTCCGCACCAGCGTCCAACTTTTATTATTCTGTTATTTGTGATATGCTTTTCCGTTCTCCCCTTCCCTGCACCGAAAAAAAATGTAAATGTGAGAAACTAACTCTTCTTTTTGTTTTCTGTTTGCATTATTAAATTTTTTAGAAATGAAAACTGTTTCTCGTTTCCGTTGAATGCGCGTCACTTCGTCGTCATAAACCCTCTAACTTTCTTTGAAATTAGTTTTTTAGGTAAGGAAGATACTGGATCAAGTAATGGTACATGTAACACTTCGAGTATTGAAAAATAAAACCAGAGAGGGGGAGTTATAGAGATTAATAGGTAAAGAAAGATAAACAGAGAGAAATAGATAGATAGATAGATAGATAGAGTGATAGCGAGAAAGAAAGGAAGCAAGAGAAACATTGAGATAGAGGAAAGAGAGAGAATTATGCTGATGATATTGTCAAGGCACTATTCCTACTTCTATCAGAAATTTTATCATACCCACGATAAAGAGTTTTGGAATTGTACAGAAACGCTATAAAAGAAACCAGCTTTAAAAAGGCGTTACTTGGTGCATTAAAAAAATCAGTCTTTAAAGTAACAGCGAATCAGGGTAAATGTCGCCTGAACTCCACTTTTCTCTGTTTCATTAAAGACAGAACATTGTAATTAAACAATTTTCCGCTTCTCAGGGGAATTTCATGTACAAGCTCGGATATCTAGATAGACAGGAATATCAGTCTTGGTTTTAAATTATAAGTTTATCGAAGTTTCTATTATAGCCACATTACCCTTCACCTTAACGAAACAACATTACCATAATATCCTTTTTTGCATTGATGAGTTCTTCTCGTGTATCTGAGATATTTCTTTTCAAAAGACGGTGAAACTGGAGAGAGCAAAATGATCTCTAAAATAATGTCTAGTGATATTAATTTTTGACTCAGAAAAGAGAACCAATCCTGTATTATTACATCATACCTTAATTGCCCAGGAAAATCTCAAAACCGCTCGTTATTATCCTTTTATTTAAAATTTTCATAGCAAGATGAATTCATCCCCACAAACACTAAAACCGTGGTGACTTTTTGCTCTAAAGAAGGGTGTTGTAAAACTCGACTTCCTACTCACAATCAAGTGGCTAAGAAGTGATAGGGCTGTAGAACGCACTTAAATTCTTTTCTTAATCTTTTTACCAAGTTTTATACAGAAAAATGAAGTCTGAAAAAGCTACAAGTAGCGAAAAAATTAAAAAAGATCAACATAACAAATTTCATAGTAACATGAAGGTCCGGGGCAAGAGGAAAGATAAGAGAGTGTGCATTCGCTAGATTACCTTTCCTGAGCGCTCCAAAGACCTCAAACTGAAAATCAATTCAAAATCAAAATTTAAAATGCATCTAAGTTGAGATTTTTCTGGAGACGCCTTTTTATTGCAGCTAGTTTGATTTTAGCCTCAATCTTTCCCTGTGAGAGAACGGATACCACTGAACAGGGGTAAATGGAAATAATGCAATATTACTGAAATGCTCATAGAACTTAGAGTACCATACCCCTGTAAGTAAAAAATAATCTAAAATACAATAATGCGAATCTTGGAAAACTTTAATAAAAGTAAAATACTCGTAAAAAATATTTTCTATTCGTATCTTCCCATTTACATATCGACTTCAAATTTAAAAATCAATCAAATTCAAAGGAATGTTTGTCACCATCAACGTAACCTCACTTCAAAAAAAGTATATAAACAAGCGGAAATTAACGTAAAATCAGAAAAAAATGCAAGGATTTCAAGGAAATGTTATAAAAGTTGATAAAAGGGCAAAGAAAATTTACCATAATCTATCATATAATTTAACGAAGGGAATATAAATCTTGAGATGTGCCAAAAAAAAAAAAAATCAATGTTCATTTTCTTTTATTTGGAAAAATTTGTTTTGAATGTCAAAAGAAAAAAGTAACATTTATTTATTCATTATCAGCCAAGTTCTTTTCTCCAAAACGCAATATGTAATCTTGCTTTCATAAGGTAAAACATCGTTATCTTATGGATGAAAATATTATTTTGAATAAATTATTCAAAATGCCGCCTTTAACAAAATAACGCGATACATAAGAACTTTAAAAAAAATTCCAATAAAAAAAAAAATTCAAACTAATCGCAGGGGTTTGCACTTTGTTAATGCAAATTTTTTACTGCATCGCTAAATGTATTCTTGAGTTCAAACAGAAATTGGAGCGACCGCATTTCGCAATTATGAAGATAATGTGCCCATTTGATCGAACAGAAAATCAGGTCTTAGAAAAAGGCCAACTGGAAATATGAGAGATAAATATCAAGACAAAGATGGGGGTTAAGGGGAGAGAAAAAGATGAAAAGAAATAATGATATTTTAACAGAAGAATAGTGAAAGAAAAATTAAGAGTAGAGAGCAAAACGAGAAGAGAGATAGATATAGATAGACAGAGAGAGAAAGAGAGACAGAGGCATAGAATAAGAGGGAGACAGAGACAGAGACAGAAAGAGAAGGAGAGAGAGAAGAGAGAGAGAGAGACAGAGAGAGAGAGAGAGAGAGAGAGAGAGAGAGAGAGAGAGAGAGAGAGAGAGAGAGAGAGAGAGAGAGAGAGAGAGAGAAGAGAAGAGAAGAGGGGTTGCTTCATGTATTGAATGAAAACTTATGTTGATGTAAAGCCATGAGTCTTCGTCATTATTTTTTTCCCAATTTCTAAAGGATTTTTCCGGTTAGGTTTTTATCAAAATATAATCTACGCAAATTGCATGAACATGGATAAATATTTGGCTTTTCAATTTTGTTTTCGTCTGCCCATTTGACAATCACAGACACAGAAATGTTTCAACCATGCGGTTGTTACACTAAAATACACAACTGCAAAAGCTTTCTTCTCAGCGATTTTCTTCTAATCTTTTCAACATTGGCGCCCTTCAAATGAACCAAAAAGTAGAATAAGTGTACCATATACCATATAGATTATTAGAAGCTGTTAATATATTAAAAACAACAACTAACAAAATTGAAAACATAGTAATTCAGTAACATACACACAGTTACATATCTCTCTCTCTCTCTCTCTCTCTCTCTCTCTCTCTCTCTCTCTATCTATCTATCTATCTATCTATCTATCTGATAGAGACTCGTGCGGAAACTTTGGGGACGTAACAACACACTTTACACATTATATCATTATGGCTTTATATTTTGGCATCAGCGACAGACTTGTCACTTAGCAATGAGAAAAACAACATGGACAACAACAACATAATAGCATTCCTTCATAATAATAATAATGACTCAACAAGTGGATGTTTCATCTTAACACAATTCCTCAAAATATAAGTGCGCTCATGTCTTTTCGGATATTCGCAACAAGTTCACTGACCTCAAACCGGTCACTGAAGACTTACAGATTTCAGCAGTGCCAATCATAATGCATGTACTGATTTCATTAAGATATGGAAAGACTATCTAGGTCCCATCATTGATCCACTAATATCTAGATATTTATCTGCATAGCTCTATGTCCGCTAAGTGTCCCAAGTAATTCAGGTCTCGTTAATGGTGATAGATGTGAACGATTTGATAATTTGTGTCCATAATTCCGTCTCGATCCTGAAGCTGTTTTGATGACAATATAAACATTCGAGGAGAAGCGTTTATGAAGAGCATCAGTTTTTCATTTCCCAGTCAAGGTTTCATCTAAGGTCTTTTTATCTTCATGTCATTTTACTCTCATATGCACGGTGGGCCTTAGCAACCATACATTCTGTACAATAACCTCTCCCAGGCAGTAAGTTCCGGTGATCATTCGACCAAGTACACTGTACCTTTTCTTGGTTGTGCAAAAACGTGTCACTTTGAGGTCTTTGTGTTTACAATATTGGGCGTGCTTATGTTCTGTAGACCAATGAAAAAATATAGGACCGACATTAAATGTCTGCAGATTTTTACCCTGCATAGTTTGAAATAAATTTAAAGACCTAACACGCCAGAAATATTTCTTAAATGAACTGAAAAACTTTTTCTTCTCTTGCAGTGTCCTTTTTAAGCTAGCGTAAGTTTCGATTCAATTTTAAAAAAAGCATATAAAAACAACAAATCACAATCCCATTATTTTTCTTAAATGCGGTGTTGGGGGTTTTTGATTTTGCGTTTCTTTCACGGATGTAAGTATGTAAACATTTTAAGCATTCTTGTTGTGATAATTGAATAGGATCGCATTATTCTGATCTTGTGCAGTCATAAATATACCTATTATAGTGATCTACCCATCCACCTACTTATCTTTCTATTCACCCATCTATATATCATCTATTTATCTATGTCTTTACCTATGATTCTTAACCTCTTACTTTGTTTCAAGTTAAGTTCAATAGAATTGCAAGCGAATCATCCTGACTCAATACTTTGGTTCTTGATCCCCAGCAAACACGACTAATTACTCGGCAAGTCTTTTCTTTCTTACACTATGGTATTAGAGGTTACCTAACACACAAGACGAATGAAGGACCTTTTTTGCGCACATTTAAAATATAAAAAATATCAATGAATAAATGGAAACAAAATTCGTTATCAAAAGATATTTGTTTCTGGTCCCTACTGAGCCCATTTGCTTTTACGATAAAGGCAAGGAGACGTAGGAAATCTGAATCTAGTTTTATGACTTAGTGCTTGTGTTTCGCTAACCTTCCCTAGGACTCATGTTTACTCACCATCTATACTCCGTTTTATAGGCTACGGCTCAGCAGATGAGGGGGAATAAATCTGACACCATTTAGCTCTGGACGAAACAATTTACTGGTCAGAGTATCATCAAATATGACCAACTTAGCAACGAACAGTTTGTCCTAGATAAAATGATATGAAACATTTTCAGATAAACAGTATTTTCTCCTCTCAATTTATTGTTAAGATAGGTCGATGAACTTCCTTATCTTGCTTTTCAATTCCTCTTGGCATAATATGTTCGTCTCCATTTGTTGCTGTTTCACCAAAAATGTTGGTTCTATGTAGTTGAATTATAATGTGAAAACTATCGTTTCGAAGCTTTAAGAATCAGAAAACTATAACCTATGTAATGTAAGGAAACAGTATATATTTTAGAACAAGTCACATAGATTGCTATCGAAGGTTGGAAGTTTAGTAATTTCTCTCTATTAGAGAACCCCAAGGAATTTCAAACCTAAGTCTTCTTACCTCAGAGCTAAAAAATGATTTTGATTTTGTGAAGAAATCCAGTATAGCTAGTTCTCACACTTTCAGCAGTTTTAGGTGTCACTCACGCAAACCTGAAGCAATGGGGAAAACAAACCGGAAAGAATGATGAAGAAGGTAAGAAAAGTTCTTGAAGGAGTAAAAGATTGCCAGAGAAATTGGCATCAGGGAATCTACAATCTGCGTAACCATGGAATCAGACTATGTTACTGGTATCATTTATAGGTGATGGCGACTTTCTTTCTGAAAATCTGCCTGCCTGTCTGTCTGTGTGTCTTTCTTTCTTCCTGTCTCTCTGTCTATTTTTTGTTTGTCTCTCTCAATTTTGCACGTTACATTCCTTTTTCTTTCATTTCTTTTCTCCTCTCTTCTCCTTCATGTTTACTTTACTTACATCATGATCATGATCATTATCTTTTTCTTCTTTTTCTTCTTCTTCTTCTTCTTCTTCTTCTTCTTCTTCTTCTTCTTCTTCTTCTTCTTCTTCTTCTTCTTCTTCTTCTTCTTCTTCTTCTTCTTCTTCTTCTTCTTCTTCTTCTTCTTCTTCTTCTTCTTTTTCTTCTTCTTCTTTTTTGTCTTTATCTCCCCCCCTCTCCTCATTACCACCACCATTACTACTATCACCACTACTACTGCGACTGCTAACTACTACTGCTACTGCTATGTTCTTTTCTTCTTTCTTTCTTTCTTTCATTGTCATAGTTTTTTTCGTTTTCTCAACATATTTATAGTCTTCCCATCCATCCTTAACTTCTGTTTATTTTTTTCTCGAACCAATTCCTTTTATCATATCATTTTTAAATAAAGATGAAGAATATCTGCAATACGTTAAAATTCAGAAGAAATGAGGATAAAGACAATCAAATGTAGTGTACCTATATTGTGTTTCAACATGAGCACTCGGATAGTTAGAGCATTATTTATGTGCAGAGCAGTCTGGTCTGGTGCAGGGAGATGTAATTAGAGGAAGAGAATTTGGCTACACTGCCAGGGAAGTTATTATTGGCGCCGGGTATATGTATGTTCAGTTGTTGAGGGTAGGGTGTGAGAATAAATGAAATACGAGCTCATTTCACGATGCCCTTTGATCGATATCTGGTGCTTCTATATCATAACATGGATATGTCATGAAACAGCCATGCACAGAGTGAAATGAGACTATAGAAATAAAAAAAAATAATCTTCTTTTATTTATGGCAATTCTTGTCATGTTCCACATGTATTGTCTACACTGGAATGAGGACACTAATAACAGATTCAGGGACAGAAAATATGGCATTGTAAGTGACGACTGCTTCATAGGCTAACAATGAATTCAATAGGTGCAGAAGGAAATCTAAATTTCCATCATATCAATATGCCGCTTTTTAAAACAGGTGAGAAGAAAGAATAAATACAGACCACAGATTTTGGTTAATGTCAGTGACATTTGATATCAGTGAGAAAAAAAAATTTTCAGGTGTAAAGTTTGTTTTTAAAATATCTCTAAATATCGATTCAGTGAAGGCCAAGGATTCATCGTGCAAATTGTTCACACAGTCTATAAACTAATTATACACATGATAGTCATTTTTATTCAGAGATAATGGTAATGTTGAACAAATGCCAGAGACGCTATGTGTTCCTGCAGTGTCTCTGTGAAAAGCCCCTTTCCATGAAACGCCAACATGAAGTCAACCATTAGCAGCTGTAGTTCCATAATTAATCAAGGCAACATTTTTGAATAAGAGAATAAAAAGCGCCGAGTCAGCGCAGCTTTTATATTCTCAGTAAATCAAAGAGTGATCGATAAGTCTAGAACTAAATGCGAATTCTCACATACTTTTTCGTGGTTGCTGTCCATACTTTTTCGCGGTTGCTGTCAAATCTTTATGAGCTTAACGCTATTAGAGAGAATTTTACTTTCCTTAACCAGAATTGTTTTAGTGTTTACAAAACGTTCTAATGGCATGACTAAAACAATACCATTGCAGCCTCTACAGTTATAGACCCTGCAGAAGTTTTTTTTTTTCCACCCAGAAATTATATCAATTGTTTAGATGGAATCTCACCGCACATGTAGGGTTCGAGCGCAGTGCGTTCATTTTGTCAATCCTGCGCTTTAGCAGCTACACCCCTTGGCGCCCAGGCTTAGATCATAACTTAAATATTTTTCTAAATCCGGCTACTATTGAAAAACATTATTAAGGTGTGTAACCCTAAGCACAACGATTATCGAAAACTTGAATTTTTAAAATTATTAAAGTTATCAATAACACAATTGAAGGTAAGCTAACAATTTGACAGTCTCCTTATGTTTAAATTGACCCACAAACTGAAGGGACGAGCCAAACAGCCGACATTTTGATGGGTCGCTGACTTCATGAAACCTTACGTGCCTCTGGTTAAATAACTGTAAAAAGAGATCGCACGACTCAACAAAGTCGGTTAAATATGAAAAAAATAATAAGAGAAATAAAATGGCGTTGGAGAGCATTTTTTTTTACAGGAATAAAAAATATTCTTTGCTGAAATAAAGATCTGTTGGCTAATTTATTTCACTTCTCTTGGGAAGAAATATAATTATTATCGAAATGATTTGCCATGTCTGATTCGTTAGACTCGCCCGGCTTTGTTTGGATTAGGACTGAAGTTGTTTGCGAAGAAAATTTGTTCTTGCAGTAGTTTCCAACTCCTTCTAATTAAGTGCCGGCACAGATCATATACAGAAGGTTTAGCAGCCCCACGTATCCAGATTCAGAGTCCAACTCTGGTTTACAGCCTTTCCTTAAGTTGTAATCAGTAGTTAAAGCAGTTCTGTCATGTCATGGTTTCTACTTTAAGCCTGTCTTCATGACATCCTGCCGAGTCTATCTTGTGTGACTGTCACAAAGATAAGAAAAATAAGTCCAAATTACGTTGTCCTATCGAGAATAAGCTTTCACGCGTAACAAAACTTGACAGAATATCAGCACCAGACTCACACACACACACACCAATACAAACATGCCTTTTCAAGTAAGAATTGTTGAAATACAAATGAGGAGCCAAAATACATATCGCTGGTAATTTTTTTTTATTATTAATTTGTTTAAAAATTATCTTACTGTAGACGAGAAACATAGCAACACAAGTACATGTACCACAATAGTTACTAACCCTCATGACCATAATCACGATCATTCGCATCATCATTATCAACATCATCTACATCATTGCTATCATTATCTGAAGAGAAGTTTCGAAATCGCGCTTACTTTCCCCTTAAAAATTAAATTGCTGGAATGATGTTTTTTTTTCCATATTTTGTCTATGGCAAATGTGAATTTTGGACAAAGTACACAAAGCCGCTCTCCAATCGATACGACAGTTATCGTTTAAACTAAAGTGGTATGATGAATCCAAAATTAAAAGCTGAAAAAATAATTAAGAAAGACAACAGAAACAGCAACAGCAACAATGACAACAACGACAACGACGACGACGACGTCGACGACAACGACAGCGAAAATAAAAGTTGAAAAATTAAATAACTCGCACAAAATAAGGGCAATCAAGTTATTATATCTTATACAACAAAAAAATTCCAACCAGCAAGTGTCAACGTCCAGCCTCAACTCGCTGACCTCATGGGAACAACGACTGTCTATGAGAGAAACCAATCAAATGCTGATACTGTCATCCCTTTCCTTCGCCCTCTTTCTCTCTCTCTCTCTCTCTCTCTCTCTCTCTCTCTCTCTCTCTCTCTCTCTCTCTCTCTCTCTCTCTCTTTCTCTCTTTGTCTTCTCATTATCTCTTCTATATTCCTGTCTCTCATTCTGTTATCTCTCTCTCTGTCTCTCTCCCTCTCTCTCTGCCCGCGCTCTCTTTTTGACAGGTTCACTAAACAGCTACTTGTCCGTTTATTTTCTTACATTGTTTGAGCAGGTCAAGCCCTTTGCACAAAGCAAACACCACAGAGGTCTGCAGTACTCGGATATAGGATTTAGGAATGTACTCTTGGCATGAAAGTAAGCGATCTTGCCAAAAATGGTGGAAAAGTGAAAACAATTGACAGCTAGGAAAATGAACCCTGGCCTTTCTCTTGTGTGCATATACGAACAATCTAGATCAAGACTCCTATATCTGACCAAAGCGATTCATAAACGGTTAGACACTGTCTGATAGGTATGGAGGGAAGCGGTAAAATAGCTTGAAGGGCAAGAGCAAGTACTAAGTGTATTAAGGGCCTAGGGGTGTGTCAGCAAATCAATACGAGAACCGATACAGGTTTAATCGTAAGCTATATTCAGACTTAGTGTGACGTCATTTGTTTTTTATTAAGTTAAGTCGAGACATATCAGCCATATTCTAATTTTCCCTTACAATAATTATATTACATCACGTAGTGAAAATAGACGCTACGCTCCGCGTCATTACTTTTTTATAATGATGTGAACAAAACTATTGTGAAAACGCTTACTTAATATTTTGAGAGCAAGTGATACTGCATTTTCAAGGGCTAGTAACGTCAGACCTATATTTCCATATTGCAGGTACGCCAAAAGTTATTCTCACAAAAAGAGTACAGGAAGCATACAAGCGTTACTACTCTGCGTCAAAAAAATTCATACATTATAATGATTGATCGAGGAGCTGTATCAGAGAAGCCTTGCAGTTAAAAAAAAAAGCCCAATGTTAACAACACACAGTCAATGGTGCGCCTATGGTTGGACAATGTGACAAAAGAAAAGCTAACTTTTCATTATTTTCATAGAGGCAGGGACGATCTTGAATTTAAAGGTTGCCAGACGTTTTAATAAGTAGAGCGTTGGCATGTCAGTAGAGAGATCGTGGCTGGATATGTCCATTGTATCAACTATGATAGAAGTTTGCCATCTTCCAAAAGGATTTTTCGTGACCCTAATGAGACAAAAAACTAACAAAAACGTTAAAGTACTAGAGCCGAGAGAACTGTAGTCACCATAAGAAAAATAGCTTAAAATTTTCAGCTTTTATCGTTAAACACTCTGCTTGAGCTGTGGATGGACAAGTCGGAATATAGGTTTTTTTACCCAAGACCATTCAAAAGCAATAGTTTGCTTTTCCAGAATAAACTTTATCATAAAACTCCAACAAAATTTTATACTGCAATAAATATTTCTGATGCCTCGAAGGACATAATAAGTAAAGAAACTGCAGATGGCTCTTTGGTTAGCCCTCAAAACTTCATACCGATGCCAATTTCCACAAAAAAGAGCTTGAAAATTGAAACAAATAGCACCTACACGATTGCAAGATTTAATATTAGTAAAAAAAATGCAAAAAAAAAACAACAAAAAAACAAAACAAAACAAAAGCAACAACAATAATAACACAAGCAAAAAGCCAAACCATTATGGTTATTGCTAACTTAATAAACTCTTAATGGAACGCTAAACATTTTGATCGGTAGAAAGGGTAACTCCCTGACGTTTAATCCCATACCTCCATAGTGTGAAATCATATTTTGCAGGCTTAAAGTTGGCAACTGTTACTTCAAACATTTCAAACTAATTTAAAATATTTCTTAGAAATCTGCAGGGCTTGTTACTAGTTACATTATAGGAAACAAAATGACCATGAATATTTTGCTGTGTCTACTTCTTATCTATTTGTCTGGAAATAGGGAAACCTATTTCCCTGTTTTGCTAAGTCTAACTTCCTAAGTGTAGACATTCATTTAAGAATAAAAAAAGTTTAAGACTTTTTTTTTTAAATGAATGTTATAAAGAAGTGGTCATTGTAACAGCCTTTACCATAAATTACAAATTAAAAAAAAAACTCTTTATGGGAGGAAAAAATGATTGGATAACAAAATTCCTTGTAGCCACTCTAATTTGGGCATTGCCTAATCTGGTGCACCGGAAACCCTCAGTATTGATTCCACGACAACGAAGACAAATCTGCGTGGGAAAATCCCGTTATAAAAATATAATCTGTACTTGGCCATCTCAAGATATATCGGGCTCAGAGAGTAATTTTAGCGTACAGTATCATATATACTGCCACGATTAACGTTAAATTATGATTCATCTTTAGGGAGAATTGAAAGCAACTGCAGAACACACAGAAACATTCGGAATTTTGGTAGACAGTTATCGTGAATATTTACTGCATATAACGCGAAGATAATACAAAAAAGGGTAAATGAATTTATTTAAAGTCAAATTTTTAATAAAATCTGGCTTGGACACCCCTCTCTCCACGCCCTACCAATGAACTTTATATTTCTTTTAAACCGTTGTTTCAAATTCTTCATAGCTGGCTAATCTAACCGATTGGCCTATTTGAAATAAAAAGAATGCCAAGAACTACATCTTTACGGAGGAGCTAGTAAACAGTATTTTATACATAAGTCTTATCATCAAGCCACCTGGCTTGCTTAAAAAAAAAAGCAAACCAAATAACCAATCAACTAATTTTTCTACCAATTAATCAATTAACCGATCGATCAATAGAGGTTAAATTTAAGAGTGATATCAAATTAACAATCGAGAAATACACGGTTCCTCCTTTATTATGATACATAAAAATGATTCATACATCGGTGAATCGATCGGATTTTCATTAGATATTATCATTAAACATCAATAACCGTATGACTTCATGATTCTATGAAAGAACCTAACATTCATTCTTATAAAAATACATGTCATTTAGATAAACATGCTTTTCCCGACTTAAATCGAAACCATTAAAATTGTTATTTAGTTCATTAGTTTTATCTCTATCATTTAAGATTACGAAATACCATCATTCTTAGAGCGACATAAAAACTGAAAAAAAAAACCCAACTAATTCTTTATTATCCGAATCTATCTTAAGATCCTCCCAATTATTAAGCTCATTGTAAGGCTATGGATTCCTACAAAAAATGCTTAAAACTGCACCTACATGCGTGAATAATGTAAACAACTAAAGTTATACTTTCCCAATCTATTTAAAGACCCTTCTTAACGATCATTTTTAGGCTGTGGAAATAAAAAAATGTACTTTCAGATTCACAGACTTGCTGAAAGTTAAGAACTTTGAAAGTACAGAGTAGATGCCTAATTAAGATGGTTTATAAACGGATTTGGATTTTAACAAGCTTACTGTACTTTTTGACTCAACATTCTCTCGGTTTTCCAAATGCAAAATATTTGTATAGAATCTGTTCTCATATTTATATTGTGACGTTGACAAATACATAGGAATAATGATTTTTATCCCAACGTGTTATCATGATAATAATGTTTGCATTCAATTAACTCTGAAAGGTAAATCACACTCCATATCAGAATGTTATTTGCTGTTGACAACCGAACATGAAAAGCCTTTTCCAAATATTTGACTCTGGGGTGGCAATTGTTAGTAATTTGTGGAGATGAGAATGTATCAAGCAGGCTATTAGTCGAAGAATTGAAGCAGGAAACAAAGGTGAGGGAAACTTTATACACAAACATCGCATCAAAGGAGAAAACTAATGGATTACATAGTGTCTCTATCATTAACATGCAAAAAGCTTTATTATGATTAAAAACTCTGCAGATACCACTAGACCTGGTAGGCGCAAATGACAAATGCCAAATGACAAAAAATCTCATGCGAAGACTGTCGTAAGAGCAAAGTAACAAAACAAATTGTATTGTGAATATGGTGAAGCAGGACATTTCCATCGCAATGTCAACATTATCTTTTGATTGAAACATACTGAACCTGCAAGTGCCATATATCATTCCTGTCACAGGCACTAATCCTCGTGCTATCCCACTACTAGCCTTAGGCTATTACGTCCCAAAGTGTTATGAATAGGTTATTAATGGAAGGCCTTTCATTAAACCAATCGCACTAGTAAAGATAGACAGATAAATAAGGTGGAGATAGATAGAAAGATAGAATGGTAGATTAATAATATATAGATAGACAGATATAGAGCCAGAATGTATGTGTGTTTGTATGTGAGAGAGAATAAGTTAGATAACCGAGAGAGAGAAGAGAGAGAGAGAGAGAGAGAGAGAGAGAGAGAGAGAGAGAGAGAGAAAGAGATAGATAAATAGGGAGAAAGAGATAGATGGTAAGATAGAGAGGGGGAGGGAGGGAAAGAGAGTGAGAGAGAGAAAGAGAGAGAGAAACCGAGAGAGAGGGAGAGAGAGGGAGAGAGAGAGAGAGAGAGAGAGAGAGAGAGAGAGAGAGAGAGAGAGAGAGAGAGAGAGAGAGAGAGAGAGAGAGAGAGAGAGAGAGAGAGAGAGAGAGAGAGAGAGAGGGTCGATCTAGATATAATTCTATAGGTATACCAAAATGGTAGACTCGCGGAAAAGCACCAGAAGCTGATAAAATGGAAAATACACAGAAAAGAATTTCGAAAGAAAGATTTAAAAAATTGAAAAAAATAGATGGAAAAATTCATAAATCTAGATAAGAACATTTGATAGAGAGTGCAGAAGGCGGAAAGAAATAGTGGAGATTGTCATAGTTAAAAAAATCAATGTTACTTTGCTTTGGGAAAGAAAGATAGACATTTGGTCAAACAATTGGTTAAATACATAAAACGAAACAAGAATGTCGAAATATAGTGAATGGGGAAACAATGTTTGTTTGCCATTGGTTCTTCGCCTTTGCGCCCACGCGAATTAAGCCGGCTTATACAAAAACCTGACATTTTAACCCTTTTCATTTTAATAATTACTTTTCAAAGAATCTCTCACGTTGCACTTTTGATGATGCGTGGGGAGGACTCTCAAAGCAGTGTTTAATTCAATTTAAATGTTACGCAATAACTAAACCACTTTTTAAAATATTGCAAATGCGCAAAAGTTGCAGGTCCGTCATAACTATGCTATTCACGGTGTTGGCATTTATTATCTTTGTATCCCTAAGGCCGAAATAATTAAACTTTAAAAAAGCATGTCCATTGTGAAGGAGGGAAAAAAAAAGTTTTGAATGACTTCCTTTTTATTTCGTCTCAGTTTTAGTTCTGTAAGTTTGTTTGTATTTTTTTAACCGTATTTGCAAGGAACAAAGGTGGCCTCAGGATAAAGACTAGTACTCAACGTGATATTTTGAGGATACAACGTATGTCTTCTGTCTGTCTGTATTATATTATATAAGTAAATTTATTCAACTTATTAATGAAAAAAAAATTCATAGTGCCCAGTTATTTTCAATTTAACTAAACTTATGGCCATACTGTTTCACTTAAGATCAAACTTAAAATCTTAATATACAAAGTGAAAATCTGGAAGCGACACTGGATGGGCGAATCATTATTTTTCCTCTCGGAATGACAAGGAATCTGTGCAGGGCTGGAGCCACCCAAATCAATCAAGTGATATATTATTCAAAACACGGAAGGAAATGTGCATCTAGAGTTTTAAACAGTTCCCTTGAACGCAAAAGGTTGACAAATTAACACGGCAGAAAAACTATAATGTCAGCTCGCTTAGAATCTGATTCTAAAGGACTTGCCTCGACAGGAAAAGTGTCCCTAATAGCATGGGAAAAGACTATAGTCTTGAAACACTTCTGCTCTCAGTAGGTGTCATATTTTACTACTGGATGTGCAATTTACGGCTGTTCGAGGGAAATGGTTAAATCAACATTCCTATTGTTGTGTTGTTTAAAGCCACAAGAAACGTCTTAACTTTTCTCCCTATTCTCAAGAGAAAATCAAATAAGGCAATACAAGATTATACACCGAGCACCCTGGCATGCCCATTTTCGAGTGCTATAATTTATAACTCAAGCAGTTATACTTTCAATGACAGCCGGAAAGATATAATTTGCCTTTTCGAGGTCCTCCTAATATAAGACTTCCATGCCGTCTTGAAAAAAAGAAAGAAATTCCTGCACAACCGATTACACAACACCGGAAATGAGGAAACATGGTTATATTACACGCGTTACGTCACGCAGTTATATGCAAACTAAAAAGTGCTCATTAGGAAAAAAAAAAAAAAAAGCTACGAAAAGATTACTCTAAGTTGAGAATTTTGTATCTTGAATAAAAATTAAGCTGCAAGGTCATACCTCGGGGGCGTCATTTGTGGAACTGATTAATATCTCTATTGTTCATGTCTGACATTTCTTTTCTGGTTGAAATGAAGACAGTCTGAAAGTATTATTAAGTCAAAAATAAATATTGAAGCTGCAAACAGATAAATAACGCCTCTTCAGCTTCCAATAGCTGCGATTTGAGTTAGTTTGCTTTAAACGCAAGCTCCTTTTACAGAAAATAAATCTATCTTAACACTGAAAAAAAAAAAGATGTGAAGAGAGTCAGCAAATAAAGGATGATGAAGACGATGATGATGTTAAGGAAATACTAATACTGTTATATTGAAAACTGTTTTAGTTCCTGATTAGAACAATATATATGTATGTATATATATATATATATATATATATATATATATATATATATATATATATGTATTTATATAAATACAGTCAGAGAGTAAAGCGAGTGACAGAAAGATAACAAACATTTACACAGAAAAGCAAAGCAAACGCATCAAGACAGTCAGGGAATTAAAGTTAGCTATTGATAGATAAATAGAAAGACATACAGAGGACGAGAAAGAGAGAAAAAGATAGATAGATAGATAGATAGATAGAAAGATAGAAAGATAAATAGATAGATAGATAGAAAGATAGATAGAAAGATAGAAAAGATAGATAGATAGATAAATAGATAGATAGATAGATAGATAGATAGATAGATAGATAGATAGAGAGAGAGAGAGAGAGAAAGAGAGAGAGAGAGAGAGAGAGAGAGAGAGAGAGAGAGAGAGAGAGAGAAATAGAAAGATTAAGAAAGAGACAGAGAGACAGAAATAATAGCATGCCAGCTTATAATGACTTAAAAAAAAACAAAACAATAAAACAAAAAAACAACCTACTATTAAAAATAACAACCAAAAAAAAAACTAAATAACCATCCAAACCAACCCATTAAAAAAAAAAGTATAAAAAATAAAAAAAGGAAAGAAAGGAAGTTGAGGAAAATCAGAGTAGATGATGTCAAGAAGGAAAAAAAATAGCTTTTCTCCATCTGGAACACACACACACACACACACAACCTTCAACGTTTTCTTAAAGAATCACGCATAGTTTCGGTTTTCCGTTCTTTTTGGTTTTTCTCATCACGCTGGATTTTTTTTCCATACCTTCATGTTCCTAATACGCTTCAGGATAATCATGTTTTTTACTCGTACTTCTTATTCTTGGTTACTTCATTTTCTTTTTCAGGATTCTTCTTCTTCTTCTTCTTCTTCTTCTTCTTCTTCTTCTTCTTCTTCTTCTTCTTCTTCTTCTTCTTCTTCTTCTTCTTCTTCTTCTTCTTCTTCTTCTTCTTCTTCTTCTTCTTCTTCTTCTTCTTCTTCTTCTTCTTCTTCTTCTTCTTCTTCTTCTTCTTCTTCTTCTTCTTCTTCTTCTTCTCTTTGCTTCCTTTTTTTTCTTATTCTTCATTTTCGCTTTCGTCACATACACACACACACACACACACACACACATATATATATATATATATATATATATATATATATATATTTAATGAAGAAAAGTCAAACAAAAATAAATAAATAAAAATGAAAGGTTTTTAGATTGATTTCATTCCTAATTTAAAAAGTATTCCAGGTAAAATTATTGCTCAAATCTTTATGTGCATCTCCTTTGCGAGGTCAGGCAAATGAAAGTTCTCCAAGTTATAGAATGATTTCTTGACTCACACAGTTTACTCATAGTACCCGGTACTGATGTTTGACTCTCTTGACTTTTAAGGCACTGACGAATTAACATAATGAATTATTTTCGAGTTTCAATGGTAAATAACCCCGACAGTTTTGGCTGATTGTCTTCATGTCAAACCTTTGGTGATCATTACGTCTTTTCCCCGGAAAATCTCCAGACATTGTAAATGTCAAACTGGACGCAAATAATCATTTCCTAGAGTCTAAAAATGTTAGTGTCATCGGAAACCCGGGTTCTCTGGGCGCTGTAAGATTAGGCCGGGTTTTTGTAATTGCTATCTTTTGTAACATTTTTGTGGTGTGGAACTTAAGCCAAAGATTGTGATTAGAGATAGCTCACTCTGGGGATTTCGGAGAGCGAGGTGGAGGCCAAAGGGTTTATAAATAATAAAGATGAAGTTAAAAATAACTGTGAAATAATGCTGAGAAAGGAAAAAAAAAGAAATAAACTACCGTTAACGACGTTGAGGAAACACGAACCGTTCGAGAATAAAATAACAGAAACTGTTTCACAGGTAAATAGGATTTTAAATTAAAATAGTTGTCTTCGATTTCACATGTTTAATTGTTTGTTCTTCAGCGTGATCAATTAAAACCATAAAGAAATCGTATAGATGACTTTCAACCCGAGAACATCAATAAAACACTTAAAGCGATCTTGTAAAAAAAAAAAGCCAAATACATGTACTCAGAAGCAGAATTAGCATCCAGCACTGGTGTGTGAAGGCCCGTTACAGGGCAACCTTCCTTTTCTTAGCTCTATACCGCCCGAAAATGCCCCCAGCCCCGGAAAAAATAATGAAGTCAAGCACTATCACGCCAGTGCACAAGCTTTGAAGTTTTGGCCTCTTTATTCAATCGTCTCAATGGCACCTTAAAACAAGAGAGCACATATCAGTGCTCCAGGAACTGTTTATATTAAGCTGGGATGTGCAAAGTAGTTTCTGGTAGAGAGACCTGGAAGATAGGCAGATCAATATTTTTTATGTCAGATATGGAATAGAACAATTCTAATATGACATAAAAGCGAGAAAAAAAATTTAATTGGTGCGCCTTAGTATTTTATTTAAGCTAGTCAGTGTCACAGTGTTCTCTCTCACAATTTAATACTATTCCTCTCTTCTGAATATAAATTGTTTATTATGCACTCTACTGTTTAGACTGATATGAAACTATTTAAAAATAAAGCACAATGCCCGACCCCATAGCTACATTTTGGGCTATATCTGTTACATAACTTAGAAAAAAAGTTGACCTTAATCTAGAGATTACTTTGAGTTATGACTCTCATTGATCTGTTAAGCGGGTATCTCTTGGTCACAAATTCCATTCATCGTCTATTTTTGGTTCAGCAACCAATCGTCACATGCTTGTCTCCTCAGGCAATGCTTTTTAGACAATTACTATAAAAGCTTCTTCCCGTATCTATGTATAGAATCCATTACGAAGAGCTACTCTCAGTGCTGTGTTGTTGTTTCTTGCCTTTGAAGTGGAAGCATTATCGTCACAGAGTCTGCCCCTCGCCGGTTTACAGAGTTAACTAAAATAATGTAGTGAGTTTAAGTTACAAGGAAGATAATTAAGTTGCACGAAATG